>CM031237.1:228105681-228138767 GCA_018340775.1 Taxus wallichiana var. yunnanensis | reverse complement strand
CATTTTAAACTTTAGAACAAGTGAATTTTTTTTTTTTTTTTTTGATAATTGCATACCGGTTCTAAATACATAATTTAGAACTCACAATTCAAATAACCATTCATATAACGAGATAACCATATGCAATGTAATGACTCGGAGTACCTCCGATCTATTCATGTGTAATAAGAGTCGGTGCTTTTAACACATTACTCTTGCGGTTCTCTTCCCTAACTGGGATTCGTAATGCTCGCCCAAGGAATCTAACCGAATAATTGTTACTATTATTCATCGGCATCTCATCCCTTAGACTAGGTGAATTAGACAACGCAATCAGCACTTCATGCGATACTTTGGCCAAAGATTTGAAACATACTGTTTTATGTCTTGTATTCTTAACGACATACTCATCAATCTGGAATACGTCCTTCACCCCATTCATATGTTATATAGAATGTCTTACACTTCTTTGTCGGTCCTTCCTTTCACAACCGAATCACTCGGAGGCGGGAATAACAAGGTGATTATGTTATATGGATGCCCACGAGGATTAGGGATATGATGACATACTGGATTCAACTTGCAAGTTCAATCCAATGTGTCACGATACCTCCCGAATCTCCTAGGCAGCCTTATAACATGACCACGTTCTTAATCGGTCCTGGGGTAACTTCGTGCAAAATCAAGTGTAAATCTTAGCGATCAATGCTGAAAGGGTGTCGCCATAAATCATCTCGCATTGTTGTAACTTGAGAAGATCCTAATCTTCTCAAAGAGACACCTGCTGCAGCTTGACTTATGTCGTCAACCTTTAAATCCGCCTCGAAAAGATCTACTCAATAACAAGCGTTACGCATTTGAGTTTAAATTACTTTAAAGACCTTACCCTAAGGTTAGCCTTTCCGATCCCTGGATTCTTCGTCTTAAGACGACCCTCCTCTATAAAACCCATTACTTGGTAGAGATATTAAGGTCAAGTTCTTCATCAAGGAGTCATTAGAATACACCTGATTCTAAAGTAACAGAATCGGACAATACCTCATAACCTTTGCTTGAGATTGCCATCTGAACTCCATTTGATTGAACATCAGTTCTCTTAACTGAATTTATATCATACTTTTTAGTATAAAGATATAAATGATTAAGAATCCAATTTAATATTGTCCTGTAATACTTAGGACTAGGGATTAGTAATTTAATCCAGCTTGTTTAGTGTTCTCCTTAGGCTCATTTTTAACCTATCTTCTAGAAAGACAATTATTTAAATCCAATATTGCTTTTGCTAGAAAAATTAGAACTACTAAACACTCATAAGAATTCAATCTCATTTTCTTATAAGCTTTCATTGTCAATCACAAAAGCATCCATATTATACAATGATAACAATGCCCCTTCGTTACATAAACCGAAGAAGGTCAACTTTCAGAAATAGAATACTACACATAAGTATCAAACACTTATTTCCATTCCTTCCAAAACTATACAATTACATTTTATGCAATAAAGATACTGATAAGCAATGCTTTCAACGGAAAAGAAACATCTTTTCACATATAGTACATCTATAAAATCAAGCTGTAATTCATTATAAATCAAATAAACAATCTGATCAGCTTGTCAGATCTGCATTGCTTTTACCTCTTACGGCAACCATCTGCAAAAATAGTCAACATGAGTCAGTTCAATGAACTGAGCATGATAAGCACTAACTTTTAAAACAATTGCAATCCATCAATTGTTTTCATTAAACACCCTGTTTAAATGAGATCAGATAATCACATAAGTAAACATACTCAGGCTATGCCCTTGTAATACAAAATGATTACAAATATGTAACTCTATCATTGTTACAAAATAGTCTTAATCACTTTCTAATATTTCATCAAATATAAGAAACAAGGAACGAATGCACCCAAACAATCATTGAATCCAAAATCACAACATTGGTCAGATTGTTTCATTCTTCCAAAAGGGAAATAACATAACAATTCGGAATTCCACCAATATGTTACAAACAAATTCCCACTGTTAGACAAATATCATCTAATAAGCAAAAGAAGAGAAAGAACCAAATCAATCATACTTCCTTTCACATAAGTTCGTTACTGTACCGTCTACTCAAATGAAATACATTCATCCAGTAAGCATACGAACAAGTCATTCAAACAACAGGAAGAATCACTGTCATAATAAAATTCGAACACAACAAGGCTTTACGGCCCGAATTTGAAATCAAGAAATCCAGTAATGCGGTCAGCAATAGACTATATTGCCTTAGGCAATTGGATGTTTCCCAAAACTATGCCAAGACAATCACTCAAAATTTCCGAACATGCTCAGTCTCAATCAGACAGGAGTGAACGGAATAGAATATAGCAAATCTATACTTACCTTGGCGCATGCAAATCTAAAGTTTGATATTCACGGTTCACTTCAGCAGAAGCTAGAACACGAGACAAATATTCATGCTCAGGGATCTCAAACAGTGACAAAGACAGTGTCCAAATGTCAAGTTCAGAAAGAGACAGAAGTACCAGTTACCTTTCCAGAATTCAAATGATTCAAACAGAGGTAACAATTCAACAGTTGCATATGAATTCATACTGATATTCATCAACGAAGCATAAAAAGAATCAGACAACAAATTAATCTCTGATTTCAACCATGAACAGTGACTTAAACACGTAATCATTCAATCGACTCCACAGAGTCATTCAAATCGCAACAATTATAAATCTGTATATTCACACTGTGCACTGTCATCGATTTTAATACCCATAACCGCTGAACCCAACAACATCTTAAGATAAACTTGGTTGATAAATCCTTCAATGCCATCCATGGTAATCATTCAGAATTAAACAAGTGTAAGCCATCGAATACCCATTTCAAAGCAAGGAAATCAACTGAGCCGCTTCGAAGCTTTCGAACAGCTTACACAAAAGGAATGCAAATGCATACTCAGGAAATCTATACTCATTATTTATTACAAATAACCGCGGCCTCAAGACCTGTTTTCTCTACAAGGCTTCCACGAAAATCAAATAATAAAACTCTAAGATGAATCTACATTCTCAGCAGTAGATAGCAATATACGATTCAATCATGGACTCCACTGAGTCGTAAAAATAAAGTATAGATGTATCAATATTATACATGAATTTCGCCAAATAATCCAGTTACCACAAATATAACAAGGAAGAACAACTTCCATTGGGTCATTTAGACTACGTAACTGTGAGCTTCTCTGTTCTCAAGTCAAAAATTAGAAGACAAATGAAACCCAAAAAGTATCATTAGTCACTGTCAACAAAAACCACGACAGAGCTTCCAAAATTTCTAAAAACAGACCTTGAATAATCAAACGGTACTCCAAGATATCCTTCCCTACTGTTTCACAACAGTATTGGCGATCAAAAATCGACAACAAAACAGTGGTCTATACCCTACACAAGTATATTCGACGGGTTCATGCCAAACAGGCCGAGCATTCATACCTTTAAATATATAAATATCTCACATATTTAAACCAGAAAGAATACACAAGGGAATAGAGCCGAAATTCGAATTTAACAAACACCCATCTAGAGGAAATTGAAAAATCGAACCAGAAGAGATACAGTACCAAAATCAAACAAGATCTCCATAGAAAATCATCCATTTTCTCAAAACATTTGAACAGAGTTGTTCTAATGAAATCACTTGAAAGACAGCAAGCTATTTAAAGGTTAGGGCCTAACATGCCTGGATTTTTGATCAAATTTCCGAAGCAGACCACAGGAAGAGCTCAAACTTCCTTTTCTTTTTCCACGATAAAGCGACCAACAAAATTTTGCTGTCTCCATCACATATATATCCTCCATGACAGAGAAAAGAGCTATAACAGTTCATACTTGCCATGCAACTCAAAGAGAACTGGTGCGAAGAACCAGTAAACAAGCAGAGAGAGAGAGAAGACCGAAAATCGCGACAAGCCAAACAAACCCACAAATTTCCCGTTTGCATGCCTTCTCGCGAGTTCCGAGCTCGACTTCCGAGAATATTGAATGCCATTAAACCAACTTTCCCGCTTAAACTCAACTTCCACCGACCGCTGAGACTGGCGGCAGTCCAACTAAAACTCAAGTTCATTTCAAACTTAGCAAATTGCCACGTTTGCCACAGAGTGTTAAGCCGTCTAAGCCTCCGACCATGCGACCTGTCCCTCATCCTTATCCCCAGCATTAATTGCCATAGAAAACGCCGCCCATGGTTCGCACCCCTCCATAGGCCCCTTTACATCCTCCTCAATAGTTAGGTTAGTAACTTAGGTTAGAATTTAGGGTAATACCCATACTAACCAATTTACACGTAGTTACTAACTTAGGATATTAACACATAGCCTAGGTCTAGGTTAGATTAACAATAATCTAACCCCTAGGTTAGGTTTTAGTTTTAGGTTACTAACCATTAATAATTCCAGTTAGGTCTTCGTCCTGTAAACTCAGAAAGACCTGTATCATACCTTCTCGAACAGAGTTAGCTCCAGTTCTGCTGCAGAATTGTATGTAACGAAATATTACCCGGTCCACAATCGAGACCTTCCAGATATACTTCCATATCGGGAACCAATTTTATTTCACAAGATCAGCCCGAGTCATACTCCTGACCAGCTTAATCAATGCTTCCATACCTTGCAACCTGTTCAAGGTCTGTGATCTAATTCATCACAAACAAACTTAAAGCATTACTTGGATCAATTCCACTGATCCAAGACTAGATATTATAGATGAATAATTCTATAATTCATTCCGAGATCAGATTAATACTCAGATACAAAATGAAATAAATAAAAGAGTCTAATCATATTCTGACTCAGTCAAGATCTGCAATCTGCAAGGAAATTACAATACATATCAAGCATGATTTCTAAATCGAGGAACACATCCTTATACAAGAAATCACATATCAACACTTGTATGTCTGTGAGAAAGTAACAACAGCTTCGGTGTTACACACTTTGGGTATGTTGGCAGCTCACTTGTGAGCTCTTCCGATTAGCTCACTAGGGACCTCACCTGGGAGCTCACCAAGTAGCTCACTTGGGAGCTTACCCTCAGCTTCTTTCTGGGAGATTACCGAATAGCTCGCCAAGTAGCTCACCTTAAGATCTTAGAGAGCTCACCGATTAGCTTTAGGGTAGCTCACCAGGAGCTCACCGAGTAGCTTGCCTAGAAACTCACCTATGAGCTCACATGATATCTCACTTTCCCAACTCACCTTGAGCTTGAAAAGTAGCTTGACTTGAGCTCCATTGGGAGCTCATGAAGCAACTCACTCAAAAACTCACATGGGAGCTCACCTAACAGCTCACCTTGCCAACTTGCATGGGAGCTCACCTATCAACTCAGCTTGTTAGCTCACCTTGAGCTCATTGAGGAGTTCACCTTGCCTGGGAGATCACCATGTAGCTCTCTAAGTAGGTGTAGTTGAGCTTGCTTGTGAGCTCACTCGAGCAGCTCATTAAGTAACTAGCCTAGGAACTCACCTTGCTGACTCACCCATATGACTCACCTTGCTAACTCACCTTGAGTTCACCTTTCTAACTCACCTTGAGCTCACCTTCCCAACTCACCTTGAGCTAATTTGGTAGCTTGCATGTAAGCTCACCTTAGAGTTTTCAACAGGCTCACCCGGGAGATTTTCAGGAGCTCAGCGATCGGGTTGAGTTGAGCTTGCCTTGGATCTCTTTGAGTAACTCACCTAGAAACTCACCTAGGAGCTTGCCTAATAGCTCACCCTATAAACTAGCCTTGAGCTTGGCTTACCAGCTCACCTTGAGGTCATCTGGTAGCTCACATTTAAGCTCACCTTAGATATTTCTAACAAGTTCACCTTTGAGCTCACCTGGGAGCTCACCCGAGCTTTCACCGGGAGCTCAGCAAGAAGCCTTCCTAGGATCTCATCTAGTGGGAGCTTGCTAATAGTTCACCTTGCCAATTCACCTTGATTTTCCTTACCAACTCACCTTGACCTCTCACCTTTCCGGTGCACCTTGAGCTCATCAGGTGAGCTTGTATGTAAGCTTACCTCGTAGACACCTACAAGCTAACCTGGAGCTTATTGAGCAAACACCTAGGATCTCACCGGGAGCTTCATAAGCATCTCACTAAGGAACTCATCGAACAACTTGACTTGAGCTTTCCCAAAAACTCACCTGGGAGCTTGCATGATAGCTTACCTTGCCAACTCACATTGGAGCTCCCCTATCATCTCACCTTTCCAGCTCGCCTTGAGCTCGCTGAGGAACTCACCTTGCCAACTCACCTTGAGCTCCTCTGGTAGCTCATAATGGAGTTCATCAAGCATCTTGCCAAGTAACTCACCTGGGAACTCAACTAACATCTCACGTGGGAGCTTGCCTAATAGCTCACTTTAAGTAGGTTTAATTGAGATCACTTATGAGCTCACTGAGTAACTCATCGGGGACCTCACCTGGGAGCTTGACAAGTAGCTCACTTTGGAGCATGCCTAGCAGCTTGCTTGGGAGCTCGCTAAATAGCTCACCAAGTATCACACTGTAGATTTTTTTGTGAGATTTCAAGCAGCTTGAGTTGAGCTCGCAGGAGCTCATCAAGTAACTCGACTAGGAAATTGACTAGGATCTCACCTTACCAACTCACCTTGAGTTCACCTTGCCAACTCACCTTGAGCTCATTTGGTATCTTACATGTAATCTCACCTTAGAGATTACCGACAAGCTTACCTTTGAGCTCACTTGGGAGCTCACCAAGTATCTCACATAGGAGCTCAGCTAGGAGCTCAAAAAGTAGCTCACCGAGGACCTCACACGATAGCTCATCTTGCTAGCTCAGCTTGATCTTGCCCAGGAGCTCACTGAGCAGTTTGAATTGAGCTCACCCAAGAGCTCATCAAGTAGCTCACCCAAAACTCACATGGGAGCTCACCTTACCAACTTACATGGGAGCTCACCTATCAACTCACCTTGTCAACTCACCTTAAGCTCACTCAGGACCTCACCTTGCCAACCCACCTTGAGCTTGCAGTGCCTCCTCACCCAATAACTCAGGTTGTAGCTTGCCTAACAAGTCACTGGGAGCTCATCAAGAAGCTCGAGGTAGGTTGACATGAGCTCACTTGTGAGCTCACCAAAAAGCTCAATGGGGACCTTTCTTGGGACCTTACCAAGTACCTCACTTGGTAGCTCACCTAACACTCACCTGAGGAGCTTACCAAACAACTCGCTTGGGAATTCACCTAGGAGATCACTGACATCTTGCCTTACAACTGACCTCACCTGAGCTCACCTTGCCAACTCACCTTGAGCTTACCTTGCCAACTCACCTTGAGCTCATTTTTTAGCTCACATGTAAGCTCACCTTAGAGATTACTGACAAGCTCACCTTTGAACTTTCCTGGGAGCTCATCGACTAGCTCACCTAGGAGTTTGGCTGGGAGCTCGGCAAGCAGCTCGACTTGAGCTTTTCCAAACTCAACTCGGAGATCACTGATGGCTCATCTTGCCAGGCTCACCTTGAGCTCACCCAAGATCACACTAAGGAGCTCACCTTGCCAACTCACCTTAAGCACGTCTAGTAGCTCACCTTAGAGTTCATCGAACAGCTCACCAAGTAGCTCACCTGGGACCTCACCGAGCAACTCTCTGAGTAGGTTGACTTGAGCTCACTTTTAAGCTCACTTATGAGTTCACCAAGAAGCTCATTAGGGACATTTCCTGGGAGCTCACTAAGTAGCTCTCTTGTAACCTCTCCTAGCAGCTCACCTAGAATCTCACCAAATAGCTCACCAAGTAGCTCACCTAGGAGCTCTTCTAGGAGCTCACCGATTAGATCAAGTGGTGCTCACACAGGGATCTTGTCGAGTAACTTGCCTAAGAGCTCACTGACAGCTCGCATTACTAACTCACCTTGAGCTCACCTATCCAACTTGACTTGACCTCACCTTTCCAACTTGCCTTGAGCTCATTTGGAAGCTCACATGTAAGCTCACATCATAGATTTCTGACAAGCTCACCTTTGAGCTCACATGGAAGCCAACCGACTAGCTCACCTAGGAGCTCAACTGGGACCTTGGTAAGTAGCTAACCTAGGGCCTTGTTGAGCATCTTGACTTGAGCTTACCCAAAAACTCACCTTGGTTACCCAAGATATCACCGAGAAACTTGACTTGACCTCATCCTCAAATTGTGAATTCATCAAGCAACTTGCACGAAAAATTACATGGGAGCTTTCCCAACACCATGCCTTGCCAACTCACATGGGATCTCACCTTGAGCTCATCCGTAGCTCACCTCGGGTTCATCAATAAAATCTCCAAGTAGCTCACTAACAGCTCACCAGGGAGCTCACCTAATAGCTCACCTGGGAGCTCACCAAGTATCTCACTGAGTAGGTTGACTTGAGCTCACTTGTGAGCTCACCGATCTCGCTCACCAGGACCTCACCCTAGAGCTCACCTAATAGCTTACACCGGAGCTCCTCGAACAGATCACCAAGTATCTCACCTTGAGATCTTCTGGGAGCTCACCGATTAGCTCGAGTTGAGCTCACCTAGGAGCTTGTAAAGTAACTCACCTGGGAGCTCGCTTGATAGATCACCTTCTGACTCATTTTTAGCTCACCCTTCCAATTCACCTTGGAGCTCACCTGGCATCTAACCTAGGAGCTCGGTGGGGAGCTAGGGAAGCATCTCTCCCAGAGTTTTTCGAGTAGCTCGACTTGAGCTTGCCTAGATACTCACCTAGGAGCTCACCTGATATCTCACCTTGCCAACTCACTTTTAGCTCATCTAAGGAACTCACCAAGTAGCTTGAGTTGAGCTCACCTGGGAGCTTGTCAAGTAGCTCACACAAAAACTCACATGTGATTTCACCTGACAGCTCACCTAGAAACTTGCATGTGAACTTTCCTATTAGCTCGCCTTAACAACTCACCTTGAGGTCTCTCAGGAGTTCACCTTCCCAACTCACCTTGAGCTTGTCACGGTGCAGGTCACCTTGAGTTTTCGAGTATCTCATCAAGAAGCTCACATGGGAGCTCACCGAGTACCCTCATTGAGTAGCTTGACTTGAGGTCACTTGTGAGCTCAGAGCTCACTAGTGAGGTTCCGCCAAAAACTCACCGTGAACTCACACAGGAGTTCTCCCAAGTAGCTCACTTGGGAGATTGCTTGACAGGTCACCTTGCCAACTCACCTTTAGCTCATATGATAGCTCACATGTAAGGTCACCACACAGTTATGGACAAGCTCACCTTTGATCTCACTTGGGAGCTCACCAAGCAACTCACCTTGGAGCTCGAGGCCAGGAGCTCGGCAAACAAGTAGCTCACATAGGATCTCACCTAGAAGCTCACATGACATCTCGTCTTGCCAACTCACCTTGAGTTTGGCAAACAACTTGACTTGAGCTCGATCAGAAGCTCATCAAACAACTCACTTGAAAACTCACATGGGAGCTCACTGATAGCTTGCCTTACCAACTCGCATGGGAGATCACCTTGAGCTCACTGAGGAGTTCACCTAGCCAACATTCCTTGAGCTCATCTGGTAGCTCACCTCAGAGCTCGTCAAGTAGCTCACTAAGTATCTCACCTAACAGCTCACTTGGGAGATCACCGAGTATCTCTCTAAATAGGTTGACTTGAGCTTGCTTTTGAGCTCACCAAGTAGCTCGTCGAGTATATCACCTAGGAACTCACCTTAGAGCTCCCCTGATAGCTCACCTTGCTAACTAGCCTTGAACTCACCTTGCCAACTCACCTTGAGCTCACCTTTCCAACTTACCTTGAGATAATCTAGTAGCTCACATGTAAGCTCACCTTAGAGATTACCACCTTAGGGAACTCACCTTACAACTCACATTGTCAACTCACCTTGAGCTCACCTGGGAGCTCACATTGTCAACTCGCCTTGAGCTCACCTTGCTAGCTCACCTTGAGCTCATCTGGTAGCTCACACGTAAGCTCACCTTATAGATTGCCGATAAGCTCACCTTTCAACTCACCTGGGAGCTCACCGAGGAGCTCGAGGTGGGAGCTCAAAAAGTAGCTCACCTAAGATCTCATCTAGCAGATCAACTTGAGCTTTCCCAGAAACTCACCTGGGAGCTCACACTGGAGCTCGTCAAGTAGCTCACCTAAAAATGTGCATGGGAGCTCGCCTTGTGACTTGACTTGCCAACTTGCATTTGACCTCCTATCAGCTCCCCTATCAAAGTTCAACGAGTATCTCACTAAGTAGGTTGACTTGAGCTCACTTGTTTGCTCACCAAGTAGCTCACATGGGACCTTACACTTGGACATCACCAAGTAGCTCGCTTGGGAGGTCACCTAGTATTTCACCAAACAACTCACCAAGTAGCTCACTTGGGAGCTCTTATGGGAGCTCACCGATAAGCTCAAGTTGATCTCACCGGGAGCTCATCTAGTAACTTTCCTAGGAACTCACTTGTGAGCTCACCTGACAGTTGGCCTTGTGAACTAGCCTTGAGCTCATCTAGTAGCTCGCATGTAATATTACCTTAGAGATTGCCAACAAGCTCACCTTTGATCTCACTGTGGAGCTCACCAAGTATCTCACCTAGGAGATTGGCTGGGAGCTCAGATGAAACCACTCACCATGAGCTCATTGGCAGAACTTGACTTGAGCTTACACCGAAATCTCACCTAGGATCTTGCTTGACAGGTCACCTTACCAGCTCACCTTAAGCTCACCCATGAGCTCACCAAATAGCTCAACTTGAGATTTCACTGGGAGCTCGTCAAATAGCTCACCCTAAAACTCACATGGGAGCTTTCCTGATAGGTCACCTGGAAACTCGCATGGGAGCTCACCTAATAGCTCACCCAAAAACTTACATGGGAGCTTACCTATCAGCTCACCTTGTCAGCTCACCTTAAGCATCTTTGAGGAGCTCACCTTACGAACTCACCTTGAGCTCATCTAGTAGCTCACCTCGGAGTTCATCGAGTAGCGTGACTTGATACCTCACCTACGAGCTCACCTAACGAGCTCACCTAACTACTCACTAGAGAGCTCACTAAGCGGGTTGACTTGGCCTCACATGTGAGCTCACCAGTAGCTCACTGTGACATCACCTAGGAGCTCACCAAGTAGCTTGCTTTGGAGCTCACCTAGTAACTCACCGCCAAACAACTCAGTAAATGGCGATCAGCTTGAGTTGAGATTGCATGGGAGCACTTCAAGTAACTAGCCTTGGAACTCACCTGGGAACTCACCTGACAGCTCACCTTACCAACTACCCTTGAGCTCACCTTGCCAACTCACCTTAAGCTCATATGGTAGCTCGCACATGTAAGCTCACCTTAGAGATTACCAACAAGCTCACCTTTGAGCTCACTTGGGAGCTAACCAAGTAGATCACCTAGGAGCTCAGCTGGGAGCTCTGCAAGTAGCTCATCTAAGAGCTCCTTGAGCAACTTGACTTGACCTTACCCAAAAACTCACTTGGGAGCTCACCTGACAACTCACCTTGCCACCTCACCTTGAGCTCACAAAGGATCTCACCAAGCAGCTCAAATTGAGATCATCTGGGAGCTCATCAAGTAGATTTCCCAAAAACTTGCATGGGAACTCTCCTAATATTTCACCCATAAACTCATGTGGGAGCTCCCCTATTAACTCACCTTGCTAGTTCACCTTTAGCTCGCTTAGGAGATAACTTTGCCAACTCACCTTGAGCTCATCGGTAGTAGCTCACCTCGGAGGTCATTAAGTAGCTCACCTTTAGTAGCTCACCTAGGATCTCACCTAATAGCTCACTTGGGAGCTCACAGAGCAACTCATTGAGTTGGTTGACTTGAGCTTGCTTGTGAGCTCACTAGGGACCCTCACATGGGAACTCGTCAAGTAGCTCACTTGGGAGCTCACCTGTGAGTTCACCTAGAAGCTCATCAAATAGTTTGTCAAGTAGCTAGCCTAGGACTTCTTCTAGAAGCTCACCAATCATCTCGAGTTGATCTTGTCTAGGATCTAGTTGAGTAACTCACTGAAATCACGGCAGCTCATCGAAGAACTTTCGCGGAAACTCACTTGGGAGCTCACCCTGGGAGATTACCTTGCTGCATAGCTCACCTTGACCTCAGTTGAGGAGCTCGCCTTGCCAACTCGCCTTGAGCTCATCTACTAGCTTACCTTAGGGTTTGTCGAAGTAGCTCACCAACTAAGCTAACACGGGAGCTCACCTAACTTGACTCACCTAAGAGCTCACTTTGAATAGCTCATAAAGTAGCTCTCTTGGTAGCTCTTCTTGGAGCTCACTCGATCGGCTTGAGTTGAGCTTGCAGAGCTCGTCAAGTAAGTCAGGAATTTTCCTAGGAGATCACTGTGAGCTCACCTTACCAACTCACCTTGAGCTCACATTGCTTGAGCTCACCTTGAGCTCACCTTGCCCGACTCACCTTAAGCTCATCTCGTAGCCTTTAAGCTTGCACTGGAGCTCACGTCGATCAGCTCACCTAGGAGCTCAGCTAGTAGCTCAAAGGTAGCGCTCTCAGGAACTCATGCGAAACTTTCTTAGGAGTTTTCTGATAGCTCACCTTGTCACTTGAGCTCACCTGGGAGCTTGCCGAGTAGCTCAACTTGAGCTCACCTAAGAGTTCGTAAAGTATCTCACACCAAAAAGCTTGCATGGGATCTCACTCGAATAGCTCACCCAACAACTTGCATGGGTAGCTCACCTATTAAGCTCACCTTTCTATCTCACCTTGAGCTCACTAACAGCTCACCTTACCCGACTCACCTTGAGCTCATCTTATAGCTCATCTCATAGTTTTCCGTGACAGAAAACCTAGGATCTCACCAAGTAGCTCATCGAGGCATGATGACTTGAGCTCACTTGTGATCTTGGAGGCATTTCACTAAGGGTCCTCACGAGGAGCTCACCAAGTAGCTCACTTAGGAGAGCTCACCTAGTAGCTCACCTACGGGAGCTCACTTTGACATGACTCACCTTTCACTCGCTCACTTGAACTCACCTTGAAAACTCACCTAAGCTCACCTTGACTCAACTATCCTTGAGCTCACCTTGAACTCAGCTAAAACGGTAGGTCACATGTAAGCTCACCTTAGAGATTCTTTGAAAAGCTCACCTTTGAGCTCACCTAGGAGTTCGTTGAGCATCTTGACTTGAGCTTGCTCAAAAACTCACCCTAGGAGTATCTCACGTATATTGCCTTGCTAGCTCACCTTGGTAGCTCACTTGATCTCACCCGAAAACTCTCTCGAGAAACTAACCTGCCCAGGAGCTCACCTTGTTGAGTGCAGCCATGAACTTGAGCTTCACCTCGGGATCTCATCAATAGCTCACTTTCCGCTAGAAAATCTTATGGGAGCTCACCTAATAGTTCACCTTGCCCGAAATCTATGGGAGCTCTCACATGTGCTCACCTTGAGCTCTACAGGATCTCACCTTAGCCAGACTCACCTTGAGCTCACCTTGAAGAGCTCACCTCGGATTTCAGCTGGCTCACCAAGTAATTGTATCTCAGCTCACATAATAGCTCACACGGGAGCTCACCGAGTAGGTTGACTTGAGCTTTCTTGTGAGCTCACTTGTGAGCTTGCCAAGTAGCTCGATGGGGACCTCACATGTGAGCTCACCAAGTAGCTCACTTGGGAGCTCTCCTAACATCTCGCCAAGCTCACCTAAGCTCAACATGTCAGTAGCTCACCTAGGAGCTATTCTTAGAGCTCACCAATCATCTCAAGTTGATCTCACCTAGAAGCTAATCAAGTAACTCACCTGGGAACTCATAGTTCATCACCCGAGAGCTCATCAGTATCTCACTAAAAACTCACATGGGATGTCACCGATGCAGACTCACCTTGCATTCACTGAGGAGCTCACCTTGCCAACTTTCCTTGAGCTCATTTGGTAGCTGACCTAAGAGTTAGTCGAGTATCTCACCAAGTAGCTAGCCTTAGAGCTCACCTAGCAGCTCACCTAGAGGGCTCACCTAACATCTCACTTGTGACCTTGACACGAACCTCACTTGGGAGATCTCCAAGTAGCTTGTTTAGGAGCTCACCTGGTAACTCACTTAGGAGCTCACTTTGAATAACTTGCTAAGTAGCTCACTTGGGAGCTCTTATGGGAGCTTGGAAATCAGCTCAATTTGAGCTCACTGAGAGCTTATCGAGTAACTTGTTTGGGAACTCACTTGGGAGATCACCTAAAATCTTACCTTGCCAACTCACCTTGAGTTCAGCCAAGGTAGTTTGCATATAAACTCACCTCGGACATTACCAAAATCTTACCTTTGAGATCGCCTTAGATCCTCACCAAGCATCTCACCTAGGAGCTCACTGACCTTAGATAGTAGCTTGCTAGGTGCTCGTCGAGTAGCTCGACTTGATCTTGCACAAAACTTACTTGGGAGCTCACCTTGCCAACTCAACTTGAGCTCTCCTAGGAGCTCACCGAGCATCTCGACTTGACCTCGTCAAGTATCTCACCCAAAACTCACATGAGCTCACTAAGGAGCTCGCTTACTAACTCGGCTTGAGCTCGTCAGTATCTCACCTCGATTTTGTTGAGCAGCTCACCAAGTAGCTCACCTGGGAACTCACCTAATGAGCTTGCCAGGGACCTCATCTAGGAGCTTGCCAAGTAGCTCACTTGGGAGCTCTCTGAATAGCTCACAAAGTAGGTCACCAGGGAGCTCTTATGGGAGCTTGATGATTAGCTCGAGTTGAGCTCACCTAGGAGCTCATTGAGTAACTCACCTAGGAACTTTCCTAGGAGCTCACTGACAACTCACCTTGCCAACTTGTGTTGAGCTCACTTTTCCAACTTACCTTGAGCTCACCTTGCCAACTCACCTTGAGCTCATCTAGTAGCTTGCATGTAAGCTCACCTTAGAGACTTCGACAAGCTCTACTTTGAGCTCTCTGGTGCTCTTTGGTAGCTCACCTAGGAGCTCTTCTAAGCTTGACAAGACATCTCACCCGGGAGCTTATTGAGTAGCTCAACTTGAGCTTTTCTAAAAACTTTCCTGGGAGCTCACCTAATAGCTCACCTCACCAATTCACCTTGAGCTCATCCAAAACATCACCAAGAACCTCGACTTAAGTTCACCCGAGAGCTCGTCAAGTAGCTCACCTGAAAAATTACATAGGAGCTCACCTGATAGCTCACCTTGCCCGAACTCACATGGGAACTAACCTATCGGCTTTCCTTTCCGGCTCACCTTGAGCTCTACGAGGAGCTCACCTTGATAACTCAACTTGAGCTCATTTGGTATCTTGCCTCAAATTTCATCGAGTAGCTCACCTAACATCTTGTCTGGGAGTTCACCTAACAACTCACCTGGGAGCTCACTTAAGAGCTCGTGTGGGAGATCACCAACCATCTTGTCAGTAAGATGACTTGAGTTCACTTGTGAACTCATCGAGTAGATCACTAGGTCCTCACCTTGGAACTCACCAAGTAGCTCACTTAGCGAGATCACCTAGCAACTTCCTTGACAGATCACCTTGCCCACTCACCTTGAGTTCACCTTACAAACTCACCTTGAGCTCACCTTGCTTGCAAATAAGCTTGAGCTCATCTAGTAGCTCACATGTAAGCTCAACTCGGAGATTCTTGACAAGTTCACCTTTGAGATCACCTCGGAACTCGCATATCGGCTTGAATTAAGCTCACACGAGAGCTCACACGGGATCTCTTCTAGGAGCTCGCCCAGATCAGCTCAAGCAACTCACGCGAGCTTGTTGAGTTCCTCACCTGGGAGCTCACCTTGCTAACTCACTTGGGAGCTCACTGACATCTCACGTTGCTGCTTTCCTTAAGCTCACCTTGAAAACTTACCTTGAGCTCACCTTGCCATCTCACCTTTAGTTCATTGGGTAGCTCGCATGTAAAATCACCTCGGGAGATTCTTGTGAAGCTCACCTTTGAGCTCACTTAGGAGCTCATTGAGTAGCTCACCTAGGAGCTCATCTAGGAGCTCAAAGAGCAGCTCACCCAGGAGCTTGTCGAGAAGCTTGAATTGATCTTCCCTAGAAACTCACTTGGGAGCTTGCCTAATAGTTCACCTTGCCATCTCACCTTGAGCTCACCCAGGAACTCACCGAGTAGCTCGACTTGAGCTTTCCCAGAGCTCATCAAGTAGCTTTCTCGAAAACTCACATAGGAGATCACCTAATAGCTCACCTTACTAGCTCACCTTGAGGTTACTGAGGAGCTCACCTTTCCAACTCGCCTTGAGCTTGTCTGGTATCTCACTATAGAGTTCGTCAATTAGGTCACCGAATAGCTCACTTGGGAGCTCACTTAACATCTCATTTGGGAGCTCACCTAACAGCTCACCTGGGCTCACTCTAGAGATGTACACAGGGAGCTCTGGAAATAACTCGCCAAGTAGTTCACCTGGGAGGTCTTTTTGGAGTTCAACGGTAAGCTCGAGTTGAGCTCACATAGGAGCTCGCAGAGTAACTCACATGAAAACTCATAGTTCATCCAAGAGCTCATCAAGCAATTCATCTAAAATATCACATAGGAGCTCACCTTATCATCCCGCCTTGAGCTCACCGAGGAGCTCACCTTTCTAACTCACCTTGAGCTTGTCTAGTATCTCACCTTGAAGTTTTTCGAGAGCTCACTAAGTATCTCACTTGGGAG
This sequence comes from Taxus wallichiana var. yunnanensis, assembly GCA_018340775.1. Lineage (NCBI taxonomy): Eukaryota > Viridiplantae > Streptophyta > Pinopsida > Cupressales > Taxaceae > Taxus > Taxus wallichiana. Next base: position 228,122,125 of record CM031237.1, on the reverse strand, counting down.
CTCACCTAACATCTCACCTAGGAGCTCATTAAGTAGCTCATTTGAGTAGGTTGACTTGAGCTCACTTGTGAGTTCACCGAGTAGCTCATCGAGGACCTCACTTAAGAGCTCACCAAGTAGCTTTCTTGGGAGATCACCTAGCATCTCACATGGGAGCTTTCCAAACATCTCACAAAGTAGCTTACACCGGGCTCTTCTAGAGAGCTCAGCCATCTCATCTGAAGTTGAGCTCACCACGAGAGCTTGTTGAGTAACTCACATAGGAACTCACTTGGGAGCTCACTTGATAGCTCTCTTTACTAACTCTCCTTGAGCTCATCTGGTAGCTTACATGTAAGCTCACCTCAGAGATTACTAAAAGCTTTCCTTTGAGCTCACTGGGAGCTCACCGAGTAGCTCACCTAGGAGCTCAACTAAGATCTCAGCATGCGGCTTACTTAGGAGCTCATCAAGTAGTTCAACATGAGCTTACGGAAACTCACCGGGATCTCACCTTGCCAGCTCAATTTAAGCTCACATAGGAGATTTTTAAGCACCTCAACTTGAGCTTGCTTGGAAGCTCGTCAAGCGAGATCACCCAAAACTCACATGTGAGCTCACCTGATAGCTTTGCTTGCCATCTCACATGGGAGCTCACCTTGTCAACTCACCTTGAGCTCATTGAGGAGCTCACCTTGAGCTCGCTGCAGTATCTCACCTTAGAGTTCATCGAGTAGCTCACCTAATAGCTCACTTTGGAGCTCGCCTAACAGAGCTTAACTAAGAGCTCACCGAGAAGCTTGGCAAGTAGATTAACTTGAGCTCACTCACGAGCTTGCTAAGAAGCTCATTGTGGTCCTCACTGGGAGCTCTCCAGTAGCTCGCTTGGGAGATTTCCTAGTAGCTCACCTGAGAGCACATTGAATAGCTTACCAAGTAGTTAGGTTAGGAGTTCTTCTAGGAGCTCACCGATAAGCTCAAGTTGAGCTCACCTGGGAGCTTGTCAAGTAACTCACCAGGGAACTCACCTAGGAGCTCACCTGACAGCTTGCCTTACCAACTCACCTTGAGCTCTCCTTACTAACTCACCTTAAGCTCACCTTGCCAACTCACCTTGAGCTCATCTGGTAGTTCACATCTAAGCTCACCTCAGAGATTGCTGAAAAGCTCACCTTTGAGCTCACTTTGGAGCTCAATGAACAACCCACCTGGGAGCTTGGCAAGTAGCTCACCCAGGATTTTTTCAAGTAGCTCAACTTGAGCTTGCCTAGAAACTCTCCTGGGAGCTCACCTTTCTAGCTCACCTTGAGCTCACCCAGGAGCTCACCGAGCATCTTGACTTGAGCTCACCCGAGGAGCTCATCAAGTAGCTCACCTAGGAGCTTTCCTAATAGCTCACCTTTCCAACTCACCTTGACCTCACCTTTCCAATTGGCTCACCTTTGAGCTCGCCTGGGAGCTCATTTAGCAGCTCAGCTAGGAGATTAGATAGGACCTCGGTAGCGGTGACCTAGGAGCTTGTTGACCATGTCGACTTGAGCTTTCTAAAACTCACACAGGAGGTTTCACCTGATAGCTTGAATTGGTAGCTCACCTTGAGATTTCCCAGGAGCTCACCAAGTAGCTGAACTTGATCTCACATGGGAGCTCATCAAGTAACTTGCTCGGAGCTCATCAAGTAGTTCACATGAAAACTCACATGGGAGCTTGCCTGATAGCTCACTTACCAACTCAAATGGGAGCTCACCTATCAGCTTGCCTTGCTAGCTCACCTTGAGCTTGTTAAGGAGCTGACATTGCCAACTCGCCTTGAGCTTGTCTTGTAGTTTACCTTAGAGTTTATTGAGTATCTCTACAAGTAGCTCACCTGGGAGCTCACTCCCAGAGTAGTTCATTTGAGAAAGGTTGACTTAAGCTCACCTGGGAGCTCATCAAGAAGCTCACCCGAAGATGTGCATGGGATCTCACTCAATATCTTACCTTGCCAACTCATATGGGAGATCCCCTATCAGCTCCCCTATCAGATTTCATCAAGTAGCTTTCCAAGTAGATCGCATGGGAACTTGACTAACAGCTCACCTGGGAGCTCACCTATCAGCTCACCTAAGATCTCACCTAGTAGCTCGATGAGTAGGTTGACTTGAGCTCACTTGTGAGATCACCGAGTAGCTCTCTAGGGACCTCACTGGAGCTCACCAAGTAGTTTGCTTGGGAGCTCACCTAGGAGGTCACCGAATAGCTCACCAAGTATCTCACCTGGGAGCTCTTCTAGGAGCTCATTGATCAGATCAAGTTGAGCTCACTGGGATCTCATCAAGTAACTCACCTAGGAATTCACCTGGGAGCTTGCCTAATAGTTCACCTTGCCAACTCACCTTGAGCTCATCTAGTAGCTCACATGAAATCTCACCTCAGAGATTACTGACAAGCTCACCTTTGAGCTCACCCGAGAGCTCACCAAGTAGCTCACCTAGGAGATTGGCTGGGAGCTCGGCAGCGGCTGAGTCACCCGGAGATCGTCAAGCAAGCCCTTGGCTTGACCTTTCCCAAAAACTTACCTGATAGCTCACCTTGTCAGCTCACCTTAAGCTTGCCTAGGAGCTCACCGAGCAGCTTGACTTGAGCTCACATAAGAGCTCGTTGAGTAACTCACCTGGGAACTCACCTGGGAGCTCACCTGACAGCTCACCTTGGTAACTCCCTTGAGCTCACCATACCAACTCACCTTGAGCTCATCTGGTAGCTCACATGTAAGCTCACCTTAGAGATTACCGACAAGCTCACTTGGGAGCTAACCGAGAAGCTCACCTAGGAGGTTGGTTGGGAGCTTAAAAAGTAGCTCACTAAGGAGCTCCTCAAGTAGCTCGACTTGAGCTTGGCTGAAAAATTTCCTAGGAGCTCACCTTACTAGCTCACCTTGAGCTCACACAAGAGCTCACCGAGTACCTCAACTTGAGCTCACACAGGGAGCTCGTCAAGTAGCTCACCTAAAAACTTACATGGGAGCTCACCTAACAGCTCACTAAAAACTAACATGGGAGCTCACCTATCAGCTTGCCTTGTCTAGCTCACATTGAGCTCACTTAGGAGATCACCTTACTAACTCACCTTGATCTTGTCTGGTAGCTCACCTCGGAGTTCATCGAGTAGCTCCCAAGTAACCACCGGGAGCTCACTAACAACTCACCTAGGAGCTCACCGAGTAGCTCATCAAGTAGGTTGACTTGAGCTTTCTTGTGAGCTCACTTGTGAGCTTGCCAAGTAGCTCGCTGGGGACCTCACATGGGAGCTCACCATGTAGCTCACTTGGGAGCTCTCCTAGCATCTCGCCTAGAAGCTCACTGAACAACTTGTCAAGTAGCTCCCTAGGAGCTATTCTTAGAGCTCACCAATCATCTCAAGTTGATCTCACCCAGAAGCTAATCGAGTAACTCACCTGGGAACTCACAGTTCATCTAAGAGCTCATCAAGTATCTCACTAAAAAACTTGCATGGGATCTCACCTTGCCATCTCACCTTGAGTTCACTGAGGAGCTCACCTTGCCAACTTACCTTGAGCTCATCTGGTAGCTCACCCAAGAGTTAGTCAAGTATCTCACCAAGTAGCTAGCCTTGGAGCTCACCTAGCAGCTCACCTAGGGGCTCAACTAACATCTCACTTGTGAGCTTGCCACAAACCTCACTTGGGAGATCTCCAAGTAGCTCGTTTAGGAGCTCACCTAGTAACTCACCTAGGATCTCACTGAATAACTTGCTAAGTAGCTCACCTAGGAGCTCTTATGGGAGCTTGGAAATCAGCTCAATTTGAGCTCACCTGAGAGCTTATCGAGTAACTTGTTTGGGAACTCACCTGGGAGATCACCTAAAATCTTGCCTTGCTAACTCGCCTTGAGCTCAGGTGGTAGTTTTCATATAAACTCACCTCAGACATTACCAAAATCTTACCTTTAAGATCTCCTTAGATCCCACCAAGCATCTCACCTAGGAGCTTAGCTGGGACCTCAGATAGTAGCTCATCCAGGTGCTCGTCGACCAGCTCGACTTGATCTTGCACAAAAACTTTCTTGGGAGCTCACCTTGCCAACTCACCTTGAGCTCTCCTAGGAGCTCACCAAGCATCTCGACTTAACCTCGTCAAGTAGCTCACCCAAAAACTCACATGGGAGCTCACTGAGGAGCCCGCCTTGCTAACTCACTTGAGCTCATCTGGTAGCTCACCTCTAATTTTTCGAGCAGCTCACCAAGTAGCTCACCTGGGAACTCACCTAACAGTTTGTCAGGGACCTCATCTAGGAGCTTGCCAAGTAGTTCACTTTGGGAGCTCACTTGGGAGCTCTCTGAATAGCTCACAAAGTAGCTCACTAGGGAGCTCTTCTGGGAGCTTGATGATCAGCTCGAGTTGAGCTCACCTAGGATCTCATTGAGTAACTCACCTAGGAACTTTCCTAGGAGCTCACCTGACAACTCACCTTGTAAACTTGTGTTGAGCTCAATTTTCCAACTTACCTTGAGCTCACCTTGCCAACTCACCTTGAGCTCATCTAGTAGATTGCATGTAAGCTCACCTTAGAGACTCGACAAGCTCTACTTTGAGCTTACACCACAGGTGCTCACTGAGCACCTCACCTAGGATCTCTTCTAGAAGCTTGACAAGCATCTCACCCAGGAGCTTATTGAGTAGCTCAACTTGAGCTTTTAAAAAACTTTCACGGATCTCACCTAATAGCTCACCTTACCGAGTTCACCTTGTGCTCATCCAAAACATCACCGAGAACCTCAACTTAAGTTCACTTGAGAGCTCGTCAAGTAGCTCACCTGAAAAATTACATAGGAGCTCACCTGATAGCTCACGGCGACAACTCACATGGAAACTAACCTATCAACTTTCCTTTCACGACTCACCTTGACAACTCACCTTGAGCTCATTTGGTAGCTTACCTCAAATTTCATCGAGCATCTCACCTAACATCTTGCACAGGAGTTCACCTAACAGTCACCGGGAGCTCACCTAAGAGCTCGTGTGGGAGCTCACCAAGCATCTTGTCGAGTAATATGACTTGAGTTCACTTGTGAACTCATCAAGTAGATCACCGGGGTCCTCACCTTGGAGCTCGCCAAGTAGCTCACTTAGTAGATCACCTAGCAGCTCACATAGGAGCTCACTTGACAGCTCGCCTTGCCAACTCACCTTGAGTTCACCTTGCAAACTCACCTTGAGCTCACCTTGCCAACTAAGCTTGAGCTCATCTAGTAGCTCGCATGTAAGCTCACCTCGAGATTACTGAAAAGTTCACCTTTGAACTCACCCAGGAGCTCGTAGATCAACTTGAGTTAAGCTCACACACGAGCTCACCTGGGAGCTCTTTTGGGAGCTCGCCGATCAGCTCGAGTTAAGCTCACGCGGGAGCTTGTTGACTTACTCACATGGGAACTCTCCTTTCCAACTTTCCTGGGAGCTCACCTGACAGCTCACCTTGCCAACTTGCCTTAAGCTCACCTTGAAAACTTTCCTTGAGCTCACCTTGCCAACTCACCTTTAGTTCATCCGGTAGCTCACATGTAAACTCACCTCAGAGATTATTGACAAGCTCACCTTTGAGCTCACCTAGGAGCTCATTGAGTAGCTCACCTAGGAGCTCACTAGGAGCTCAAAGAGCAGCTCACCCAGGAGCTTGTCGAGAAGCTTGAATTGAGCTTCCTTGGAAACTCACTTGGGAGCTTGCCTAATAGTTCACCTTACCATCTCACCTTGAGCTCACCCGGGCTCGCCGAGTAGCTCGACTTGAGCTTGCCCGAGAGCTCATCAAGTAGCTTTCTCGAAAACTCACATAGGAGCTCACCTAATAGTTCACCTTACTAGCTCACCTTGAGGTTACTGAGGAGCTCACCTTTCCAACTCACCTTGAGCTTTTCTGGTATCTCACTATAGAGTTCGTCAATTAGGTCACCTAATAGCTCACTTAAGAGCTCTCTTAATAGCTCATTTGGGAGCTCACCTAACTCACTCACTGGGAGCTCACCTAGCAGCTCACCTAGGAGCTCTAGAAACAGCTCACTAAGTAGCTCACCTGGGAGGTCTTTTGGGAGTTCACCGGTAAGCTCAAGTTGAGCTCACCTAGGAGCTCGTAGAGTAACTCACATGGAAACTCATAGTTCATCCAAGAGCTCATCAAGCAATTCATCTAAAATATCACATAGGAGCTCACCTTATCAACTTGCCTTAAGCTCACTTTGAGGAGCTCACCTTTCTAACTCACCTTGAGCTTGTCTAGTATCTCACCTCAAAGTTTGTCGAGAATCTCACTAAGTAGCTCACTTGGGAGCTCACCTAACATCTCACCTAGGAGCTCATTGAGTAGCTCATTTGAGTAGGTTGACTTGAGCTCGCTTGTGAGTTCACCGAGTAGCTCACCGAGGACCTCACTTGGGAGCTCACCAAGTATATTTCTTGGGAGATCACCTAGCATCTCACATGGGAGCTTTCCAAACATCTCACGAGTAGCTTACAGGGAGCTCTTCTAGAGCTCACTGATGCTGCTCAAGTTGAGCTCACCCGAGAGCTTGTCGAGTAACTCACATAGGAACTCACCTAGGGAGCTCACCTGATAGCTCTCTTTGATAGCTCTCTCAAGCTCATCCGGTAGCTTACATGTAAGCTCACCTCAGAGATTATTGACAAGATTTCCTTTGAGCTCACTTGGGAGCTCACCGAGTAAACACTTTAGGAGCTTGACTAATATCTCGGCATGCAGCTTACTCGGGAGCTCATCAAGTAGTTCAACATGATCTTACACTGAAACTCACCGGTATCTCACCTTACCAACTCACTTTAAGCTCACCTAGGAGATTTTCAAGCACCTCGACTTGAGCTTTCTTGGGATCTCATCAAGCGAGATCACCCAAAAACTTGCATGGGAGCTCACCTGATAGCTTTTCTTGCCATATCACATGGGAGCTCACCTTGTCAACTCACCTTGAGCTCATTAAGGAGCTCACCTTGAGCTCATCTGGTATCTCACCTTAGAGTTCATCGAGTAGCTCATCTAATAGCTCACTTTAGAGCTCACCTAAGATCAACTAGGAGCTCATCGAGAAGCTTGGCAAGTAGATTAACTTGAGCTCACTCGTGAGCTTGCTAAGAAGCTCGTTGTGGTCCGACACAGGAGCTCTCCAAGTAGCTCACTTGGGAGATTTCACAGTAGCTCACCTAAGAGCACATTGAATAACTTACCAAGTAGTTAGGTTAGGATTTCTTCTAGGAGCTCATTGACAAGCTCAAGTTGAGCTCACCCGGGAGCTTGTCAAGTAACTCACCTGGGAACTCACCTAGGAGCTCGCTTGACAGTTTGCCTTGCCAACTCACCTTTAGCTCTCCTTGCTAACTCACCTTAAGCTCACCTTGCCAACTCACCTTGAGATCATCTGGTAGCTCACATGTAAGCTCACCTCAGAGATTGCTGAAAAGCTCACCTTTGAGCTCACTTGGGCGCTCATGAACAACCCACCTAGGAGCTTGGCAAGTAGCTCACCCAGGAGTTTGTCAAGTAGCTTAACTTGAGCTTTCCTAGAAACTCTCCTGGGAGCTCACCTTTCTAGCTCACCTTGAGCTCACCCAGGAGCTCACCGAGCATCTCGACTTGAGCTCACCTAGGAGCTCATCAAGCGTAGCACATGGAAAATTGCACTTGAGCTTTCCTGACAACTCACCTATCAGCTCACCTTGAGCTCACTGAGGATCTCACCTTGCCAACTCACCTTGAGCTCATCTAGTATCTCACCTAAGAATTTATCAAGTAGCTCGTCATGTAGCTTTCCAAACAACTCGCGTGGGAGTTCACCTAACAGCTCACCTGGGATCTAACTGAGTAGCTTACTAGGTACCTCACATGGGAGCTCATTAAGTAGCTTGCTCGAAAGCTCACCTAATAACTCACCTAGGAACTCACTGAATAGTTCACCAAATAGCTCTCTAGGGAGCTCTTCTGGGAGATCACCGATCAACTCAAGTTGAGCTCGTGTGGGAGCTCGTCAAGTAACTCACCTGGAGATCACCTGATAGCTCACCTTGCTAACTCACCTTGAGCTCATCTTGCCAACTCACCTTGAGCTCACCTTGCTAACTCACCTGGAGCTCATATGGTAGCTCACATGTAAGGTCACCTAAGAGATTTCTAACAAGCTCACCTCTAAGCTCACCTAGAATTTCACCAAGTAGCTTACCCAGGAGCTCAACTGGGAGCTTGGTAAGTATCTCACCCAGGATCTTGTCGAGTAGCTCGACTTGAACCTTACCAAAACTCACATGGGAACTCACCTTACAGCTCACCTTGTTAACTCATCTTGAGCTCACCCAGGAGCTTACCAAGCAACTTGACTTGAGCTCACCTAGGAGCTCGTCAAATAGCTCACCCAAAAACTCACATGGGAGCTCACCTACATCTCACCTTGCTAACTCACATGGGAGCTCACCTTGCCAACTTGCCTTGAGCTCGGAAGGTAGCTCACCTAAGATTTTGTCGAGTAGCTCACCAAGTAGCTCACCTAGGAGCTTACCTAACAACTCACCTGATATCTCACCTAACAGGTTGCAAGGGAACTCACTAAGTAGGTTGACTTGAGCTCTCTTGTGAGATCATTGAGTAGCTTGTCGGGGACCTCACCTGAGAGCTCATTGAGTAACTCGCTTGGGAACTCACCTAGGAGCTCACCTGACAGCTCATCTTGCTAACTTGCCTTGAGCTCACCTTGCCAACTGGATCACCTTTGAGCTCACTGGGAGCTCACCGAGCAGCTCAATTAGGAGCTCGGCTGGGATCTCATCAAGAAGCTCACCCAAGAGTTGGTCGACCATGTCGACTTGAGCTTTCCTGAAAAATTCTCCTGGGAGATTTCCTGACAGCTCTCCTTGCCAGCTAACCTTGATCTCACCCAAGAGCTTGCAAAATAACTCAAATTGAGCTCACCCGAGAGCTCATCAAGCAACTCACATGAAAATGTGCATGGGAGCTTACCTAATAGCTCACCTTACCAACTCGGATGGGAGCTCATCTATAAACTCACCTAGCCATCTCACCTTGAGCTCACATAGGAGATCACCTTGCCAACTCACCTTCAGCTCATGTGATAGCTCACCTCAAAGTTCATCGACTATCTCACCAAGTAGCTCGCCTAGGATCTCACCAAGTAGCTCACCGAGTAGGTTGACTTGAGCTCACCTGGGACCTCATCAAGCAGCTCACCTGCGAACATGTATGGGAGCTCGCCTAACAGCTTGCCTTATCAACTCACATGGGAGCTCCCCTATTAGCTCCCCTATCAAAGTTCATCAAGTAGCTTATAGAGTAGCTCTCTTTGGAACTTGACTAACAGCTCACCTGGGATATCGCATAACATCTCACCTAGAAGCTCACCGAGAAGCTCATCGAGTAGGTTGACTTGAGTTCATTTGTGAGCTCACCGAGTAGCTTACCGGGGACCTCACCTGGTATCTCGCCAAGTAGCTTTCTTAGGAGCTTACCTAGAAACTCACATGGCACTAAATAGCTCGCCAAGTATCTCTTCTGGGAGCTCACCTATTAGGTCAAGTTAAACTCACTGAGAGCTCGTCAAGTAACTCACCTAGGAACTCACCTAGGAGCTTGCTTGACATCTTACCTTTCCAACTCACCTTGAGCTCATCTGGTAGCTCACATGTAATCTCACATAAGAGATTTATAACAAATTCACCTTTGAGCTGACATGGGAGCTCACTAAGTAGCTCACCTAGGACCTCAACTGGGAGCTTGACAATAGGTCATCTAGGAGCTTGTCGAGTAGCTTGACTTGAGCTTACCCAAAACTCACCTAGGAGCTTGCCTGACAACTCACCTTCCTAGCTCACCTTAAGCTCACCTAGGAGCTCATCGAGCAGCTCGACTTGAGGACACTCGGAGCTCATCAAGAAGCTCACCCTAAAAATCTCATGGGAGCTCACTTGACATCTCACCGAAACTCCCATGGGAGGTCACTTGATAGCTCACCCAAAAACTCACATGGGAGCTCACCTATCAGCTCACCTTTCCAGCTCACCTTAAGCTCATTGAGGAGCTCACCTTTCTAACTTTCCTTGAGCTCATTTAGTAGCTTTCCTTAGAGTTCATCAAGTAACTTTCCAAGTAGCTCACCTAACAGCTCACCTGGGATTTCATCGAGTAGGTTGACTTGATCTCACTTGTGAGCTCACCGAGTAGCTCACTAGGGACCTCACCTAGGAGCTCACCAAGTAGCTCACTTGGGAGCTTGCCTAATAACTCACCTTGGAGCTCACCGAATAGCTTACCAAGTAGCTTGCCCAAGAGCTCTTCTGAGAGCTCTCTGATTAGCTTGAGTTGAGCTCACCCGGGAGCTTATTAAGTAACTCACCTTTGAACTCACATGGGAGCTCATGTGACACCTCACCTTACCAACTCCCCTTGAGCTCGACTTACTAACTCACCTTGAACTCATCTTGTACCTCACATGTAAGCTCACCTTAGAGATTACCGATAAGCTTTCCTTTGAGCTCACCTGGGAGCTAACCAAGCATCTAACCTAGGAGCTTGGCTTAGAGCTCAGTAAGCAGCTCACCTAGGAGCTCATCGAGTAGCTCAACTTGATCTTGCCTGAAATCTCACTTGGGAGATCACCCTATAGCTTGCCTTGCCAGCTCACCTTGAGCTCACATAGGAGCTCACCGACTAGCTTGAATTGAGATCACATGGGAGATCGTCAAGTACCTCACCTAAAAACGTGCATGGGAGCTCACATGACAGCTCACCCAGAATTTCACATTGGAGCTCTCCTATCAACTTGCCAACTCACCTTGAGATTGTCTGGTAGCTCACCTCAGAGTACATCGAGCAGCTTCCCAAGTAGATTTCCTAGGAGCTCACCTAATAGCTCACCTCGAGCTCACTAAGTAGCTCATCGAGTAGGTTGACTTGAGCTTGCTTATGAGCTTACCAAGCAGCTCACTAGGGACCTCGCATGGGAGGTCACTAAGTAGATCACTTGAGAGCTTGTTGAATAGCTTGTAGAGTATCTCACCTAGGAGCTCTTCTGGGAGCTCACCAATTATCTCAAGTTGATCTCACCTAGAAGCTCGTCGAGTAACTCGCCTAGGAACTCATAGCTCATCCAAGAGCTCGTTAAGTAGCTTGCCCAAAAACTCACATGGGAGCTCACCTTACCGGTTGCCTTGAGCTCACTAAGGAGCTCACCTTGCCAACTCACCTTGAGCTCATCAATTAGCTTGCCTCAGACTTCATCGAGTAGCTTGCCAAGTAGCTCACCTAGGAGCTCACCTAATAGCTCTCTTGTGAGCTTACCAAGGACCTCACTTAGGAGATCACCAAGTAGCTCATTTGGGAGCTCACCTAACAACTCACATGGGAGCTTGCTAAACAACTCACTAAGTAGCTCACCTGGTAGCTCTTCTAGGAGCTCACCGATCAGCTTGAGTTGAGCTCGTCTCGGAGCTTGTCGAGTAACTTACCTAGGAACTCGCCTAGGAGCTTGCCTTGAGATAACTAAGGAGCTCACCTTGCCAACTCACCTTAAGCTCGTCTGGTAGCTCACCTCAGAGTTCATCAAGTAACTCCTCTAACAGCTCACCTGAGAGGTCACCTAATAGCTCTACTGGGATCTCACCTAAAATATCATCTTGGAGCTCACCGAGTAGCTCACCAAGTAGGTTGATTTGAGCTCATGTGTGAGCTCACCAAGTAACTCACTGGGGACCTCACGTGGGAGCTTGCTAAGTAGCTCACTTAGGAGCTCACCTAGTAGCTCGCTTAGGAGATTACCGACTAGTTCACAAAGTAGCTCACCTAGGAGCTCTTCTAAGAGCTCACCGATCAACTCGAGTTGAGCTCACCTTAGAGCTCATTGAGAAACTCACAAACAAACTCCCTTGGGAGCTTTAAATCGAGTTGAGTTCACCTAGGAACTGATCAAGTAACTCATATGGGAAATCACCTGGGAGCTTACTTGACACCTCACCTTGCAACCTTACCTTGAGCTAGCCTTTCCAACTCACCTTGAGCTAACATTGCCAACTCACCTGGAGCTCATTTGGTAGCTCACATGTAATCTCACCTAAGAGATTACTGAAAATATCACCTTTGAGCTCACTGTTATCTCACCGATTAGCTCACCTAGGAGCTAAGTTGGGAGCTCAACAAGTAGCTCGTCTAGGAGCTTTTAGAGCATCTCGACTTAAGCTTTCTTGGAAACTCACCTAGGAACTCACCTTACAGCTTGCCTTACCAACTCAACTTGAACTCACCCGGGGCTCGGCAAGAATCTCAACTTGAGCTCACCTAGAGCTCATCAAGAAGCTCACCCAAAAACTTGAATGGGAGCTCACCTAATAGCTCACCTTTCCAACTCTAGTGGGAGCTTTCATATCAGCTCACCTTGCCCATTTCACCTTGAGCTCGGTGAGGAGCTCACCTTACTAACTCACCTAGGAACTCACCTAAGAGCTCACCTGACGGATCACTTGGTGGGAGCTCAAGCAAGCAGCTCACCCATAAGCTCGTCAACCAGCTCGACTTGAGCTTACTGAAAAAATCACTTAGGAGCTCACCTAATAGCTCACCTTACCAACTTTCCTTGAGCTTGCATAGGATCTTGTCAATCGGATCAACTTGAGCTCACCCCAGAGCTCGTCAAGTAGCTCATATGAAAATTCACATGGGAGCTCACCTTATCAAATTAGATGGGAGCTCACCTATTAGCTCGCCTTACCAAGCTCGCCTTGAGCTTACTAAGGAGCTCACCTTGCCAACTCACCTTGAGCTCATCTAGTAGCTCATCTCGGAGTTCATCGAGCAGCTCACCAAGTAGCTTTCTAGGGAGCTCAACTAAATGCTCACCTCGGAGCTCATCGAGTAGCTCACAGAATAGGTTGACTTGATCTTGCTTGTTAGCTTGCTTGTGAGCTCACGAGAATAGCTCACACAGGAGGTCACCATGTAGCTCACTTGGGAGCTTACATAGCAGCTCACACAGGAGCTCACCAAATAAATCATGTATTAGCTCACCTAGGATCTCTTCTGGGAGCTCACCAATTAGATCAAGTTGAGCTCACTTAGGAGCTCATTGATTAACTCACCTAGGAACTCCCCTAGGAGGTTGCCGAGATATCTCACCTTGATAACTCACCTTGAGCTCATCTCGGTAGCTCACATGTGAGCTCATCTCGAGATTCTTGACAAGCTCATGTTTGAACTCACTTGTCGGCTCACCGAGCAGCTCTCCTTGGACATTGGCTTGGGAGGTCACCTAGTAACTCACCTGGAAGCTCGCCAAACATCTCGCCAAGTAGCTCACCTAGGAGATCTTCTAGAGCTCAGCGATCGGCTTGAGTTGAGCTCACCTGGGAGCTCACTTGAAAGCTTGCCTTCCCAACTCACCTACATCTCACCTTGCTAAGTCAACTGAGCTAACCTTGCCAACTCACCTTGAGCTCATCTGGTAGCTTGCATGTAAGCTCACCTTAGAGATTACCAACAAGCTCACCTTTGAGCTCACATGGGAGCTCACCGAGTGGCTCACCTAGGAGCTCAAAAGTACCTCACCTAGGATCTTGTCGAGCATCTCAAAATGAGTTTGCCCAAAAACTAACTCCGGGAGCTCACATGAGAGCTCGTCCCAGGAGCTCGCCGAGCAGCTTGACTTGAGCTCACCCAGGAGCTCATCAAGTAGCTCACTGAAAAATTTAATGGGAGCTCACCTGAAAACTTTAATGGGAGCTCACCTATAAGGTCACCTTGTTAGTTTTCCTTGAACTCATTAAGGAGCTCACTTTACCAACTCACCTTGAGCTCATCTAGTAGCTCACCTTGGAGTTTGTCGAGTAGCTCACCAAGTAGCTCACCTGGGAGCTTTTCTAACAGCTCACCTGGGAGCTCACGGAGTAGCTCACCGAGTAGGTTTACTTGACCTCACTTGTGAGCTCACCAAGTAGCTTACTAGGGACCTCACATGGGAGCTCACCATGTAGATCACTTGGGAGCTCACCTAGCATCTTGCCTAGGAACTCGCGGAGCAGCTTTTCCAAGTAGATTACTTAGGAGATCTTCTGAGAGCTCATCGACTAGCTCAAGTTGAGCTCACTTGGGAGCTCATCAAGTAACTCACTTGGGAACATTCCTGGGAGCTCACCATAGCTCTTCTTTCCAACTCACCTTGTGCTTACTTGGTAACTCTCTTTGAGCTCACCTTGCTAACTAGCCTTGAGCTCATCTAATAGCTCGTATATAAGTTGACCTCAAGATTACTTACAAGCTCACCTTTGAGCTCACTTGGGAGCTCAAGGAGTAGCTCACCTAGGAGCAGGGTGGGAACTTAGCAAGTAGCTCACCCAGGAGCTCGTAGGGTAGCTCGACTTGAACTTTCCCGGGGCTCGTAAGCCAAATCACTCGAAAACTAGAATGAGAGCTCGCTTTGACAGATCACCTTGCCAACTCGTATGGGAGCTTGCCTTGCCAACTCACCTTGATCTCACTAAGGAGTTCATCGAGCAGCACGCCAAATAGCTCACATGGGAGCTCACCTACCAACTCACTGAGTAGGTTGAATTGAGTTCACTTGTGAGCTCACCGTGAAGCTTTCTAGGGACCTTGACTGAGAGCTCACCAAGTAGTTCACTTTTGAATTCACCTAACAGCTCACCTGGGAGCTCACCAAATAGCTCACCAAGAATCTCACCTAGTAGCTCACCTCGGAGCTCACCTATTAGCTCGCCTAGGAGCTCACCTAATATCTCACCTAGGAACTCACTGAGTAGGTCGTTGAGAAAATCACTTGGGACCTTGTGTGGGAGATCAATAAGTAGCTTGCTTGGAATCTCACATAGTAGTTCACCTGGGAGCTCACCAAATAGCTCACCAAGTAGCTCACCTAGGAGCTCTTATGGGAGCTTGCTGATCAGCTTGAGTTGAGCTCACCCGAGAGCTCATCGAGTAAATCACCTGGGAACTCACCTGGGAGATTTCCTGAAAGCTCACCTTACTAATTCAACTTGAGTTTTCCTTACCAACTCACCTTGCCAACTCACCTTGAGCTCATTTGGTATCTCGTATGTAAGCTCAGCTCAAAGGTTATAGACAAGCTCACCTTTTAGCTCACACGGGAGCCTGCCGAGTAGCTCACCTAGGAGCTTGGCTGGGAGCTCGGTAAGAAGCTCACCTAGGAACTCATCGAGCAACTCAACTTTAGCTTACCTAGAAACTCACCTAGGAGCTTGCCTGATAGCTCATGTTGCCAGCTCACCTTAAGCTCACCTAGGATCTTGCCAAGTAGCTCAACTTGAGCTCACCTAGGAGCCCATAAGTAGCTCGATCGAAAACTCACATGGGAGCTCACCTGATAGCTCACCTTACTAACTCACATAGGAGATCCCTTATCAGCTCACCTTGAGCTCATTGAGGAGCTCACCTTACCAACTTTCCTTGAGCTCTTCTAGTAGCTCCCATCAGATTTTTCAAGTAACTTACCAAGTAGCTTGCCTTGGAGCATGACTAACAACTCACCTGGGATCTCACGTAATAGCTCACCTTGGAGTTCACCGAGTAGCTTGCCAAGTAGGTTGACTTGAGCTCACTTATGAGCTCACCGAGAAGCTCATTGGGGACCTCACTTGGGAGCTAGCCACGTAGCTCTCTTAGGAGCTCACCTAGCGGCATGCCTAAGAGCTCGCGCCAAATAGCTTACCAAATAGCTCACCTTGGAGCTTGCAGGAGCTCGCCGATCAGCTCAAGTTGAGCTCACCCCGAGCTCGTCAAGTAACTCACCTAGGAGCTCGAATAGGAGCTCACTTGATAGCTCAACTTAAAAATCACCTTGAGTTCACCTTGCCAACTCACCTTTCCAACTTTTCTTGAGATAACTTGATGGCTTTGCCTTGCCAGCTCACCTTGAGCTCACCCAGGAGCTCACTGATAGCTCGACTTGAGCTCCCCAGGAGCTCATCAAGTAGCTCACTTGAAAACTCACATGGGAGCTCACCTTACTAACTTGCATGGGAGATCACCTATCATCTCACCTTGTCAACTCACTAAGAAGCTCACCTTACCAACCCACCTTGAGCTTGTCTGGTAGCTTGCCTCAGAGTTCGTCGAGTAGCTCACCAAGTAGCTCACCTGGGAGCTCACCTAACAGCTCACCTGGGAGCTCACCTAACAACTCACTTGGGAGCTCACCGAGAAGCTCACCGAGTAGGTTGACTTAAGCTCACTTGTGAGCTCACCGAGTAGCTCACTAGGGACCTCACCTGGGAGCTTGCTAAGTAGCTCACTTTGGAGCTCACTAGCAGCTTGCCTAGGAACTCACCAAACAACTCACCAAGTAGCTCACCTGGGAGCTCTTCTAAGAGCTCGTTGATCGAAACTTGAGTTAATCTCATGTGGGAACTCATTGTGTTACTCACCTAGGAACTAAC
>CM031237.1:228064913-228105581 GCA_018340775.1 Taxus wallichiana var. yunnanensis | reverse complement strand
GCTCACCTAGGATCTCATCGAGTAGCTTACCTAAGAGCTCGATTTGGGAGCTCATCAAGTAGCTAGCCTAGGAACTTGTTAAGCGGCTTGACTTGAACCTTCCCAAACTCACTTGGTAACTCACCTTAAAGTTTTCATTGTTAACTCGCCTTGAGCTCACACAAGAGCTTGCCAAGTAGCTTGATTTGAGCTCACCTAGGAGATCATCAAACGACTCACCCAAAAACACGCATGGGAGCTCACCTGATAGTTCACCTTCCTAACTCGCATGGGAGCTCACCTATCAGCTCACCTTACTAACTCACCTTGAGCTCAAAACGTAGCTCACCTTGGATTTTATTGAGCAACTCACCAAGTAGCTCACTTGGGAGCTTGCCTAATAGCTCACTTGATATCTCACCTAACAAATTTCCTTAGAGTTCATCGAGTAGGTTGACTTGAGCTAGCTTATGAGCTCACTTGTGAGCTCAATGAGTAGCTCTTGGGGACCTCACCGAGAGCTCGTTGAGTAACTCACCTAGGAAATTACCCAAGAGCTCACCCGACTGACAGCTCACCTTACCAACTCACCTTGAGCTCACCTTGCCAACTAGATCACCTTTGAGCTTTCTAGAGCTCATTGAGTAGCTCAATTAGGAGCTTAGCTAGGAGCTTGAAAAGAAGCTCACCGGGATCTTGTCACCTGTGTCGACTCAGCTTGCCCAAAAAATCTCCTAGGAGCTTTCATGATAGCTCACCTTTGCCTAACCTTGACCTCACCCAAGAGCTTACTAAATATCTCAACTTGAGCTCACCGGGAGCTCCTCATGTGGCTCACATGAAAACACACATGGGAGCTTACCTAACAGCTCGCCTTACTAACTCGATGAGATCTCACCTATAAAC
Source organism: Taxus wallichiana var. yunnanensis (assembly GCA_018340775.1). Taxonomy (NCBI): domain Eukaryota; kingdom Viridiplantae; phylum Streptophyta; class Pinopsida; order Cupressales; family Taxaceae; genus Taxus; species Taxus wallichiana. Next base: position 228,104,696 of record CM031237.1, on the reverse strand, counting down.
TCACATAGCTAGCTCACCTTGAGCTCGCTCAGAGCTCACCTTACTAACTTTCCTTGAGCTCATGTGGTAGCTATTCTAGGAGCTCACTAAGTAGCTTCCCGACTAGGTTAACTTGAGGTCACCTAGGAGCTCGTCAAACAACTCACCTAAAAAGTGCATGGGAGCTCACCTAATAGCTTACCTTATCAACTCGCATGGGATCTCCCCTATCAACTCCCCTATCAGAGTTCATCAAGTAGCTTACCAAGTAGCTCACTTAGGAACTTGACTAATAGCTCACCTGGGAGCTCGCATAACAGCTCACCTAGGAGCTCACCGAGTAAGCTTTGCCGAGTAGGTTGACTTGAGTTCGCTTGTGAGCTCACCAAGTAGCTCACCGGGGACCTCAATTAGGAGCTTGCCAAGTAGCTCACTCGGGAGCTTACCTAGCAGCTCTCCGGGAGCTCATTGAATAGCTCATCAAGTAGCTCTTCTGGGAGCTCAAGTTGAGCTCGCCTGGTAGCTCGTCGAGTAACTCACCTCGAGAACACACTCGTAATCTCACATCGAGATTACCAACAACTTTTCCTTTGAGCTTACCTGGGAGCTCACCGAGTAGCTCACCTAGAACCTCGGGTGGGATCTAGACAACAAGTCATCTAGGAGCTCATCGAGCGGCTCAACATGAGCTCACCCGACGGCTCAACCAGAGCTCATCGAGCAACTCAACTTGAACTCGCCAGGGAGCTCGTCAAGTAACTCACCCTAGAACTCACATGGGAGCTCACTTTATCACTCACCTAGAAACTCCCATGGGAGGTCACCTGATAGCTCACCCAGATACTCGCATGGGAGCTCACCTATCAGCTCACCTTTCTAGCTAGCCTTAATCTCACTGAGGAGCTCACCTTGCCAACTTTCCTTGAGCTCATCTCGGTAGTTTTCCTAAGAGTTCGTCAAACAGACTTTCCAAGTAGCTTACCAAATAGCTCACCTAGGAGCTCATCTAATAGCTCACCTGGGAGCTCACCGAGCAGCTCACCGAGTAGCTCACTAGGGACCTCGCTGGGACCTTACAAAGTAGCTCATTTGGGAGATCACCTAGCAGCTCGCCTTGGAGCTCACCAAGTAGCTCACCTGAGAGCTCAACTTGGAGCTCACTGATTATCTTGAGTTGAGATCACCTTGGAGCTCATCAAGTAACTCACCTGGGATCTCACCAGGGAGCTCATGTGATAACTCACCTTACAAAATCCCCTTGAGCACACCTTGCTAACTCACCTTGAGCTCATTTGGTAACTCACATGTAAGCTCACCTCAAAGATTTCTAACAAGCTCACCTTTGAGCTCTCCGGGAGCTAACCAAGCATTTCATCTAGGAGCTTGGCCGGGCGCAGCTCAACAAGTAGCTTACCTAGGAGCTCCTCGAGAAGCTCAACTTGAGCTTGCCCAGAAACTCACCTGGGAGCTCACCTGACAGCTCACCTTAAGCTCACCTGCGGGAGCTTGCTGAGTAGGTCGAATTGAGCTCACACAGAGCTCATCAAGTAGCTCACCCAAAAACTTGCATGGGAGCTCACCGACAGGCTCGCCCATAATTTCACATAGAGCTCACCTATAAGGTTTCTAACACACCTTGAGCTTGTCTTTTAGCTCACCTCGGAGTATGTCAAGTAACTCCCCAAGTAGCTCACCTAGGAGCTCATCGAGTAGGTTTACTTGAGCTTTCTTGTGACCTTGCCATTGAGTAGCTCACCGGGGACCTCACATGGGAGCTCACCAAGTAGCTCACTTGAGAGCTCACCGAATAGCTTGTAGAGTAGCTCACCTAGGAGCTCTTCTGGGAGCTCATCAATCATCTCAATTTGATCTCACCTAGAAGCTCATTGAGTAACTCACCTGGGAACTCACATCTTGTCCAAGAGCTCATCAAGCATCTCACCCAAAAACTCACATGGGATCTCACCTTGCCAGCTTACCTTGAGCTCACTGAGGATCTCACCTTACAAACTCACCTTGAGCTCATCTGGTAGCTCACCTCGGAGTTCGTCGAGTAGCTTGCTAAGTAGCTCACCTGGGAGCTCACCTAACAACTCACCTGGGAGCTCACTTAATGCTTGCCTAGGAGCTCACCTAATAGCTCACTTGTGAGCTCACCAAGGACCTCACTTGGGAGATCACCAAGTAGCTCATTTAGGAGCTCACCTAGCAACTCACCTGGGAGCTTGCCAAACAAATCACTAAGTAGCTCACCTAGGAGCTCTTCTGGGAGCTCACCGATTAGCTCGAGTTGAGCTCACCCAAGAGCTTGTCTAGTAAGAATCGCTTTCCTTACAAACTCACCTTAAACTCAGGCAGTAGCTCACATATAAGCTCACCTTAAACATTACCGATAAGCTCACCTTTGTGCTCACCTAAGAGCTCTCTCGAGCAGCTCAACTAACAACTCGGATGGGAGCTCAACAAACAGCTCAACCGGTGCTCATCAAGTAGCTTGACTTGAGCTTACATAGAAACTCACCTGGGAGCTTGCCTTGCCAGCTCACCTTGAGCTCACCCAGGAGCTTTTCAAGTAGCTCAACTTGAGCTCATCAAGTAGCTCACCCAAAACTCACATGGGAGCTCACTGACAGCTTGCCTTACCAACTCGAATGGGAGCTCACCTTGAGCTCACTAAGGAGCCTGCCTTGCCAACTCACCTTGAGCTCATCTGGTAGCTCACCTCTAAGTTCATCGAGCAGCTCGCCAAGTAGCTCACCGGGAGGTCACTCTAAGATCTCACCTACTAGCTTGCACCGGGAGCTCACCGAGTAGGTTGACTTGAGCTCACTTGTGAAATCACCAAGTAGCTTACTGGGGACCTCACTTGGGAGCTTTCTAAGTAGCTCACTTGGGAGCTCACCTAGTAGCTCACCTTGGAGCTCACCAAACAGCTCGCCAAGTAGCTCACCTAAGAGCTCTTCTGGGAGCTTGCCAATCATCTTGAGTTGAGCTCACCGAGAGATCATCGAGTAACTCAACTAGGAACTCACCTAGGAACTCACCTGACACTCACCTTACCAACTCCCCTTGAGCTCACCTTGCCAACTCACCTTGAGCTCATCTAGTAGCTTGCATGTAAGCTCACCTTAGAGATTACCGACAAGCTCACCTTTGAGCTCACCTGGGAGCTAACTGAGTAGCTCACCTAAGAGCTCCATTGGGAACTCATCAAACAGCTCATCTAAGAGATCCTTGAGTATCTCAACTTGAGATTGCCAAAAACTCACCTAGGAACTCACCTTGTCATCTCACCTTGCCACTCACCTTGTGCTTACACAGAGCTCACCGAGCATCTCGACTTGGGCACACATAGGAGCTCGTCAAGTAGCTTGCTTGAAAACTTCCATGCAAGCTTACCCGACTCGCCTAGAAACTCACATGGGAGCTTGCGTGATAGCTCACCTGATAGCTTGCTTAGGAGATCACCTTGCCAACTCACCTTGAGCTTGTCTAGTAGCTCACCTAAGAGTTCATTAAGTAGCTCCCCGAGTAGCTCACCCGGGAGCTCACCGAGTAGCTCGCCAAGTAGGTTGACTTGAGCTTGCTTATGAGCTCACCGAGCAGCTCGTTGGGGACCTCACATGGGAGCTCACCTAGCAGCTCACCTAGAAGCTCACCAAACACTTGTCAAGTAGCTCACCTAGGAGCTCTTCTGGGAGCTCACTGATCATCTCAAGTTGATCTCACCTAGAAGCTCATCGAGTAACTCACCTAGGAACTCACAGCTCATCTAGGAGCTTGTCAAGTAGCTCACTCAAAAAATCACATGGGAGCTCACCTTGCTAGTTCACCTTGAGCTCACTGAAGAGCTCACCTTGCCAACTCACCTTTAGCTCATCTGGTAGCTCACCTTGAAGTTCATTGAGTAGCTCATGAAGTAGCTCAACCTGGAGCTCACTTAACAACCGGGGTTGTGAGCTTGCCTGGGGACCTCACTTGGGAGAATGCCAAGTATCTCATTTAGGATCTCACCTAAGAAACTCAACTAGGAGCTCACCAAATAACTCGTTAAGTAGCTCACCTAGGATCTCTTCTAGGATCTCTCTCGATTATCTTGAGTTCAACTCACCGAGAGCTTGTCAAGTGACTCACCTAAGAACTCACATGGGAGCTCACTTAATAAGCTTACCTTGCCAACTCACCTTGAGCTCAGTTGGTAGCTTACATATAAGCTCACCTTAGACATTACCGACAAGCTCACCTTTGAGCTTGTCTAAGAGCCCACCGAGCAACTCACATAGGAGCTGATTTGGGAGCTCAGTAAGTAGCTCACCTAAGTGCTAGTCGAGTAGCTTGACTTGAGCTTGCCTGAGAAACTCACCTGGGAGCTCACCTTACCAGCTCACATTGAGCTCACCTAGGAGCTCGCCGAGCATCTTGACTTGAGCTCGTCAAGTATCTCACCCAAAAACTCACATGGGAGCTTGCCTAACAGCTCACCTTACCAACTCAATTGGGACCTCACCTTGTTAACTCACCTTGAGCTCATTGAGGAGTCTACCTTTCCAACTTGCCTTGAGTTCATCTAGTAGCTCACCTCGATTTTTTTTTGATCAGCTCTCCAAGTAGCTTGCCTATGAGATCACCTAACATCTCACCTAGGAGCTCAATGAGTAGCTCACCATGGACCTCACACGGGAGCTCACCTAGTGGCTCACCGAATAGCTCATAAATTATCCCACCAAATCTCTTCTCGGAACTCAACGATCATCTCGAGTTGAGCTCACCAGGAGCTCGCCGAGTAACTCACCGGGAACTTACCTTCGAGCTCACCCTGATAGCTCACCTTACTAACTTGCAGTGAGATCACCTTACAAACTCACCTTGAGCTCATCACTCAGTAGCTCACATGAAAGCTCACCTCGGAGATTGCTAAGAAGCTCACCTTTGAGCTTGCTGCGGGAGCTCACAAGCAGCTCATGTAGGAGCTCAACTAGGAGCTCAACAAGTAGCTCACATAGGAGCTCATCGAGTAGCTCAATTAAGATTCAATGGAAACTTTCCTAGGAGGTCACTCCGATAGCTCACCTTGAGCTCACCCATGAGCTTGCCAAGCATCTTGACTTAAGTTCTCTTGAGAGCTCGTCAAGTAGGTCATCTAAAAACTCGAATAGAGCTCACTGAGTAGGTTTACTTAAGCTCACTTATGACCTCACCGAGTATCTCACGAGGGACCTTACTGGGAGCTCAAAAGTAGCTTGCTTGGGAGCTTACCAAGTAGCTCACCTGGGAGTTTCGCTGAATAGCTCGCAAAGTAGCTCACTAGGGTGCTCTTCTGGGAGCTCGATAATCAACTCAAGTTTAGCTCACCCGAGAGCTCGTCGAGTAACTCATCTGGGAACTTTTTGGGAGCTCACCTAACAGCTCACCTTGCTAACTTACCTTGAGCTCACCTTGCCAACTTGCCTTGAGCTCACCTTGCCAACTCGCATTGAGCTCATCTAGTAGCTCACATGTAATCTCACCTCAAAGATTACCGACAAGCTCACCTAAGAGCTCATCAAGTAGCTCACCTAGGAGCTCAACTAGGAGCTTAACAAGCAGCTTTCCTTGAGCTCACATAGGATCTCACCAAGCACGTCGACTTAAGCTTGCCCAAGAGCTTGTCAAGTAGCTCGCCCAAAAATTACATAGGAGATCACCTGATAGCTCACCCTAACAACTTGTATGGGAATTCACCTATCAACTCACCTTGTCAACTCACCTTGAGCTCACTGAGGAGCTCACCTTGCTAACTCACCTTGAGCTCATCTAGTAGCTTACCTCAGAGTTCATCAAGTAGCTCACCTGGGAACTCTCCTAACACTCACATGGGACCTCACCAAGTAGCTCATCGAGTAAGATGACTTGAGCTCACTTGTGAGCTCACCAAGCAACTCACCGGGGTCCTCACTTGGGAGCTCGCCAAGTAGCTCACTTAGGAGATCACCTAGTATCTCACCTAATAGCTCACCTTACCAACTCACCTTGAGCTCACCTTTCTAACTAACCTTGAGCTCAACTTGGCAACTCCACTTGAGCTCATCTGGTATCTCACATATAAGCTCACCTCAGATATTGTGACAAGCTCACCTTTGAGCTCCCCTAGGATTTTGTCAAGCATCTCAAGTTGAAATTTCCTGGAAACTCTCCTAGTATCTCACCTAATAGCTCGCCTTATTATCTCACCTTGAGCTCACCTAGGAGCTCACCCAGCAACTTTGCCAAAATCTAACGTAAGAGATTTCCAACAAGCTCACTTAAGAGATTGCCAACAAGCTCACTTTTGAGCTTTCCTAGGATCTCACCAAGTAGCTCACCTAGGAGCTTGACTAGGAGCTTGACAAGTAGCTCACCTAGGAGCTCGTCGAGTAGCTTGACTTAAGTTTCTTTGGAAACTTACCTAGGAGGTCACCTGATAGCTCATCTTACTAGCTCACCTTGAGCTCACCCAGGAGCTCACCAAGCACCTCAACTTAAGCTCACCTAAGAGCTCATCAAATAGCTCAATTGAAAACTTGTATGGGAGCTTTCCTGATAGCTCACCTTGCCAACTCAAATGGGAGCTTGCCTATCAGTCGCCTTGTCACTCACCTTGAGCTTGGTGAGGAGCTCACCTTGCCAAATTTCCTTGAGCTCGGAAGGTAGCTGACCTCAGAGTTTGTCGAGAAACTCGAGTTTAGTTCACCTGGGAGCTCATCGAGTAACTCTCCTAGGAAATCACCTGGGATCTCTCCTAATAGCTCACCTTGCCAACTCACCTTGAGCTCACCTTGCTAAATGGCTCACCTTTGAGCTCTTCTTGGGAGCTCACCTAGCAGCTCACCTAGGAGCTAGGCTGGGAGCTCAGCAAGTAGCTCACCTAGGAGCTCATCGACCAGCTCAACTTGAGCTTGCCTAAAAACTCACCTAGGAGCTCACCTGATAGCTCACCTTGCCATCTTACCTTGAGCTTGCCTAGGAGCTCACTAAGTAGCTCAACTTGAGCTCACCTGGGAGCTTGTCAAGTAGCTCTGCAAAAATCACATGGGAGCTCACCTTATCAAATTGGATGGGAGCTCACCTATCAGCTCACCTTGCCAACTCGCCTTGAGCTCGTGAGGAGCTCACCTTGCCAACTTACCTTGAGCTCATATGGTATCTCACCTCATATTTCATCGATCATCTCACCAAGTAGCTCACCTATAAGCTTGCCTAACATCTCACTTGGGAGCACACCTAACAACTCACCTGGGAGCTTGCCAAATATCTCACCGAGTAGCTCACCTTAGAGTTCATCGAGTAGCTTGCTGGGAGCTCACCTAATAGCTCACTTGGGAGCTCACCGAGTAGCTCACCGAGTAGGTTGACTTGATCTCACTTGTCACTCATGAAGTAGCTCACATGGGAGCTCTTCTAGGAGCTCACCGATCAAATCGAGTTAAGCTCACCTAGGATCTCATCAAGTAAATCACCTGGGAACTCACCTTAGTGGTCACGTAAAATCTTGACTTGCCAACTCACCTTGAGCTCATATGGTAGCTCACATGTAAGCTCACCTTAGAGATTGCTTGACAAGCTCACCTTTGAGCTTACTAATCATCTCACCTAGGAGATCGGTTAGTAGCTCAAGAAGCGGCTTGCCCAAGAGCTCATTGAGTAGCTCAACTTGATCTTACATGGAAACTCACCTGGGATCTCACCTAACATCTCACCTTGAGCTCACCAAAGAGCTCACCAAGTAACTCGACTTGAGCTCACCCAAGAGATCATCAAGTAGCTCACCCGAAAACTTACATCGGACCTCTCTCCCGATAACTCGACTTACCAACTCACATGGAATCTCACCTTGGTATCTTACCTTGAGCTCTATGAGAATCTCACCTTATAACCTAACCTTGAGCTCATCTAGTAGCTTACCTTAGAGTTTATCATGTATTTTCCAAGTATCTCACCTAGAAGCTCGCCTAATAACTCACTTAGGAGCTCACCTAATAGTTCACCTAGGAGCTTACCTAATAGCTCACCTAGGAGCTCACCGAGTAGCTCCCGAGTAGGTTTACTTGAGCTTGCTTGTGAGCTCATTGGGGACCTCACTGGGAGCTCACCAAGTAGCTTCTCTAGGAGCTCACTGATCAACTTGAGTTGAGCTCGGCATGACAGTTGTTCTAGGAGCTCACTAATCACCTCGAGTTGAGCTTGCATAGGAGCTCATTAAGTAACTCACCTGGGAGCTCACCTAGGAGCTCACTTGACATCTCACCTTACCAACTCACCTAGAGATCACCTTTCCAACTCACCTTGAGCTCAACTTGCCAACTCACCTTGAGCTCATCTGGTAGCTCACATCTAAGCTCACCTCAGAGATTATCGACAAGCTCACATTTGAGCTCAAATGGGAGCTCACAGAGTGGCTCACCTAGGAGCTCAGCTTGGAGCTTGATAAGTAGCTCACCCAAGAGCTCATCGAGTAGCTTGACTTGAGATTTCCTAGAAACTCACTCCGGGAGCTTGTGTGATAGATCACCTAGAAACTCACTGAGCATATCAACTTGAGCTCACCTAGGAGCTCGTCAAGTAACTCACATGGGAGCTCACCTATAAGGTAACCTTACCAACTCACCTTGAGCTCAATGAGGAGCTCACCTTACCAACTCACCTTGAGCTTGTCTAGTAGCTCACCTTAGAGTTCATCGAGTAGCTCGCCAAGTAGCTCACTTAGGAGCTCACCTAACAGCTTTCCTAGAGCTCATGGAGTAACTTGACCTTGCATTTGAGCTCACTTGTGAGCTCACCGGGTACCTCACATGGGAGCTTACCATGTAGATTACTTGGGAGATTTCCTAGTAGCTCACCTGGGAGCTCGTGGAATAGCTCGCTAAGTAGCTCACTTGGGAGATCTTCTGGGAGCTCACCGATCAGCTTGAGTTGAGCTCACCCGAGAGCTCATCGAGTAGCTCACTTGGGAGATATTTTGGGATCTCGTTGATCATCTTGAGTTGAGCTCACTCGAGAGCTCATCTTTGGAACTTACAGGAGCTCACCCGATAGAATGCCTTTCAAATTCACCTTGAGCTTGCCTTCCTAACTCTCCTTGAGATTTCCTTACAACTGACCTTGAGCTCATTTGGTAGTGCGATGTAAGTTGACCTCGAGAGATTGCTGACAAGCTCACCTTTGAGCTCACTTGGGAGCTCATGGAGTAGCTCACCTAGGAGCTAGGCTGGGAACTCAACAAGTAGCTTACCTAGGAGCTCATAGAGCAGCTCGACTTGAGCTTACCCAAGAGCTCATCTAGCTGCTTGCCCAAAAACACCAATGAGAGCTCACCTGACAACTCGCCTTACCAACTCGCATGGGAGGTAACCTTACTAGCTCACCTTGAGCTCATAGAGGAGATCACCTTACTAACTCACCTTGAGTGCATCTGGTAGCTCACCTATGAGTTCATCGAGTAGCTCACCAAGTAGCTCACTTGGGACCTTACCTAGCACCTCACCTGGGAGCTCACCTAGGAGCTCATTGAGTAACTCACCAGTAGGTTGACTTGAGCTCACTTGTGAGCTCGCCGAGTAACTCACCTAGGGACCTTGACTAGGAGCTCACCAAGTAGTTCACTTTTGAGATCACCTAGCATCTCACCTAGGAGCTCACCAAATAGCTCGCCAAGTAGCTCACCTAGTAGCTCACCTCGGAGCTCACCTAATAGCTCACCTGGGAGCTCACCTAATAGCTCACCTGGGAACTCACTGAGCAGCTCACCAAGTAGGTTGACATGAGCTCACTTGTGAGCTTGCCAAGTAGCTCACCGGGGACCTCACCTGGGAGCTCGTGAGTACCTCACTCAGGAGCTCACCTAGCAGCTCAGTTGGGATCTCACCGAAAAGCACACCAAAATGCTCACAGGAGCTCTTACAGTAGCTCACCGATCATCTTGAGTTAAGCTCACCTGGGAGCTCATCAAGTAACTCACTTGGGAACTCACCTAGGAGCTCACTTGATAGCTCACCTTGCCAATTCACCTTGAGCGTGCTTAGGAGATCACCTTTCCAACTCACCTTGAGCTTGTATGGTAGCTCAGCTCGAGTTTGTTGAGTAACTCACCAAGTAGCTCACATGGGAGCTCACCAAGTAGCTCATCAAGTAGGTTGACTTGAGCTTGCTTGTGAGCTCACTTTGGGTTCCTTATATGGGAGCTCAACGACCCTCTCAAGTAGCTTACCTAGGAGCTAAGCGAAAAGCTTCTCAAGTAGCTTACCTAGGAGCTCTTCTAGGATATTTTCAATCATCTCAAGTTGATCTCACCTAGAAGCTCATCGACTAACTCACCTGGGAACTCTGACTTATCTAGTAGCTTGCCAAGTAGCTCACCTGAAAACTCACATGGGAGCTCACCTTACCAGCTCACCTTGACTTCACTAAGGAGATCACCTTTCCAAATATCCTTGAGCTCATCTGGTAGCTCACCTCGAGTTCGTTGAGAAATTTACCTATGAGCTCACCTAAAAACTCACTTGTGAGTTCACCAGGGACCTTACTTGGGAGATCACCAAGTAGCTCATTTATGAGCTTGCGGCAACTTTCCTAGGACCTCGGTGAATAACTCGCTAAATATATCACCTAGGAGCTCTTCTAGGAGCTTTCCAATCATCTCAAGTTAAGCTCACCCAAGAGCTTGTCAAGTAACTCACCTGGGAAATCACCTAGGAGCTCACCTGATAGCTTGCCTTACTAAATTTCCTTGAGCTCAGCTGGTAGCTTGCATATAAGCTCACCTCAGACATTGTTGATAAGCTCGCCTTTGAGCTCACTTAAGAGCCCACCAAGTAGCTCACCTAGGAGCTCGGTTGGGAGCTTGGCAAGTAGCTCACCCAGGTTCTCATCGAGCAACTTGACTTGAGATTAGATAAAAACTCACTGAAAGCTCGTCACTCGCCCAGAGCTCGCCAAGTAGTTCGACTTGAGCCCATCAAGTAGCTCACAAAAAAACTCACATTAGAGCTCACTTGACAGCTCACCTTACCAACTCAAATGGGATCTCACCTTGTCAGCTCACCTTGAGCTCACTAAGAGCCCACCTTGCCAACTCCCCTTGAGCTTGTCATGCAGTAGCTCACCTCTAAGTTCGTCGAGTAGTTTGTCAAGTAGCTCACCCAGGAGCTCACTTGGGAGCTCAACAAATAGCTCACCGAGTAGATTGACTTGAGATCACTTGTGAGCTTGCTGAGAAGCTCAGCGGGGACCTCACCTGGGATCTCACCAAGTAGCTCACTTGGGAGCTCAGGAAAAATCTCGTAAAGTAGCCGACTAGGTAGCTCTTTTGGGATCTCGATGATCAACTCAAGTTGAGCTCACCTGGGAGCTCGTCGAGTAACTCACCGGGAAATTTCTGGGAGCTCACCTAATAGCTCACCTTGAAAACTCTCCTTGAGCTCACCTTACCAACTTTCCTTGAGTTCACCTTGCCAACTCACCTTGAGCTCATCTGGTAGCTCGCATGTAATCTCACCTCAAAGATTACCGACAAGCTCACCTTTGAGCTCACTGGGATCTCACTGAGTAGCTCACTTAGGAGGTCGGTTGGGATCTCGATAAACAACTTGTCAAAGATCTCATCTAGCAGCTGACTTGAGATTCCCTAGAAACTTACCTAGGAGCTCACCTGACTCACCTTACCATCTCACCTTGAGCTCACCTAGGAGCTCATTGAGCACCTCGACTTAATCTCTCCTAAAAGCTCACATAGGAGCTTACCCGATTGCTTTCCCCGACAACTCACATGGAAACTAACCTATTAGCTCACCTTGAGCTTTCTGAGGAGCTCACCTTGCCAAGTCACCTTGAGCTCATCTCGTAGCTCACCTCAGAGTTCATCGACCAACTCACCTAAAAGCTTTCCTGGGGACTCGGCTATTAGCTCACCTGGGATTTCACCTAAAATCTCACCTAGGAGCTCACCAAGAAGCTCATCGAGTAAGATGACTTTGTTGGTTGGATATTTTGTCAAACCAAAATATGAGGTTCAACCACAGTATATGGGATTAAATCCCTCCTCAAAGACAGTGAGGCTGCTCGCTTATTACTAATCTAAAACACAGTAAAAACAATATATATAGTATTCACACTAATCTAACCATTGGGGTTGGGATGAAATCCTGAAATCCACATTCACATGATTCAAAGGTATTGCTTTCATAAATGAATGGGGTTAGAAACTATTACAATGAAAGAAGCACAATAGAAAGGAAATGAGAGAAACATATTTTCTTTCGAGTAAACACAGAGCATGAAATAATCATACGAGATTTAGATCATAAATATAATGTCTCGAAATGATTAGAAAAATAAGATGCTATGCAAAGAATAGCTTAAGATCATGAACGTAAGAACAATGTCTTAAGTAAGATATATCCCACAACACAAAGTTTGTAAAATAATATCAACTCCTATTCTTCAGAATGATTGAACGAAAACACAAAGTTTTTCTTCTTTCCAATAGCTCCCGAATATTCCAAAAATCTCGACCCTTTAGAATGCATAAGCATCCCTTATTTATAATAAAAGGAAATGAGAGAAAATAGGATAAATCCTAGAAAATAGTTTTCTTTAAAAAAGAGTTCTATTTGACTTGACTCTCATGCAGGAGACCAAGTCAAAACATGATTCAAAAATATGACGAAACAGAAATGAAAAAGACATGTCAATTTCAAAATTGAAATGACACGAAATGTTGGGACTCAATCTGAATCATCATCCTTTGCTCCTTCATCTTTTTCTTCCTCCAGCTGAGACTGTTTGTTCTGAAATTCTTGGAACTTCCGAATTATGCCTTGCATTTCATTCTCATCAGGCGCAGTGGAATGATCATTCCAAATTTCGCAAGTTTCATGAGTATCGCTGGCATTGCCGGGAAGCTTTTTCAATCCTTTGCTGAGCTTTCTTAAGGCCTCCAAAGAATGTTCAATCCTTACAAACCGATCAATGATCTCAAGACCAAATCCGTGCATTGGTTCATATTGAACAGACTCTTGGACTTGTTTGAAGAGATCATCTGCTGATAGGATACGAGTTCCAAGCGACACCTTTAGAAAAATCTTCAACAATTCTTCTTCTAGATCACTTTTTCCATTAATCAATTTATCCTTGATTCTCTCAACTTACCATAGGCTTCATTGAGAATTTTACTCGAACCTAATGGCTTTGGTCATTAGAAATGCTTATCCGTATGTGGGAGAATACCTTCTTCTACCAAGAGATGTGCTGGTATTTGCTTTAATACCTGGAGAGCTTCAAAAGTCAAATCAAGATGTCCAATTTCTTGAGAGAATTCATCATCCATCTTCTCTCCATATTTTTGAATGTCCCTAAAGGTCGATGAACTTTCACAACATCTTGAATCACTTCCTTCCCTTGTTGGAGAAGCCTTTGGATCCATTCATCGACCACCCTTCCTTTTTTAGCAATCTTCTCAATTGTAGGTACTAATGAGAAATCAAATCCGGCTGAGGGACAAAAGAAGACGGTATAGATTCAAGGGGTTTTGAGATCTTAAGAAAAACCTCTGTCACAATCGCTCCACTTTTCTCTTAAGTTCATCTCTTGTCTTTTGTTTCTTTTAACCACATAGCACGTTTGTGGCATCCGTGCATCTTGTTATGCCCCTTCTGCTTTGTCACTTTACCTAGAGCCGACTTGGTTATCTCGATAATCGAGAGGCTGTTATATCCTCCTAGTTTTGTCGGCCACGAGGAGTGGCAATCTCTGTGAACTTATCTCTGAAGCATCCACCAAAACCCTTGAAACTGTTTTGGGTTTCTTGGATGATTTCATAATAGGAGCCTTGAGTGAGCTGAAATCAAAGGCTGGTAGGGGTACAATCACCTTCCTCTTCCTCGGAGTTTTCTCGAGTAGCCATTGCGGCGTATCAGAGGAAGTTGCCAATGTTGTAGAAGCTGGTATCATACTCTCAAGGGGAGAAGATTCTACTAGTGGAGGGGGAATAGTTACCAATGTGGTAGTAGATCCAATAAAAAGAGGCACATGAGGAGGCGTGTTGGTGATCACCTAGGTCCAGCAGAGAGGGGTGAGAGTCCAGAGAAAATACTGGCCATGACTGAAGAAGTGGATGGAGAATGAGGAGGTAGGAGTGGTTGTGAGGGGGGAGGCGCGGATTCAGACTCCAAAGCCTGGGATGCAAGAGATAAGGTCTCTTCAGTTTGGTAATCAACAAATGATGAAACCAGATGCTGGCTTCCTCCTTCTTCCAAATTAATTTCTCCTATTTCTGGTGGTGTTGGTGATTCTGGCACATCCACCATTTCAACTGGAGAAATAATTGAAGAGATTTGTCTTTCTTTCCTCTTCTTGACAATCTTGACCTTTATAGGCCCCCTAGAAGATTTTTTGTCCTTTTCCTTTTTGGAGGGCCCCGCCTCTGAAGCAGCCAACTTTGAAAACTTATCATCTTTAAAATTCATTCCCCAAGAGGAGAGCCATGCTTTGGTGTGAGCAAGGATTAGAGCCGACCTATCTGAAATGGAGGCTTTTTCACTGACTGACCAATCAATAGGTGGGAAAACATATTGATCTTCATTTATCCCATCATAGGAAAGATCCAAAACACTTTCATTGTCACTCGTACCTTCTGGTAAATCAGCAAGCTCCAGTGTTTGAATCTCAGCAATTGTCAATCTGCTATTATCCTTTCTGCGAATAGTAACCTCATTACGCAGATCAATCCAAATATCCTCTATGTTTGGCCTGTGCAGATGCAGGGTTCCATACGCCCTGAGCACTCCTTGGATGTCAAAACCATCTTGAGGATTCATATGCTTCTTCAACTTGTCCTGAAGCTCATGGAAAACATTTTTAGCCTTTACCTCTTGTTGAGCAAGTGTATCTCCCAATAGAAATTGGCAAGGATACAACAGCCTTATGTTTACTTTGTTGGAATTTATGGAAATCAACAATGTTTGCCTAACTAATTCCATCAATATCAGTTTATCCCCTGGATATTGAGGCAGGACAAAAAGGATCTCCCGAGTACATGACCACTTGAAGATATGTAAACTTCTTGAATTGTAAGAAGACACATCCCCATTTGGAAACTTCAGCCCAAGCCTCATCTGAGACTCTTGTCTTCCTCAACTCGTGGTTTAACTTTGTAGATATTTTCAAAGAAGAAGGCATCATTCACCCTTCTGAATTGGTCTTTGGATCCCTTCTTTGTCAATTGAGGGAAGTATTGATACACCTGGTTCACCATTCTGCTTCCCTTGGTATCCAGCCCGGGATAATTCCTCATCCCGGCTGCTGCGTATGTGACATATGAAGACATATAAAATTTCCGTTGACAAGATCAATTTATTATCATTTGGGAATCAATCTCATTGCTAATGAGAGTGCCCCAGTCAATCCCTTGCTGATTCTTCTTGATGGTGATCATGAATTGATACATCCACCCTTGGAATACATTCGATTCGGGCAAACCAAAAACCCGACTCAGCAGAGTGATGATGTCATTGATTTCTTGGATGAAATCACTCCTGGGGATAAGTCTTGGAAATCTGGAGACAGCCGGCTTGGCCTTGATCAGGAACTTCTTATTTACATGCTTGATGCAGTCTTCCTGATCATTGTCCCAGGCTTTCTGAGCTGACTTGATGTCCAACTCTCCATACTCTTCAAAATTGGGCAGTTTGAGGAGGTCATCAAAGTAACCTCCATCCAATTTGATCACTACTTCACCTGCCTGACTTCTCACAGAACGAGAAGCCGAGTCATAACTGGAGGCACAGGCCAAGATGAATTCGGACACTGAGCGGACATGGGAAAACCCGCTGCGAGAGGTAAGCCACTATCGGCTATAGATTTCATCCATGGAGTTTGGGAGGAACTCCTTACCCTACTCTAAAAATCTTCAATATCTATATTCCCGAGCTCTGTGTCTCGGATGTCATAGTTGCAATCAATATATGATGTAGACTCCACCTTTTTAAACTTGTATTTCATTCTTCCTGACTTCTTAGTCTTTTCTTGAGATGGACCAGGTCGACATGAAGGATGTCGAAGGAAGAAAGTTTTGAAGATCGGGAGATGTTGCACACTGTGTAAAAATCCCGACTACTTGGATATGCTTTGGAAGAACGGAAAAGAACGACACACCGAGGAGGATATCGGGAAATGAAGAAAACCCCCGATGAAAACCGAGAATGTCGGAAACTCTGGAAAGTCGGCACTTTTGATATGTTGGAAACTCGGGAAGTCGACACTTTTGATGATGTCGAAACTAGAGAAATCCCAACACACTAAACCTTCCAATATACTTGGGGTCTTTGGCATTGCACAACACCCTTCAAAACCCGAAAAGAGAAAACAAGGTTTTTGTTGAATTTAAAATATGCAATCTCTTCCTTTATCATTCATGTACCAATCACATTTTAATTACAACAAAATTTTGGGGAAATAACTCAAAGTGGTAATTTTAAAGAGATAAACCCTAAAACCTAAACCCCGTTTAGAAAACAATCCTCCGAAGGAAGAAGAACAAATACCCTACAAACTTGGTAAGAAAATGAGAAGAATTTCATATGCAATTAATCCATAAAACCAGGAACAAGAGAATGGTGAGAAAAATACCTTCAACCAGAGCAAGGAAAGATCAAAAATAGGTGATTCAATCGGGCACAGGTGAGCTTTCGGGTTTCGAGGTTGGAAGAGCATGTACGAAAATCCACGAGTTAAAAATACGTCTAGTAAAAATGACGTGGAAATCCACATATTTATAAGAAAATTTGTAATTAATACACTTCGGTTGGCACGTGCCAACTCACCCGACAACTCGGCATTAACGCCATGTCAGCATGCTCGGGAGGTCGAAAACCCGACACAAAGGTGTTTAGAGAAATTCGGGTTTCGGGTTGCGGGAAACAATCGACATAGAGCATGAGATGTTTAGATGCTTCAACGTTCCGAAAACCCGACATGAAGGACTAAATCGGACTTCGGGTATCGGGAGACAGGTGACACAAAACATGCTTTGGATAAGGCATGTTCCGATGCGCCGAAGGTCTGAAAACCCGAATTGACTCTACTTGAAGCGGGTTTCGGGTTTCGGAAAACACAAGACATAAAACATTTAAAACACATGTCGACCTGTCGGTGAAACCTGAAAACCTGATTTTCTCTTATAGAGGTAATTTTACAAAACCAGCTTTAAAAATTTCGTAGGGGTTATCTGATAGTTTTGGCGTGAACTCAAAACTAAGATAACAGCTAGCTCAGTGGGACTTTCTTTGTAATACCAAAGGAAGAGAACTCAGAATCTCTAGTCTTTATCCATTGGGCTACGGAAAAAAGAAGAAAACCAAAACAAAACAAAATGAAGGAAGAAAGAAAACCAAAAGCAAACACACAACAAAAAGTAAAGTATGTACAATGCAAGAGAGCATCTTGCATTAATGATGGAACAACTTTAGATGTTGTCCACTGAAAGGCAAAGGGAGTAGCCCCCCATCCAGATATGATAGAAGGAAACTATTTTCACCATTCAGCTCATGGATCTTGAAAGGTCCTTTCCACAAAGAATCAAACTTCTGTGCATTCCTTTATGTTCTCTCCTCTTATCACAAAGCAACACCAGGTCTCCAATCTGGAAATTACGCGCTTTGATTTTTTGTCGAAAATTTTCTTCACTCTGCTCTGATGATCTGCGATGCGATCAACCACCTTGTTTCATTCCTCTTCTAGCCTGGCTAGGTACATAACTCTTTTCTCAATAGAGTTTTGAAAAGTCATGTCTTCGATAGCTTTGGCCAGCTACAAGGCTGGCAACTCCACTGAGATGGGTATCTCAGCATCAATCTTGTACAAAACTTGGAAAGGAGACATCCCTATGGATTGCTTTGGGGTGATTCGATCAGCCCACAACACATCATACAATGCTTTGTGCCATGTCCTCTGGTTTTCATCTACTAGTTTTCTAATTATGGTAACCAGGTTCTTATTGCTGGATTCAGCTTGCCCATTGCCTTGGGGATAATAATCAGATGAGTGAGCTAGAGTGATGCCAAATCCATAGCAAAATTCTGTCAACTCATGCGATGAGAAATTAGAGGCATTATCAGCTACAATCTTATGAGGCACACCGAATCTGACAATTATATTTTCTTTAAGGAACTTGCAAACAACTTCAGAAGTTGCTTGCTTGATTGGTGCGGCTTCCACCCACTTGGTAAAATAGTCTATAGTAGTCAGCATGTAATTATGTCCGGCACTGGAGGTAGGATTCAATGTTCTAATGAAATCAATTCCCCATTGGTGAAAAGGTTCTTCAATCACTACGGGCTTCAGGGGAAGAGCTGCTAGCTTGGGGCGACCAATGAAATGTTGACAAGCTTCACACTTGGACACCCACTCTGTTGAATCACAAAAGAGAGTAAGCCAATAAGTACCTAGCTCATAGGATCTTATAAGTCATTCTGAGAGGATGAAAAATGTCCTCCACATGCTAGGCTATGGAAGGACTCTAATAACTTTTCCTGTTGTGATTTATCAACACAACGCAGGAAAACACCATCAATACCTTTCTTGTATATTCCATTATTCCATAAAAGGTATTTTGCAGATCTCAACTTGACTGTCCTCTTCTCCTTTTGGTTTAAATGTGGAGGGAATTCACCATAAGTTAGAAAGAAAGCAATGTCCGTGTACCATTCATCAGTCGTACTCACGAAAAGCACCATGGGCAGCTCTGAAGAAGTGTCTTGAGTCTTTTCACACTCTGCTTCGGCATGATTTTCTGTAATTAATTGGCACAGGCCCCTTCCTCGTACTAACTTGGTAGGTCGATGTCCAAGTCGTACTCTTGAAATTTATCTATCCAAGTACCTCGTTGACTTCCCACTCTTGTTGAGTCAGAATGGATTTAACAGCAGTGTCAGGAACGAGAACGAGAGTATGGGAATTCAGCACATAGTACCTGAAATGTTTCACTACTCGTACCACCGCATAAGCATGCTTTTCAATCTGTGACATCTTCAATTCATGTTCCTTCAATGGGCAGCTCATGAACGCGATGGGAGCTTCAATGCCTTCCCCATTTTCCTACATCAGGATGGTGACCTTTGTGTGGGCAAGAGGCATAGTTGTACATGATGAAATATTTCTTGAAGTCGGACATACTAAGATAGGAGCACAAGCAACTGCCCTTTTGATTTCTTCGAATGCAAGCTTCCCTTCTATACTCCATCAAAATGGAACTTTGCCTTTCATCATCCCAAGGATATCCTTGGTTTTGTCAGTGAAATCAGGTACAAACCTTCTTAGGAAATTGACCTTTCCGAAGAAAGAATGAACTCCGGTTTTACTTGTGGGTAGGGTAAGGCTCTGAATGGCCTTTACCCTTTCTGGGTCAATTTTTGTTCCTTCTCTAGTCACGATATGACCTAGCAATTTTCCTTCGGTCACCCCGAACATGGACTTCTTGGGATTCAATGAAATCCCGTGACGCCTGCATCTCAAAAGTACCTGCTCTAAATGATCATAATGATCACTCGGTTTTTAGAGAAAATGGTCAAGTCATCCAAATACACAACTATGACCTTACCCATCGGATCTCTCGAATGCCAAGTCCATAGCTCTTTGAAAAGTGGCTCCAGCGTTGATCAAGCCGAAAGGCATTCTCCTGAAGCAAAAGGTACCCCATGGGGTTGTGAAGTCAGATCTTGTCTTGTGTTGATCTCAGTGGTCACCTCGACTTGATTATAAAGAAAATCAGCGAGCATGGATAGAATTTCAGATCTAGTCACATCTTGCATGTTTGTAATACGATCCATGATAGGAAAGGGATATTTATCCATTTCAAAGTGAGGACTCGATTCAAGTTACATCTAAGTCAACACAGATCTGGATCTCACCATTCTTCTTAATGACAGAATAACAATGTTAGCAATCCAAGAGGAGTGATGGATTGGGAAAATAATTCTAGCATCTAACATCTACGAATTTCTGTCACAAGATAGTTCCCACGAGATCTTGGGATTGTAATGTCTTTGCTTTTCCTGCATGCGGATTCACATCGGGCTTCAAAGGGATTTGTGTTGTACATCTTTGGGCTTGAAGGATTTCAAATCTTCATAAGACCAGGCCAACACATCAATGTATTTCTTCAAAAGTTAATTGAATCTCACCTTCTCTTGTGAGAACAACAACATTTCTGATATTCACCATCCGAGGTTGATCGAGACAAACCTAGATTGATTTTATCTACCTCTATGAGGGAGAAGCTCCTTCGACTTGCCTTTTGTTTTGAATAAAATGATCATGCTTATTCGAACAAACCTTCCAGGAAACCAGACCTTTTGGTATCTTGTTGCCTTTCAGCTGGATAAATTCACCATCAACCTCTTGATATGGATCTGAAATAGTTTCACGAAAGGCTGATTCCGAACCTTCAAAATATAATTCACTGAAATTGTCAGCCTTTTCTAGAAAAGCCAACACTGTCGATCATCGTTGAACACTTGTGGTGACTTACATTATCTCGGGATCCTTGGGATAGTACACAATCTCGATAGAGTATGTATCTTACTTGAATTGAGGATGAGGAAGAAGAAGGGATGCCTCTACTAAATAATCAGCCTTGTCATTATAATCTCTCAAAACTACCTTAATAGAAAATGCATCAAAGCATTCTATACTATCCCAAACTTTATTCCTAGGTAATGCTTCAACCGATCATTTTTCACCTGATATATACCCCTGACCTGATTGACAATCAGCTCTGCATCTCCCTAAACCTTGAGATTTTTGATTCCCATTCATGTTCGGCTAATTCTAATCCTAATAACAGGCTTCATATTCAGCCGTGTTGTTAGTATTATCAAAGGCGCAACTTATAAGTACGATGGGAAAATCTCGAGCTAGGAGATATAAGGACAACACAAGTGCTCGATCTAGAGGTTGAGCAAGCTACCATCAAATTCAAGCATCCAAATAGCATTGGTATTTCTTCTTCAACATCTACAATGGGTATCTCTGAAGTCATGAAATAATTCCCAAAGCTAGCATCTTTGAAAAGAATCTGAGCTTTTGGATCATCTGATTTGGTCACCAAATACTACTTTGGGTGGTAAGGGATGAAGAACTTTCCGATGAACCCCATTGATGGGATCTTAGCTTTGGTCCAATCCATATTAATCTCTCCTCTAACATCTTTACAAAAACCTCTACCCAAGAGGATACCGTAAGCTGCAGGAATGTCGGCAACCAGAATAGTCATTTTCACTCTCTTCTCAGGGAAGGCAACAAATGCAAACTGTATGTCCTTGATTTGACCGATCAAAGGGACTTGTTTAGTTTCCATGGAATAGCACGTCCATATGACTTAGTCAAAGTAAGCCCAAGGGCATGGGCCAATTTTATAGGCATAACATTATCGAGAGGCCCCGAGTCATGATCCATTTCGATGTGCGGTTTGTAATACCTGATCCATGATAGGCAAGGGATAGTTATCCTTCAATGAGGACTGATTCAAGTTCAGGAAGTCAACACAGATTCAGATTTCACCATTCTTCTTCCTGACAGGGACAATGTTAGCAATCCAAGTGGAGTGATGGATTGGAAAAATAATCCTAGCATCTAACATCTTCTGAATTTCTGCCAGGATAGTTCCTGAGATCTTGGGATTGTAATGTCTTTGCTTTTGTCTGTACGGCTTCACATCAGGCTTCAAAGGGATACTGTGTTGTACATCTTTGGGCTTGAAGGATTTTAAATCGGCATAAGACCAGGCTAACACATCGATGTATCTCTTCAGAAGCAAAGTGAATCTTGCTTTCTCTTCAGGGGAACAACATTTCCCAATATTCACCATCCGAGGTTGATCAAACGAACCTAGATTAATTTGATCTACTTCAGAGGAAGAAGCTCCTTCAACTTGCCTTTTGTTTTAATAAAATGATCATGCTTATCAAATAAGCCCTCCAAAGAAACTAAACCTTTTAGTATCTTGTTTCCTTTAAGCTGGATAAACTCACCATCAACCTCTTGATATGGATCTGAGATAGTTTCACGGAAGGCTGATTCCGAACCTTCAAAGTATAACTCACTGAAATTTTCAGCCTTTTCTAGAAAAGCCAACACCTATTGATCATCATTGAATACTTGCTAGTGAGTTGCATTATTTGGGATACTGGGACGGTACACAATTTCGATAGAGTACGTATCTTGCTTGAACTGAGGATGAGGAAGAAGGAGGGATGCGAGATATGGTCAAAGAATCAACCTTGTCATTATAATCTCTCAAAACTACCTTAATAGAAAATGCATCAAAGCATTTTATACTATCCCAAACTTTGTTCCTGTAATGTCTCAAGTGATCATTTTTCACCTGATAGATTCCCTTGACCTGGTTGACAATCAGCTCCACATCCCCCTGAACCTTGAGATTTTGAATTCCCTTCTATCTGGCCATTTCTAATCCTAATAACAGGGCTTCATATTCAGCCGTGTTGTTAGTATTATCAAATTGCAACTTGTAAGCTGATGGGAAAATCTCTGAATTAGGAGATATAAGAACAACACCAGCGCCTGATCCGGTGGTTGAGCAGCTACCATCGAATTTGAGGGTCCAAATAGCATTAGGATCTTCTTCTTCGACATCTACAGTGGGTATCTCTGAAGTCATGAAATAATTTCCAAAGCTAGCATCTTCGAAAAGAATTTGAGCTTTAGGATCATCTGATTTAGTCACCAAATACCTCACTGCGGTTCAGGATGAAGAACCTGATGAACCCCATTGACTGGGATCTTAGCTTTGGTCCAATCCATATTAATCTCTCCTCCGACGTCTTTACAAAAACCTCTACCCAAGAGGATACCGTAAGCTGCAGGAATGTCGGCAACTAGAATAGTCATTTTCACTCTCTTCTCAGGGAAGGCAACAAATGCAAACTGTGCATCTTTGATTTGACCAATCAAAGGAACTTGTTTAGTTTCCATGGAATAGCACCGTCCATATGACTTAGTCAAAGTAAGCCCAAGGGCATGGGCCACTTTTGTGGGCATAACATTATCAGAGGCCCCTGAGTCGATGATGCAATTGCTGAGTTTAAACCCATTTATAAGTAAAGAAAAATAAAATGGTTCAATCTTTCCTGAAGAAGAAGCAGAGGTCAGATTGTTCTGCGGTGGGAGTTGAGTAGGATTTGGAAGGAGACCTTTGAAGGTGATGGAATAGCCGCTTTACTTCTGATGAACTTGGCCAACTTTTCAAACTGTTCAGGATTCGACTGAAGATATTCTACTTCCGACATTTGAATTTTGGTTCTCTTTGCATGATCAACAATGTCAAAAGTAGTATAAGAAGGGGTGATAGTAGGCTCGATTCTAATTACATGAGCTTGTCTTTGAGGCAATGATCTTAGAAGAAGGAGGATAAGGAGCAGTTACCTTTTTGGTGACCTCTCTTTCAGTTTGTGCTGAAATAGGGGTACCCCTCTTAACTATGGCTATTGGAGGTTCCTTATTCTTCTCCTTAGTGTTTTCAAGAGGTTTTCTGGGATTCTGGGATTGGGATCGAGTGAAGACAACAAATGACTGACCATTTGGTGCACATTCATCTTCATCATATTCAAAATACCCAATGCTGGAGTCACTAGACGAATCATCATAAGACTCATCGGCATATCCTGAAGCTTCAAAAGCCTCCAAAGAATCTTGTTCTTCTGGTTCTTCCTCTTCTTCAACTATTTCTACTGCCGCATTAATGGGAGGAGCTTCAATTGCTAGCCTTGGCTGATTTGGAGTTAACCATGGCCTATCTCTGGCAGGCACACCATTGTTGTTATTAAAATTCCATCTAGGAATATCCCGATACGAAACATTGTTCACCTGCTTTGAGACATTTTCTTTTTAAAGTGATCAAATCATTAGCCATTTTAAAACATAGGATCAGTATTACCTTGAGAAGAACCTTGATTTTTGAGTTTGGGTATGTCTTTCTTGATTCTTCCAGCCAAAATAAGATCATCTTCTATTTCAATAGCTGTTGACTGAGCAACAGCCAAATCTGGGATAACCGACCTTCTTAATAAAAATCTCACATCAGGAGGTTGAGCATTAATGAAGAAGCATTTCTGATTCTCCGAGTTAGGAACAACTATCTCCGGAATCTTCCAAATCAGTTTATTAAACTTGGCCACAAAGTCCCGCATGGGTTCATGTGATTCCTTCTTCATATGAGTAAGTTGAGCTAACAAGGCATGAGAATCTTCAGCTGGTTTGAAACGTGCTTCGAACTTGGTCCGCATGGTAGTCCAGTTTGTGATGCATGCATTTGGAAGATGATAAAACCATTCAGCTGCTGCACCATGCAATGTTTCAACAAAAAGTCAAACAGAAACATCTTCGTGAGCTACTCCAAGGATGCCGCACGCTACAAAGAAAGATGCAACATGTTCATCAGGATGCTGCTTCCCATCCCCATTGAATTTGGGAATGTTTTTACGTGATCCATGTGGTAACTCATGCAATGGTGGAGTTAATGAAAGAGGACCAATAACTGCACCCCAAGGCACAGGTTGCACTGCCATCCTTCTGAAAAGAGTGCGTATAGGGATCTGAGTATCAGACAAGAGTAGTGCACGACAAGTTGTAGATGCTTCCCATTCCATGGGGATCCAGTTTCTCTGAATAGGCGAAGAACTTCTGGTTCGGTTAGAAACAATGCTATTGGGGGACAGGCTGAAATTGTGTTGTTGTAGCAACTCAAAGAGTGGGTCAATTTCACCTTGGGCTCGGTCGGGACCGAGTGAAGATCTTCCTAGCCAGCACTTGAACTAGTAAAGAGACATTGTTGAAAATAAGGAAAATACAGAGTCGCCAGACACCAAGAGGATAAGCTTTATACTATTGATCCGTATTCCCAGTGAGTCACCAAAAATGTTGGTTGGATATTTTGTCAAACCAAAATATGAGGTTCAACCATAGTATATGGGATTAAATCCCTCCTCAAAGACAGGTGAGGCTGCCTGCTTATTACTAATCTAAAACACAGTAAAAACAATATATACAGTATTCACACTAATCTAACCATTGGGGGTTGGGATGAAATCCCGAAATCCACATTCACACGATTCAAAGGTATTGCTTTCGTAAATGAACTGGGTTAGAAACTATTACAATGAAAGAAGCACAATAGAAAGGAAATGAGAGAAACGTATTTTCTTTCGAGTAAACACAGAGCACGAAATAATCATACGAGCTTTAGATCATAAATATAATGTCTGAAATGATTAGAAACACTAAGATGCTATGCAAAGAATAGCTTAAGATCATGAACGTAAGAACAATGTCTTAAGTAAGATATATCCCACAACACAAAGTTTGTAAAATAATATCAACTCCCATTCTTCAAAATGATTGAACGAAAACACAAAGTTTTTCTTCTTTCCAATAGCTCCTGAATATTCCAAAAATCTCAACCCTTTAGAATGCATAAGCATCCCTTATTTATAATAAAAGGAAATGATAGAAAATAGGATAAATCCTAGAAAAAGTGTTCTTTAAAAAGAGTTCTATTTGGTGATTTGGGTTTCTTGGCTGATTTCGTAGTAGGAGCCTTGAGTGAGCTGAAATCAAAGGTGGTAGGGGTACAATCACCTTCCTCTTCCTCGAGTTTTCTCAAGTAGCCATTATGGCATATCGAGGAAGTTGCCAATGTTGTAGAAACCGGTATCCCACTCTCAAGGGGAGAAGATTCTACTAGTGGAGGGGGAATAGTTACCAATGTGGTAGTAGATCCAATAAAAAGAGGCACAGAGGAGGCGTTTTGGTGATCACTGGGTCCCAAAGCAGATAGAGGTGAGAGTCTAGAGAAAATACGGCCATGAATGAAGAAGTGGATGGAGAATGAGGAGGTAGCAGAGTGGTTGTGAGGGGGAGGCGCGGATTCGAGACTCCAAAGCTTGGGATGTAAGAGATAAGGTCTCTTCAATTTGGTAATCAACAAATGATGAAACTAGAAGTTGGCTTCCTCCTTCCAAATTAATTTCTCTTATTTATGGTGGTTTTGGTGATTCTCGGTACATCCACCGTTTCAACTGGAGAAATAATTGAAGAGATTTGTCTTTCTTTCCTCTTCTTGACAATCTTGACCTTTATAGGCCCCCTAGAAGATTTTTTGTCCTTTTCCTTTTTGGAGGGCCCCGCCTCTAAAGAAGCCAACTTTGAAAGCTTATCATCTTTAAAATTCATTCCCCAAGAGGAGAGCCATGCTTTGGTGTGAGCAAGGATTAGAGCCGACCTATCTCAGTAATGGAGGCTTTTTTTGGTTGACTAATCAATAGGTGGGAAAACATATTGATCTTCATTTAGTCCATCATAGGAAAGATCCAAAACACTTTCATTGTCACTAGTACCTTCTGGTAAATCAGTAAGCTCTAGTGTTTGAATCTCAACAATTGTCAATCTGCTATTATCCTTTCGGGAACAAGAACCTCATTACAGATCAATCCAAATATCCTCTATGTTTGGCCTGCAGATGTAGGGTTCCATACGCCCTGAGCACTCCTCGGATGTCAAAACCATCTCGAGGCTTCATATGCTTCTTCAACTTGTCCCAAGCTCATAGAAAACATTTTTAGCCTTTACCATTTGTTGAGCAAGTGTATCTCCCAATAGAAATTGGGAAGGATACAACAACCTTATGTTTACTTTGTTGGAATTTATGGAAATCCAATAGCTACCTAACCAATTCCATCAATATCAGTTTATCCCCTGGATATCGGGGCAAACGAAAAGGATCTCCCGAGTACATGACCACCCAAAGATATGTAAACTTCTTGAATTGTAAGAAGATACATCCCCATTTGGAAACTTCAGCCCAAGCGTCATCTGAGACTCTTGTCTTCCTCAACTCAGGGTTTAACCTGCAGATTATTTCATAGAAGAAGGCGTCATTCACCCTCCTGAATTGGTCTTTGCATCCCTTTTTTTTCAATTGAGGGAAGTATTGATACACCTGGTTCACCGTTTTGCTTCCCTTGGTATCCAGCCTAGGATAGTTCCTCATCCCTACTTGCGTATGTGACATATGAAGACATAAAATTTCCCCGTTGACAAGACCGTTGTCATTTGGGAATCAATCTCATTGCTAATGAGAGTGCCCCAGTCAATCCCTTGCTAATTCTTCTTGATGGTGATCATGAATTGATACATCCACCCTTGGAATACATTCAATTTGGGTAAACCAAAAACCTGACTCAACAGAGTGATGATGTCATTGATTTCTTGGATGAAATCACTCTTGGGGATAAGTCTTGAAAATCTGGAGACAGCCGGTTTGGCCTTGATCACGAACTTCTTATTTACATGCTTGATACAGTCTTCCTGATCATTGTCCCAGGCTTTCTGAGCTGAATTGATGTCCAACTCTCCATACTCTTCAAAATTGGGCAGTTTGAGGAGGTCATCAAAGTAACCTCCATCCAATTTGATCACTACTTCATCTGCATGACTTCTCACAGAACGAGAAGTCGAGTCATAACTAGAGGCACAGGCCAAGATGAATTCTGGACACTAAGCAGCCATAGGAAAACCCCCATGCGAGAGGTAAGCCACTATCGGCTATAGATTTCATCCATGGAGTTTGGGAGGAACTCCTTACCCTACTCCAGAAATCTTCAATATCTATATTCCCGAGCTCTGTATCTCGGATGTCATAGCTGCAATCAATATATGATGGAGACTCCACCTTTCTAAACTTGTATTTCATTCTTCCCGACTTCTCTGTCTTCTCTTGCGATGGACCAGGGTCCGACATGAAGGATGTCGAAGGAAGAAAGTTTCATAGATCGAGGGGAGATGTTGCACACTTGTGAAAATCCCGACTGCTGGATATGCCGGAAGAACGGAAGAGCCCGACACACTAAGGAGGATGTCGAGAAATCCAGAAAACTGATGCATCGAGAATGTCGAAACTCTGGAAAGTCTCGATACTTTTGATATGTCGGAAACACTGGGAAGTCTGGTACTTTTGATGATGTCGAAGCTGGAGAAATCCCGACACACCAAACCTTCCAAAATACTTCGGGTCTTTGACACCGCACAACACCCTTCAAAACCGAAAAGAGAAAATAGGGATTTTGTTGAATTTAAAATATACAATATCTTCCTTTATCATTCTTGCACCAAGCACATTTTAATTACAACAAAATTTTGGGGGAAATAACTCAAAGTGGTAATTTCAAAGAGATAAACCCTAAAACCTAAACCCTATTTAGAAAACAATCCTAAGGAAGGAAGAAGAACAAAGACCCCACAAACTGGTAAGAAAATGAGAAGAATTTCATACGCAATCAATCCATAAAAACCAGGAACGAGAGAATGGAGAGAAAAATACCTTCAACCAGAGCAAGGAAAGATCAAAAATAGGAAATTCAATTGGGCACGGTGAGTTTGGTTTCGAGGTTGGAAGAGCATGTACAAAAGTCCACGAGTTAAAAATACGTCCGGTAAAAATGACATGCAAATCTGCATATTCATAAGAAAATTTGTAATTAATACACTTGGTGGCACATGCCAACTCACACGACAACTCGGCATTAACACCATGTCGGCATGCTCGGGAGGTCCAAAACTCGACACAAAGGTGTTTAGAGAAATTCGGGTTTCGGGTTGTGGGAAATAATCGACACATAGCATGAGATTTTTAGATGCTTCAATGTTCCGAAAACCCGACATGAAGAACTAAATCAGACTTCGGGTATTTGGAGACAAAGCGACACAAAACATGCTTTGGATAAGCAATGTTCGATGCTTAGAAGATCTCGAAAACCCGAATTGACTCTACTTGAAGTGGGTTTCGGGTTTCGGAAAACACAAGACATAAAACATTTAAAACACATGTCGACTGCCAATCGGTGAAACCTAAAAACCCTATTTTCTCATATAGAGGCAATTTTGCAAAACCATCTTTAAAAATTTCGTAGGGGTTATCTGATAGTTTTGGCGTGAACTCAAAGCGAGATAACAAACTTGAGCTCACTTATGATCTCACCGAGCAGCTCGCCAGTGGTCCTCACTTGGGAGATTTCCAAGTAGCTCACTAAGGAGATCACCTTGAGCTTGCCTTTCCAACTCACCTTGAGCTCACCTTGCCAACTCACCTTGAGCTCATCTGGTAGCTTGCATGTAAGCTCACCTCAGAGATTTCTAACAAGCTCACCTTTGAGCTCACCTAGGAGTTCATCGAGCATCTTGACTTGAGCTTACCTAGAAACTCACCTAAGATCTCACCTGACAACTCGCCTTGCTAGCTCACCTTGAGCTCATCCAGGAGCTTGCCTAGCTGCTCACTCGAGAAAATAAACTAGGAGCTCACCTAGCTAGCTCACCTTGAGCTTTCCCAGAGCTCACCTAGCATCTTGCTCAGAAAATCACATGAGAGCTCACCTAACAAATTTCCTTACCAACTCGAATGGGAGCTTGCCTTTAGCTCGCTGAGGAGCTCACCTTACCAACTCACCTTGAGCTCATGTAGTAGCTCACCTCAGATTTCATCAAGTAGCTCACTTGGGAGCTCGCATGTGATTCACCTTGGACCTCACCGAGTAGGTTAACTTGAGCTCACCGGGGACCTTTCCTGGGAGCTTACTAAGTAGCTCACTTGAGAGTTCACCTAGTAGCTCACATGGGAGCTCACCGAATAGTTTTCCAAGTAGCTCACGGGAGATCTTCCGAGAGCTCACCTGATTAGCTCAAGTTAAAATCACTGGGATCTCATTGATTAACTCACCTAGGAACTCTCCTAGGAGCTTCAACTCAAGTTGAACTCACTCGAGAGCTCATCAAGTAACTTTCCTTGGAACTCACTCGACAATGACTCACCTTGCCAACTCACCTTGAGCTTGCCTTGCCAACTCACCTTGAGCTCACCTTGCTAACTCACCTAGAACTAATTTGGTAGCTCACATGTAAGCTCACCTAAGAGATTACCGACAAGCTCACCTTTGAGCTTGCCTGGGATCTCACCGAGCAGCTCACCTAGGAGCTCGACTAGGAGCTTGACAAGAAGCTCACCCGGGGAGCTCGACATGAGATTCCCTAGAAACTTACCTAGGAGCTCACCGACAACTCACTGGAGCTCACTCGGGAGCTCGCCGAGCACCTTGACTTAAGCTCACCCGAGAGATCATCAAGTAGCTCACCTGAAAACTCACATAGGATCTCGCCTGATAGCTTTCCCTGACAACTCACATGGTAACTCACCTATTAGCTCACCTTGAGCATGATGAGGAGCTCACCTTGCTAACTTACCTTGAGCTCATCGATATCTTACCTCAGATTTTGTTAAGTAGCTTTCCTAATAGCTTGCCTAGGAGCTCACCTAATAGCTCACCTGGGAGTTTACCTAAAAGCTCACCTGGGAGCTCACTAAGCAGCTCGTTGAGTAAGATGACTTGAGCTCACTTGTGAGCTCATAGAGTAGCTCACGGGGTCCTTGCTTGGGAGCTTGCTAAGTAGCTCACTTAGGAGATCACCTAGCAGCTCCCATGGGAGCTCACCGACAGATCGCCTTGCAAACTTTCCTTGAGCTTGCCTTGCCAACTCACCTTGAGCTCACCTTGCCAACTCACATAGGAGCTCACCTGATGCTCACCTTGCCAACTCACATGGGATCTTGCCTATCAACTTTCCTTGCTAACTCACCTTGAGCTCGTTGAGGAGCTCACCTTGCCAACTCACCTTAAGCTTGGAAGGTAGCTCACTTAAGAGTTTTGGAGTAGCTCGAGTTGAGTTCACCTAGGAGATCATCGAGTAACTCACCTAGGAACTCACTTGGGAGCTCGCTTGACAGCTCACCTTGCCAACTCACCTTGAGCTCACCTTGCCAAATGGATCACCTTTGAGCTCACATGGGAGCTCACCTAGGAGCTAGGTTGGGAGCTCGACAAGCAGCTCACCTAGGAGCTCATCGACCAACTCGACTTGAACTTTCCCAAAAAAATTCTCGGGAGTGTTCGAGATAGCTCACCTTGCTAGGTTACCTTGAGCTTGCACAAGATCTCACCAAGTAGCTCAACTTGAGAAAATCGAGAGCTCATCAAATAGCTCATGTGAAAACTCACATGGGAGCTTGCCTTATCAAATCAGATGGGAACTCACCTATCAACTCACCTTGCCAGCTCGCCTTGAGCTCGCTAAGGAGCTCACCTTGCCAAATCACCTCAAGCTCATCGGTATCTCACCTTGGAGTTTGTCAAGCAACTTGCCAAGTAGCTCGCCGGGTAGCTCGCCAAAAGGTTGAGCTTGCCAAGTAGCTCGCCAAAGTAGCTCGCCAAGTAGTTTGCCAAAGTAGCTCACCAAAGTAGCTTAGCAAGTAGCTCGCCAAAGTAGCTTGCCAAAGTAGCTCACCAAAGTAGCTCACCAAAGTAACTCACTAAGTAGCTTGCCAAAGTAACTCACCAAGTAGCTCACCAAATATGTTGAATTTATCTCACTTGTTAGCTTGCTTGTGAGCTCACAAAGCAACTCACACGGGAGCTCACCAAGTAGCTCACTTGGGAGTTTACCTAGCATCTCGACATGATCTTGCTCGAAAACTCACTTGGGAGCTCACCTAATAGCTTTCCTTGAGCTCACCCCATAGCTCGCCGAGTAACTCAAATTGAAGTCACCCGGGAGCTTGTCAAGCGGATCACCTAAAATATCACAAGGGAGCTCACCTTTCCAACTCGCATGGAAGCCCACCTTACTAGCTTTCCTTGATCTCGCTGAGGAGATCACCTTGCCAACTCACCTTGATCTCATCTAGTATCTCACCTCAGAGTTTTTTGAGTAGCTCACAAAGTAGCTCGCCTAGAAGCTCACCTGGGAGCTCACCTAATATCTCACCTGGGAGCTTGCCTAAAATCTCACCTGGGAGCTCACTGCATGAGATCACCGAGTAGGTTTACTTGAGCTTGCTTGTGAGATCATCAAGGACCTCTCTGGGAGCTCACCAAAGACCTCACTTGGGAGCTCACCTAGTAGCTTACCTAGGAGCTCTCCGAACATCTCACCAAGTAGCTCACCTACGAGCTCTTCTAAGAACTCATTGATTAGCTTGAGTTGAGATATCCTAGGAGCTCATCGAATAACTCACTTGGGAGCTCCCGATAGCTCGCATTGCCAACTCGACTAGAGCTCACCTTGCCAACTCACCTCAAGTTCATCTAGTAGCTTGCATGTAAGCTCACCTCAGAGATTATTGACAAGCTCACCTTTGAGCTCACATGGGAGGTCACCGAGTGGCTCACCTAGGAGCTTAGTTGGGAGCTCGAAAAATAATTCACCTAGGATCTCATTGAGCAGCTTGACTTGAGCTTGTCGGAAACTAATATGGGAGCTCACATGATAGCTCTCCCAGGAGCTCCTTGAGCAGCTTGACTTGAGCTCACCTTGGAGCTCGTCAAGCATTTCACTTGAAAACTCACATGGGAGCTCACCTATAAGGTCAACTTGTTAGGTTTCCTTGAGCTCACTCGAGGAGTTCACCTTACAAACTCACCTTAATGTCATCTCGATAGCTCACCTCGAGTTTGTCGAGTAGCTCACCAACTAGCTCACCTGGGAGCTCACCTAACAGCTCACCTAGGAGCTCATGGAGTAGCTCACCGAGTAGGTTGACTTGAGCTCACTTTTGAGTTTGCTTGTGAGCTCATTGAGTAGCTTGTTAGGGACCTCTTATGGGAGCTAACCACGTAGATTACTTGGGAGCTCACCTAACAGCTCACCTGGGAACTCGTGTAACAACTCACCAAGTAGCTGCTTGGAATATCTTCGGGAGCTCACCTATCAGCTCGATTTGAGCTCACATGGGATCTCATCAAGTAACTCACTTGGGAAATCACCTGAGAGCTTGCCTAACAACTCACCTTTCCAACTCACCTTGAGCTCACCTTTTCAACAAGCCTTGAGCTCATCTTGTAGTGCACATGTAAGTTGACCTCAGAGATTACTAAAAGCTCACCTTTGAGATCACTTGGGAGCTCACAGAGTAGCTCACATAGGAGTTGGGCTAGGAACTTGGCAAGTAGCTCACGTAGGAGATCATAGGAAATCTTGACTTAAGCTTTCCCGGGAGCTCATCAAGCAGCTCACCCAAAACTTGAATGGGAGCTGACCTTGAGCTCACTGAGGAGCTCACCTTGCCAACTCACCTTGAGTGCATCTGGTAGCTTACCTATGAGTTCGTCGAGTAGCTCACCAAGGAGCTCACATCAAAGCTCACCCAACATCTTGCATGAGATCTCACCTGTGACTCACCGAGTAGGTTTACTTGAGCTCACTTGTGAGCTTGTCGAGTAGCTCACCAGGGACCTCGACTGGGAGCTCACCAAGTAGTTCACTTTTGAGATTGCCTAGCAGCTCACCTGGGAGCTCACCGAATAGCTCACCAAGTAGCTCACCTAGTAGCTCACCTCAGAGCTCACCTAATAGCTCACTTGGGAACTCACTAAGTAGCTCACCAAGTAGGTTGACATGAGCTCACTTGTGAGCTCACTGAGTAGCTTACTAGGGACCTCACCTAGGATCTCACCAAGTAGCTTGCTTGGGAGCTTGCCTAGTAGTTCTCCTAGGAGCTCACCAAACAACTCACCAAATAGCTTTCCCGAGAGCTCTTTTGGGAGCTCACCTGATAGCTCACCTTGCCAATTCACCTTGAGTTCACCTTACTAACTCACCTTGAGCTCGCCTTGCCAACTCACCTTGATCTCATCTGGTAGCTTGTATGTAAGCTCACCTCATAGATTATCGAAAAGCTCACCTTTGAGCTCACTTGAGAGCTTACCAAGCAGGTCGAATAGGAGCTCAGCTTGGAGCTCAACAAGAAACTCACCCAGGAACTCATCGAGCAACTCGACTCGAGCTTGCTCAGAAACTCACTTGGGAGATTTTCTAATAGCTCACCTTGCTAGCTCACCTTGACCTCACCCAGGAGCTCATCAATTAAGTCGACTTGAGCTCACCCAGGAGCTCATCAAGCAGCTCACTCGAAAACTCACATGGGAGCTCACCTGACATCTCACCTTACCAACTCACATGGGAGCTCCCCTATCATCTCACCTTGCCAGCTCACCTTGAGCTCGCTAAGGAGCTCACCTTGCCAACTCGCCTTGAGCTCGTCTGGTAGCTCGCCTCGGAGTTCGTCGAGCAGCTCGCCAAGTAGCTCACTGTGAGCTCAACTAATAGCTCACCTAGGAACTCACCTAACAACTCTCCTAGGAGCTCACCAAGCAGCTCATTAAGCAACTCACCTAGGAGCTCTTTGAGAATCTTGATAAGTAGCTCACTTAGGAGCTCACCTAGTAGCTTGCCTAGGAGCTCACCAAAAATCTCGCCAAGTAGCTCACCTAAGAGATGTTCTCGGAGCTTTCGATCAACTCAAGTTGAGCTCACCACGAGCTCGTCAAGTAACTCACTTGGGAACTCAACTAGGAGCTCACCTGATAGCTTACCTTACCAACTCACCTTGAGTTCTCCTTGCTAGCTCACCTTAAGCTCACCTTTCCAACTTTCCTTGAGCTCATCTAATAGGTCATATGTAATGTCACCTCGAGATATTGCTGAAAAGCTCACCTGGGAGCTCACCTAGGAGCTTGAAAACAACTTGCCAAGGACCTCACCTAGGATTTCGACTAGGAGCTTGAAAAGAAGCTCCTCAAGGAGCTCACTGATACCTCACCTTGCTAGCTCACCTTGAGCTCACCTAGGAGCTCACCAAGTAGCTTGACTTGAGGTCCCAAGGAGCTCATCAAGTAGCTCGCTGAAAACTCACATGGGAGCTCACCTTACTAAATTTCATGGGAGCTCACCTATTAGCTCACGTTAAGCTCACTCAAGAGCTCACCTTGCTAACCCACCTTAAGCTTGTTTGGTAGCTCACCTTAGATTTCATCGACTAGCTCACCAAGTAGCTTGCACGGGAACTTGCCTTAAAACTTGCTCGGGAGGTCACCTAACAATTTGCTTTAGATCTCACCGAGAATCTCGCTAATTCGGTTGACTTGAGCTCACTTATGAGTTCACCAAGTAGGTTGACTTGATCTCACTTGTGAGTTCATTGAGCATCTCACTAAGGACCTCGCCTAGGAGCTCACTAAGTAGCTCACTTGGAACCTCACCTAGCACTCACTGGAAGCTCCCGAATAGCTCCCAAGTAGCTCACTTGGGAGCATTCGAGAAAATCACCGATCAGATTGAGTTGAGCTCACTTGGGAGCTCGTCAAGTAACTCACCTGGGAACTTACTTGGGATCTCACCTGATAGCTCTCCTTGCCAACTCACCTTGAGCTCACCTATCCAACTCGACTTGATCTCACCTTGCCAACTCACCTTGAGCTCATCTAGTAGCTCACATATAAGCTCACCTCAGAGATTTCTAACAAGCTCGCCTTTGATCTCTCTTGAGAGCTCATAGAGTAGCTCACCTAGGAGCTCGGCTGGGAGCTCATAAAGTAGCTCACCAGGAGCTCATCAAGTAGCTCGACTTGAGCTTTCCCAGAAACTCACTTGGGAGATCACCTTATATCTCACCTTACCAGCTTACCTTGAGCTTGCCCAGGATCTCACCGAGCAACTTGACTTGAGCTCACTTGTGAGTTTGTCAAGCAGCTTACCCAAAACTTGCATGGGAGCTTACATGACAGCATGCCTTACAAACTCACATGGGAGCTCGAATTTCCAGATCACATTGAGCTCATTGAGGAGCTCACATTACTAACTCACCTTGAGCTCATCTGGTAGCTCACCTTAGAGTTTGTTGAGTAGATATCTAAGTAGCTCTCCTAGGAGCTCACCTAATAGCTCACATGGGAGCTCACCTAACATCTCACCTGGGAGCTCACCTAGTAGATCACCTAGGATCTCACCGAGCAACACACCAAGTAGGTTGACTTGGGCTCGCTTATGAGCTCACTTATGAGCTCACCGATCACTTGCTAAGGACCTCAATGGGAGCTTGCCAAGTGGATTACTTGGGATCTCACCTAGTAGTTTTCCTAGGAGCTCACCGAATAACTTGCCAAGTAGCTTTCCTTGAGGTCTTCTAGGAGCTCATCGACATATCACCAGAAACTCACATGGGAGCTCACCTATTAGCTCACCTTGAGCTTTCTGAGGAGCTCACCTTCCCAATTCACCTTGAGCTTGTCATTAACTCACCTCGAATTTTGTTGAGTAGCTCATAAAGTAGCTCACCTGGGAGCTCACTCAGTATCTCATTGAGTAGGTTGACTTGAACTTGCTTGTGAGATCACTAGTGAGCTTGCCGAGTCACTCGCCAAGGACCTCACCTAGGAGCTCACCAAGTAGCTCACTTGGGATCTCGCCTAACATCTTACCTTGCCAACTCACCTTGAGCTCACCTTACCAACTCACCTTGATCTCATCTAATAGCTCACATGTAAGCTCACCTTAGAGATTTCTGACAATCTCACCTTTGAGCTCGCCTAGGAACTCACCGAGTAGCTCACCTAGGAGCTCGACAAGCAACTTGCCTAGGAGCTCCTTGAGTAGCTCAAGTTAAGCTTTCCCAGAAACTTACCTAGGAGCTCGCATGACATCTCACCTTTCCAACTTTCCTTGCTCTCACCAAGCAACTCGACTTGAGGTTGATCGATAGGTCGTCAAGTAGCTCACTTGAAAACTCACATAGGAGCTCACCTGACAGCTCACCTTACCAACTCGCATGGGATCTCACCTATCACCTAGCTTGCTAAATCACCTTGAGCTTGTTGAGGAATTCACGTTTCCAACTCATCTTGAGGTCACCTCGTAACTTTCCTAATAGCTTGCCTAGAGATCACTAAGAAGCTCTCTGAGTAGGTTGACTTGAGCTTTCTTGTGAGCTCACCGAGTAGCTCATTGAGTAACTCACCTGGGAAATCACCTTGGAGCTCACCTTCCCAACTCGCCTTGAGCTTACCTTGTCAACTTGTGTTGAGCTCACCTTGCCAACTCACCTTGAGCTAATCTGGTAGCTCCCATATAAGCTCACCTTAGAGATTTCTGAAAACCTCACCTGGGAGATCTTTTGGGAGCTTGTTGATCAGCTCGAGTTGAGATTTCTGGGAGATCTTCAAGTAAATCACCTTAGAACTCACCTAGGAGCTCACCTAATAGCTCACCTTGTCAACTTGCCTTACCAGCTCGCCTTAAGCTCATCTGGTAGCTTCCATGTAAGCTCATCTCGTAGAGTGATGACAAGCTCAACTTTGAGCTCACCTAGGAACTCACTTAGGAGCTTGACTAGAGCTCAGCAAGTAGCTCACCCAAGAGCTTATCAAGTAGCTCAAATTGAGCTTTCCCAGAAACTCACTTGGGATCTCACTGACACTCACCTTGAGCACACCCAAGAGCTTACTCAGTAGCTTAACTTGAGCTCACTCGGGAGCTCATCAAGTAGCTCACCTAAAAATATGCATGGGAGCTCACCTGATATCTTACCTTGCTAACTCACATGGGAGCTCCCCTATCAGAGTTCATCAAGCAACTCACCAAGTAGCTTTCCTGGGAACTTGACTAACAACTCACTTGGGAGCTCACCTAATAGCTCACTAAGAGCTCACTGAGCATCTCGCCGAGTAGGTTAACTTAAGCTTACTTATGAGCTCATTGAGTAGCTTCTTTGGGGACCTCTCCTGGGACCTCACCAAGTACCTTGATTGGGAGGTCACCTAGTAGCTCACCAAACAAATCGCCAAGTAGCTAACCTGGGAGCTCTTCTGGGAGCTCACCGATCAATTTAAGTTGAGCTCACCCAGGTGCTCGTCAAGTAACTTGCCTAGGAACTCACCTGGAAGCTCACCTAACAGCTTGCATTACTAACTCACCTTGAGCTCATCTGGTAGCTCACATGTAAGCTCACCTTAGATATTTTTAACAAGCTCATCTTTGATCTCACCTGGGAGCTCACTGAGCAGCTCACCTAGGATCTCAGCTGGGAGCTCAAAAATTAGCTCACCCAGGAGCTTGTCGAGAATCTCGACTTGAGCTTACCCAGAATCTTTCCCTGGGAGCTCACCTGACAACTCACCTTGCCAGCTTGCCTTAAGCTCACCCAAGAGCTTTCTAAATAGCTCAACTTGAGCTTTCCTAAGATATCATCAAATAGCTCGGCCTAAAACTCACATGGGAGCTCACTTGATAGGTCACCTAGAAACTCACATGAGAGCTTGCCTGATAGCTCACCCAAAAACTTACATGGGAGCTCACCTATCAGCTCACCTTACTAGATAGCCTTAATCTCACTGAGGAGATCACCTTGCCAACTCATCTTGAGCTCATCTAGTAGCTCTCCTCAGAGTACATCGAGTAGCTCACCAAGTACCAT
This sequence comes from Taxus wallichiana var. yunnanensis, assembly GCA_018340775.1. Taxonomy (NCBI): domain Eukaryota; kingdom Viridiplantae; phylum Streptophyta; class Pinopsida; order Cupressales; family Taxaceae; genus Taxus; species Taxus wallichiana. The sequence goes on along the minus strand of CM031237.1, from coordinate 228,066,340 downwards.
GCATAGGAGCTCACCTAACAGCTCACCTAGGAGCTCACCTAATGCTCACTTGGGAGCTCACCGAGCAGCTCGCCAAGTAGGTTAACTTGAGCTCACTTGTGATCTCACCGAGCAGCTCGCGGGGACCTCTCCTAGGAGCTTGCCAAGTAGATTACTTGGGAGCTCACCTAGTAGCTCAACAAGTAGCTCACTTGAGATCTCTTCTAGGATCTCACCGATAAGCTCAAGTTGAGTTCACTTGGGAACTCGTCAAGTAACTCACCCGGGAACTCGCAGTAGCAGCTCACCTTGCCAACTACCCTTAAGCTCACCTTGCCAACTCACCTTAAGCTCATTTGGTAGCTTACATGTAAGCTCACCTTAGAGATTACCAACAAGCTCACCTTTGAGCTCACCTGGGAGCTAACCAAGAAGCTCACCTAGGATCTTGGCAAGTAGCTCATCAAGGATCTCCTCAAGCATCTTGACTTGAGCTTACAAAGAAAATCACCAGGAGATCACTTGACGGCCGCATTGCGGGCTCACCTTGAACTCACATAGGAGCTCGTCAAGCAGCTCAACTTGAGCTCACCTGGAGCTCATCAAGTAGCTCACCTGAAAACTCACATGGGAGCTCTCCTGATAGCTCGCTCAGAAACTCACGTGAGAGCTCACCTATCAGCTCACCTTGAGCTCACTTAGGAGATCACCTTGCCAACTCACCTTGAGCTTTTTTGGTAGCTCACCTCAGAGTTCATCAAGCAGGTCACCAAGTATCTCACCTAGGAGCTCACCTGGGAGCTCACTGAGCAGCTTGTCGATTAGGTTGACTTGAGCTTGCTTATGAGGTCACCGAGAAGCTCATCGAGGACCTTGCATAGGAGCTTAGTAAGTAGCGTACTTGGGAGCTCCCCTAACAGCTTGCCTAGAAGCTTTCCAAATAACTTGTCAAGTATCTCACCTAGGACCTCTTCTAGGAGCTTGCTAATCATCTTGAGTTGATCTTGCCTAGGAGCTAGTCACCCAACTCACTGAAACTCACACTCATCCAGAACTTGTCAAATAGCTTACCTGAAAAATCACATGGGAGCTTGCCTTGCCAGCTCACCTTGAGCTCGGTGAGGAGCTCACCTTGCCAACTCACCTTAAGCTCATCTGGTAGCTCACCTCAGAGTTTATCGAGTAGCTCACCAAGTAGCTCACCTGGGATCTCACCTAACAGCTCACATAACAACTCGTTTGTGAGCTCACAGTGAGACCTCACCTAGTAGCTCACTTGGGACCTCACCTAGTAACTTTCCTGGGAGCTCACCAAACATCTCGAGTTGAGCTTACTCAAGATCTTATTGAGTAACTCACCTGGGAAATCACATGGGAGCTCACCTAATAGCTTTCCTTGCCAACTCAACTTGAACTCATCTAGTAGCTCGAATATAAGCTCACCTTAG
>CM031237.1:228022758-228064813 GCA_018340775.1 Taxus wallichiana var. yunnanensis | reverse complement strand
GACCTAAGCTTGAGATTGCAAAGGAGCTCACCTTGCCAACTCACCTTGATCTCATCTAGTAGCTCACCTTGGAGTTTGTTGAGTAGCTCACCAAATAGCTCACTTGGGGGCTCACGAAGTAGCTCACAAGGGACCTCACCTGGGATCTCACCAAGTAACTCATTTGGGAGCTCACCTAGCAACTCACCTAGAAGCTCACCAAACAACTCACTAAGTAGCTCACCTAGGAGCTCTTCTAGGAGCTCACCGATTAACTTGAGTTTATCTCACCTGAGAGCTTGTCGAGTAACTCACCTAGGAACTCACTTGGGAGGTCACCTGATAGATTACCTTACCAACTCACCTTGAGCTCAGCTGGTAGCTCACATATAAGCTCACCTCAAACATTACCGATAAGCTCACCTTTGAGCTTACCTAAGAACCCACTAAGTATCTCACCTAGGAGCTCAGCTCAGAGCTCAACAAGTAGCTCATCGAGCAACTTGACTTGAGCTTGCATGAAAAATCACCTAGGAGCTTTCCTTTCCAGCTCACCTTGAGCTCGCCAAGTGGCTCACCAAAAGACTCACATGGGAGCTTTCCTGATAGCTTACCTTACTATCACACCTTGAGTTCACCTTGCCAACTCACCTTAAGCTCACCTTCTCAACTCACCTTCAGCTCATCTGGTATTTTACATGTAATCTCACCTCAAATATTGCCGACAAGCTCACCTTTGAGCTCTCCTGGGAGCTCACCAAGTAGCTCACCTAGGAGCTTGACTAGGAGCTAAAAATCAGCTCACCCAAGAGCTCACCAAAGCTCACGTTACCAGCTCACCTTGAGCTCACCCGGAGCTCACCGAGTAGCTTGACTTGAGCTCACCTAGAGCTCATCAAGTAGCTTGCCCGAGAACTCACATTGAGGTTCACCTTACCAACTTGCATGGGAGCTCGGCTAAAGCTCACCTTGCCAACCCACCTTAAGCTTGTCCGGTAGCTCACCTCAGAGTTCGTCAAGCAGCTCACAAAGTAGCTCCTTTGGAGCTCACCTAATAGCTCACGTAAGAGCTCACCTAACAGACTCACTTTTGAGATCACCAAGAATTTCACCAAGTAGGTTGACTTGAGCTCGCTTCGAGCTCGCGAAGTAGCTCACCGAGGACCTCACCTGGGACCTTACCAAGTAGCTCGCTTAGGAGATCACCTGGGAGCTCGCTAAATAACTCACCAAGTAGCTCACCTAGGAGCTCTTTAGGGAGCTCACCAATCGGTTTGAGTTGAGCTCGCATGGGAGCTTGTTGGGAAAATCTCCTAGAACTCACCTAGGACCTCACCTAACAGCTCACCTTACCAACTCACCTTGAGCTCACCTTATCGACTAACCTTGAGCTTTCCTTTCCAAATCACCTTGAGCTCATTTGGTAGCTTGCATGTAAACTCACCTCAGAGATTACCGATAAGCTCACCTTTAAGTTCACCTGGGAGATCATCTAGAGCTCACCTAGGAGCTAGGGTGGGAGCTCGACAAGTAGCTCGACTTGAGATTGTCCTAAAACTCACCTCGGAGATCACCTGACATCTCACCTTGACACCTCACCATGAGCTCACCCAAGAGTTCACCAAGTTACTCAGTTAGAAACTCACCATACAGCTCACCCAGAAACTCACATGGGAGCTCACCTTACTAGCTAGCCTTGAGCTCACAAAGGAGCTCACCTTACCAACTCACCTTGATCTCATCTGGTAGCTCACCTTGGATTTTTTCGAGTAGTTCGCCAAGTATCTCACCTAGGAGCTAAATCAGAAGCACACAAGGGACCTCACCTGGGAGGTCACCAAGTAGCTCATTTGGGAGCTCACCTAGTAACTCACCTAGAATCTCACCAAAGAACTCACTAAGTAGCTCACCTAGGAGCTCTTTTGGGAGCTCGCCGATCAGCTCGAGTTGAGCTCACCTGAGAGATTATCGAGTAACTTTCCTAGGAACTCACATGGGAGCTCACCTAATAGCTTGCCTTTCCAACTCACATTGAGCTCAACTGGTAGCTCATATATAAGCTCACCTCAGACATTACTGACAAGCTCACCTTTGAACTTACCTAAGAGCCCACTGAGTATCTCACCTAGGAGCTTAGGAGAGATCAACAAATATCTCATCGATTAGCTTGACTTGAGCTTGCATGAAAACTCACCTAGGAACTTTCCTTGCCGCTTCACCTTGAGATCGCTAAGTAACTCACCCAAAAACACACGTGGGAGCTCTCTGACACTCACCTTACCAACTAAAATTGGAGCTTGCCTTACCATCTCAACTTGAGCTCACTTAGGAGCTCGCCTTACTAAATCACCTTGATCTCGCCTCGGTAGCTCACCTCTAACTTCATCAAGTAGCTAACCGGGAGCTTGCCTAGGAGCTCAATGAATAGCTCACCGAGTAGGTTGACTTGAGCTAGCTTATGAGATCACTTATGAGCTCACTGACCAGCTCTCTAGGGACCTCACCTTGGAGCTTGCTAAGTAGCTCACTTGGGAGTTCACTTTGAAGCTCACCCGGTAGCTTGCTTATTAGCTCACCTAGGAGCTCACCAAATAACTCACAAAGTAGCTCACTAGGGATCTCTTCTAGGAGGTCAATGATTAGCTCGAGTTGAGCTCACTCAACGACTCATCGAGTAACTCACACGGGGAACTTGCAGGATTTCACTGACGATCACCTTTTTCCAACTTACATTGAGCTCACCTTGTAAAATTACCTTGAGCTTGCCTTGCCAACTCACCTTCACCCATTTGGTAGCTCACATGTAAGCTCACCTCGAGAGATTCCTATCAAGGTCACCTTTGAGCTCACCTAGGAATTCACCGAGTAGCTCACCTAGTAGCTCAGTTGGGAGCTTGACAAGTAGCTCACCCAAGAGCTCATCGAGAAGCTCGACTGAGCTTCCCAAGAAACTTACATGGGAGCTCTCCCGAAAACTCACCTAAGAGCTCATCAAGTAGCTCACCTAAAAACTCACATATGAGCTCACCAGATAGTTCACCCTAACAACTCACATGGGAACTCGCCTATGAGCTCACCTTACCACCTCACCTTAAGCTCACTTAGGAGCTCACCTTGCTAACTCACCTTGAGCTCATCTGGTAGCTCAACTTGGAGTTCGTCAAGTAGCTCACCTAACAGCTCACTTGTAAGCTCACCAAATAGCTCGTCGAGTAAGATTACTTGAGGTCACTTGTGAGATCACCTAACAGACTCACCTTGCCAACTCTCCTTGAGCTCACATTGTCAACTCACCTTTAGCTCACCTTACCAACTCACCTTGAGTTCATCTGGTAGCTCACATGTAAGATCACCTCGTAGATTACGACAAGCTCGCCTTTGAACTCGCCTAAGAGTTCATCGAGCATCTCAACTTGAGCTTGCCTAGAAATTCACCTAGGATCTCACCGACATCTCACCTTGGTAGCTCACCTTGATCTCACCTTGAGCTCACCCAGAGCTCACCCGAGCTCACCTAGAAACTAAACTATGAGTTCACCTTGCTAGCTCACCTTAAGCTCACCCGGAGCTCACTCGAAACTTGCATGGGAGCTTACCTAAAAAATGCCTTGTCAACTCACATGGGAGCTTGCCTATCATTTTTCCTTAAGCTCACCGAGAAGCTCACCTTGCCAACTCCCCTTAAGCTCATCTCGGTAGGTCACCTCGAGTTTGTTGAGTAGCTCACCTAACATCTCACCTAACAGCTCACCTTAGAGCTCACCAAGTAGATTGCCAAATAGGTTGACTTGAGCTCGTGTGTGAGCTCACCGAGTAGCTCACTAGGGATCTTACTTAGGAGCTTGATAAGTATCTCACTTAGTAGCTCCCCTGGGAGCTTTCCGAATAGCTTGCCAAGTAGCTCACCTAGGAGCTCTTCTAGAGCTCACTTATCAACTCAAGTTGAGCTTGCCCGGAGCTTATCGAGTAACGCACTTGGGAACTTACCCGGGAGCTCACCCGATAGCTCACCTTACCAACTCCCTTTATTCTCACCTTGCTAACTCACCTTGAGCTCACCTTGTCAACTAACCTAGAGAGCTCAATAAACAACTTGCCTAGGAGATCATTGAGTGGGAGCTTGCATGATAGCTCACCTTGCCAATTCACCTTGATTTCACCTTACTAACTCACCTTGAGCTCATGTTGCCAACTCACCTTGAGCTCATCTCGGTAGCTCGTATATAAGCTCACCTTAGAGATTACCGATAAGCTCACCTTTGAGCTCACCTGGGAGCTTATCAAGTAGCTCATCTAGGAGCTCAGTTGGGAGCTCAGCAAGTAGCTTACCCAGGAACTCATCGAGTAGCTCAACTTGAGCTTACCTTGAAACTCTCCTAGGAACTCACCTAATAGCTCACCTTGATCTCACCAAGGAGCGTGTTGAGCAGCTTGAATTGAGCTCACCCGAGCTAGTCAAGTAGCTCACCCGAAAAGTCACATAGGAGCTCACCCGACACTCACCTTGCCAACATGCATGGGAGCTCCCCTATCAACTCATCTTTCCAGCTCACCTTAAGCTTGCTGAAGAGCTCACCTTGAAACTCACCTTGAGCTCATCTAGTAGCTCACATCGAGTTCGTCAAGTAGTTTTCCAAGTAGCTTGAATGGGAGTTTGACTGACAACTCACTTGTGAGCTTGCCTAGGAGCTCACCGAGTAGCTTACCGAGTAGGTTGACTTGATCTTGCTTATGAGCTCACCAAGCAGCTCATTGGGGACTTCACCTTAGAGCTCACAAAGTAGCTTACTTGAGATCTCACCTAGCAGCTTGCTGGGAGCTCTCGAAATAGCTCGTCAAGTAGCTAGTTTGGGAGCTATTCTGGAAGCTCATCGATCAGCTCGAGTTGAGCTCGCCTAGGATCTCATCAAGTAACTCACCTAGGAATTTGACTAGAATCTCACCTGATAGCTCACCTTACTAACTTACCTTGAGTTCACCTTGCCAACTTACCTTAAGATCACCTTGCCAATTCACCTTGAGCTCATCTAGGTAGCTTGCATGTAATCTCACATCGAGATTACCAACAAGCTCACCTTTGAGCTCACTCAGGAACTCACCAAGTAGCTCACCTAGGAGCTTGGCTTGGAGCTTGGAAAGTAGCACACCCAAGATCTCACCGACATCTCGACTTGCCACCTTAACTTGTCCTCACCTAGAGATCACCCGAAAACTCACATGGGAGCTCACCTTAACAACTTACATGGGAGATCACCTATCACTCACCTTGCCATCTCACCTTAAGCTTGATTAGAATCTCACCTTACCAACCCACCTTGATATTTTCTTGTAGCTCACCTCGAGTTCGTCAAGGAACTCACCAAGTAGCTCACCTTGGAGCTCACCTAACAAATCACCCGGGAGCTCACCTAATAGCTCGCTTGGGAGCTTAAGGAGAAGCTCACTGAGTAGGTTGACTTGAGCTCACTTTTGAGCTCACCAAGTAGCTCACCCGGAGCTTACTGTAGTAGCTCGCAGGGGAGCTCACCTAGCAGCTCACCCGGGAGCTCACCAAATAACTTGCCAAGTAGCTCACTTGGGAGCTCACCAAATAACTTTCCAAGTAGCTCACCTAGGAGCTCTTTTTGTGAGCTCTATGATCTCGCTTTGAGTTGAGATTACATGGGAGCTCATCGATTGACTCACCTAGGAACTCTCCATGCTAACTTGTATCGTAACTCACCTAATAGCTCACCTTGCCAACTTGCCTTGAGCTTTCCTTGTAAACTTTCCTTAAGCTTGCCTTGCCAACTCACCTTGAGCTCATCTCAGTAGCTCACAAGTAAGCTCACCTCGGAGATTGCTGATAATCTCACCTTTGAGCTCACTTGGGAGCTCATCAAGTAGCTCATTGAGGAGCTCACTTGAGGTTGACAAGCGCCTTAACTTAAGCTTCCCGAAAACTCACTGGGAGCTTACCTGATAGCTTGCATTGCTATCTCACCTTGATCTCACCTGAGCTTGCCGACCAGCTTGACTTGAGCTCACTTGAGAGCTCGTCAAGTAGTTCACATGAAAACTCACACAGAGCTTGCTTGTGAGCTCACTTGTGAGATTACCAAGTAGCTCGCTAGGGACCTCACCTGGAAGCTCAGAAAATAGCTCACTTGTGAGCTCACCTAGCAACTCACCTGGGAGATCACCTAATAGCCTGCCAAGTAGCTCACCTTGGAGGTCTTCTTCAATTTTTCTGAAAAACTCGAGTTGAGCTCACCCAAGAGCTCATTGATTAACTCACATGAGAACTCACGCTTTTCTAGGAGCTCATCAAGCAACTCACCAAAACTCACATGGGAGCTCACCTTACCAGTCTGCCTTGAGCTCACTAAGGAGCTCACTTTTCTAACCGCCTTGAGCTTTTATGGTAGCTCACCTCATAGTTTGTTAAGTAGCTCACATAGTAGCTCACCTGGGAACTCACCTAATAGCTCACATGGGAGCTCATTGAGCAGCTCACCAAGTACGTTAACTTAAGCTTGCTTGTGAGTTCACTGAGTAACTCGCAGGGGACCTCACCTAGGAGCTCATAAATTAGCTCACTTGGGAGCTCACCAAGCAGCTCACTTGGGAGCTCTTCTAGGAGCTCACCGATCAGCTTCATTGAGCTCACCCGAGCTCTTCGAGTAACTCACATAGGAACTCACTTGGGAGCTCACTTGACAACTCTCCTTACTAACTCACCTTGAACTCACCTTTCCAACTCACCTTGAGCTCACCTTTCCATCTCGCCTTGAGCTCACATTGCTAACTCACCTTGAGCTCATCTGGTAGCTTATATGTAAGCTCACCTCGGAGATTGCTAACAAGTTCACCTTTGAGCTCACTCGGGAGCTCACTTAGGAGCTCGGTTAAGAGCTTAGCATGCAGCTTGCCTAGGAGCTCATCGAGCAACTCAACTTGATCTTGTCTAGAAACTCACATGGGAGCTCACCTTGATAACTCACCTTGAGCTCACCCAGGGCTTTCTCGAGCACCTCGACTTGAGCTCACCTAGGAGCTCATCATGCAACTTACCTAAAACTTACATGGGAGCTCACTTGAGAGCTTACGTTTCCATCTCGTATGGAGCTCACCTTGCACACTTACCTTGAGCTCACCGAGGAGCTCACCTTGCCATCTCACCTTGAGCTTGTCAGGTAGCTCACCTCGAGTTCATTGAGTAGTTCACCTAATAGCTAACCTTGGAGCTCTCGTAATGCTCTCTTGGGAGCTCTTGTAACATCTCACCTGGGAGCTCACCGAGAAGATTACCGAGTCGGTTGACTAGAGCTTTCTTGTGAGATTTCCAAGCAGCTCACCGGGGTCCTTACCTTGGAGCTCGCCAAGTAGCTCACTTGGGAGATCACCTAGCGAGGTCACCTAGGAGCTCATCAAATACCTCACCAAGTAGCTAACTTAGGATATATTCTTGGAGCTTTCGATAAGATCGAGTTGAGCTCACCTTGTGGCTCATCAACTCACCAAGGAACTCACCTAGAGCTAGCCCGATAGCTTGCCTTGCTAACTTACCTTGAGCTTGACTTTCCAACTCACCTTGAGCTCATCTATTACCTCATATGTAAGCTCACCTCGATATTTCTGACAAACTCACCTTTGAGATCACTTGGGAGCTCACCAAACAACTCACCTAGGAGCTTGGCTAGGAGCTTGACAACTAGCTCACCCAGAGTTCATCAAGCGGCTCGACTCGAGCTTTCCTAAAAACTTACCTTGAAGTTCACCTATCGGCTTACCTTTACCTCACCTTGAGGTCACCCAGAGCTCACCGAGTAGCTCAACTTGAGCTCACCTAGGAGCTCGTCAAGTAGCTCACCCAAAAATCACATGGGAGCTCACTGATAACTCACCTTGCCAACTCGCATGGGAGCTCGCCTATCAACTCACCTTTAACTCGTTGAGGAGCTCACCTTACCAACTCACCTTGAGCTTTTCTAGTAGATCATCTTAGAGTTCGTCAAGTAGCTCGCCATGTAGTTTTCCTAACAGCTCACCTAGGAGTTCACTTAGTAGCTCACTGGTAGGTCGCTTGGGAGCTCACCTAATAGCTTGCCTAGGAGCTCACCAAATAGCTCATAAAGTAGCTCACCCGGGAACTCTTTTGGGAGCTTGCTGATCAACTCAAGTTGAGCTCACCCAGAGCTCATCGAGTAACTCACACAGGAACTCACCTGGGAGCTCACCTAATAGCTCACCTTGCTAACTCACCTTGAACTAACCTTGCCAACTCACCTTGAGCTCACCTTATCAACGCAAATGGATCTCATATGGTAGATTACATGTAATCTCACCTAAGATATTTCCAACAAGCTCACCATTGAGCTCGCCAGATCTCAACAAGTTGCTCACCTAGGAGCTCGATTAGGAGCTTGACAAGTAGCTCACCCAGAGCTCATCAAGCATCTCAACTTGAGATTTCTCGAAACTCACATGGGAACTCACCTTATAGCTTGTCTTGAGCTCACCCGGAGCTCGCCAAGTATCTTGACTTGAGCACGCCCGAAGCTCGTCAAACATCTCACCCAAAACTCATATGGGAGCTTGCCTAATAGCTCACCTTACCAACTAACCTTGAGCTTGTTGAGGAGCTCACCTTGCTAACTCACCTTAAGCTCACTGAGGAGCTCACCTTACCAACTCACCTTGAGCTCAGAAGGTCACTCACCTCAGATTTTTTTAGCAGCTCATCTTGGAGCTTACCTAACAACTCACCTGATATCTCACCTAGTAGCTTACCTAAGAGCTCATCGAGTAGGTTGACTTGACCTCGCTTGTGAGATTTTCAAGTAACTCACCAGGGGACCTCACCTAGGAGCTCACTAATTAGCTCACCTAGGAGCTCACCGATCAGCTCGAGTTGAGCTTACCCAAGAGCTCATCGATTAAATCACTAAGGAGCTCACCTTACCAACTATCCTTGAGCTTAGAAGGTAGCTCACCTTAGATTTTGTTTAGTAGCTCACCAAGTTACTCACTGGGATCTTTCCTAACACTCACCGATATCCTACCTAACAAGTTGCACAGGGAGCTCACCGACTATGTTGACTTGAGCTCACTTGTGAGCTTGTCGAGCAGCTCACCAGGGACCTCACTTGGGAGCTCACCTAGTAGCTCACCTGGGAGCTTGCCGAACAACTCACTAAGTAGCTCACCTGGGAGATCTTCCGGGAGCTCACCGCTCATCTTGAGTTGAGCTCACCCAGGGAGCTCATCGAGTAACTCACCCGGGAACTCACCCGGGAGCTCTCATGATAGCTTTCCTTGCCAACTTGCCTTGAGGTCACCTTGCCAACTAGCTCACTTTTGAGCTCACCGGAGCTCACCGAGTAGCTTAGCTAAGAGCTCGGCTAGGAGTTCGACAAACAACTCTTTCAGCTAGGAGCTCGCCAACCAGTCAACTTAAGATTTCTTGAAAAAAATTCTTGGGAGCTCACCTAATAGCTTACCTTACTAGTTCACCTTGAGCTCACCCGGGAGCTTGCCAAACAGCTCAACTTGAGCTCACCTAGGAGCTTGTCAAGTAGCTCACCCGGGAGCTCGTTAAGAAGCTCATGTGAAAACTTGCATGGGAGCTCACCTTATAGCTTGCCTTACCAACTCAAATGGGAGCTCACCTTCAGCTCACTAAGGAGCTCACCTTCCCAACTCACCTTAATCTCATCTGGTAGCTCACCTTAGAGTTTGTCGAGTAGCTCGCCAAGTAGCTTTCCTAGGAGCTCATCAAGAAGCTCACCGAGTAGGTTGACTTGAGCTCACCCGGAGCTCGTCAAGAAGCTCACCCAAGATCATGCATGGGAGTTTACCTAACAACTTACCTTACCAACTCCCATGGGAGCTCCCCTATCGAGTTCATCTTGCAACTTGCTAAGTAGCTCACTTGGGAAATTGACTAACAACACACTTGGGATCTTGCCTAACAACTTGCTCTAGGAGCTCGCCAAGTAGGTTGACTTGAGCTCACTTGTGAGCTCACCATGTAGCTCACCGGGGACCTTGCTAAGGAGCTTGTCAAGTAGCTCACTTGGGAGCTCACCTAGTAGCTTACCCGGGAGCTCATTGAATAGCTTGCTAAGTAGCTCACCCGGAGCTCTTCCGGGAACTCACCGATCAGCTCAAGTTGAGATCACATGGGAGCTTGTTGAGTAACTCACCTAGGAACTCACCTGGAGCTCACTTGATACCTTTCCTTGCCAACTCACCTTCACTCACCTTGCCAACTCACCTTGAGCTCATCTCGGTAGCTTGCATTTAATCTCACCTCGTAGATTTTCGACAAGCTCACCTTTGAGCTCACCTTGGAGCTCACGAGTAGCTCACCTAGGAGCTTAGCTAGGAGCTCAGAACAAGTCACCCAAGAGCTCATCGAGTAGCTTGACTTGAGCTTGCTAGAAAAATCACACAGGGAACTCGCCTTACATTTTACCTTACCACTTATCTTAAGCTTTCCCGAGCTCACCAAGTAGCTCGACTTGAGCTTGCCCAGAGCTCGTCAAGAAGCTCGACCTAAAACTCACATGGGAGCTCACTGACATCTCACTGCTTTTCATGGAATGTTTCAGATTTTGGAATAGAGTTGCTTCTATCCTTTCATTCCTTTGAGAAACAAGATAGGGTTAGGGCTAGGAGGAATACCTCTTGAATGTCGAGAGGGTGTGCGTGTACCATAGAGAGAGATCAGATCGATCGTGAAGAATTCCTTTTTGTCTTGGAAGGACTACTTGCAAGTAAGAATACAAGACCACCAGATTTTAATTAGACAATAAATGAGGGAATCGCTTGGGCCCAGGAAATATAAAATTTCCTTTTGAAGGTGGTCAGTTCCCCTACTAATATGAATTAACACAAATGGTTGTAAAATCACAATTTAATTGCCTCGTTGAAACAAGTAGAGGAAAGGCTAGTTTTTTGTTTTGAATCACAGTGACCGATGTCGAGTCAATCACCGATCTTGTTACTAATAACCGATATCGGTAGGGGCAATGTTTTAGGGGCTTTTGGTGAAGGTTGGTTGTAGGGTGGTTGTGTTGTTTATAAGGCTGGTAAATGAGTGGGGTTAGGTAACGAGGGTGATGAGAGGGACTCAGAGAGTACGGGAGGGTGTTCTTGGGGTAACATAAGGGTAGAGGAATGACAGCTTATATGTAGTGTGTTACTTGGGTAGTAGATCTAGGAATAGACTTATGATGGTTGTGATTCGAAGTTTAAGAAATGTTATTAAAAGGACATACAAGATACTACTTACTTGGTTATTGATGAGGATGCAGGTCCAAGGACTGTGATGACAAAGGCAAAACTCATGTAGGATGACCTACAATCAGAAGATGAGATATCTTCCCTCCCGATGATCAGATGAGTGTCACAAGGCTCTGGTTACTCAGTTGCAGTCTTGGGCTTGATGTCCTTCTATATAAACTCTTCTCGTTTCTTTACTTGTCTCTACTCGGCCAAGTAAAATCTAGATCTCTCCAATGACTTCGATATTCGATTAATCAAAAATCCTACTCATTTTGGTTGGAGGAGGTCATTTACAGGGAACCAATGGTGGTTACTTAACCGATGGCGGTCGAGTAGAAACCGTTATCGGTTTAGTCAAAGTGGGCTATTTTTAGTAAAATAGCCAAATTTCCCTCCTTTTCTCCTGAGGGATTAGTTGTGGGCTTGGTCAAGTCATTATGAGGTCAGTTTTGGGTACGAGTGAGGAGTCATTAGTCATGGGTGTGGATGTAGACCAAGTTATAGGTCTTAATTAGGTTAGTTTAGGGTTAGGACTAGGTCATGATGAGGTGGCGAAATGAGGTGGCAGGTTTGGGGTTGTGGATTTATTAATTGTAAGGTAATTAATAAATAATTGTGTACAGTTTAGGTGATGAGGTTAGGTTGTGAAATGAGATGCGAGGCACAGAGGGTTGTAAGACACAAATTTGGTGTCTACATTAGCCCCTTGTTGTCGTGTAGCTTGTCTTGTAAAGCTACACGGACAATAATAAGAAGTGGTTACCCTGTTAAGGGTATAGGTAATCCCCTCAAATCCATCACGAGATTGAGGTAGCGTGAAATCGGGGATAGGGTTAATAAAGGGTAAATGGTTTTGAGATGATGGTGAGATGGTGGGATACATCCAAAGAAGCGAGACACATGTTGAAATGTAGTAGTGCGACCGGGGTACATGATTTGAAGAGCAAACAAGTAATTCATAGGCAAAGGTCGATAGTTTATCTAAACAAGGGTGATATAATCCTGGTATCCAAGGCATAAGAAATAGCTCTAGGGGATATAATGGGTAAGGTACAGGAAACATTTGGGCATGTTTGATAGTACCAAATGGTTGGTTTGGTTGAGATAAACGTCACGATCTTGGTCTAGGAAAAGTTGGTCGGTGAGCAATTCAAGTATCCTAATCATGCTAAAACACTAATAGGTGAGATCGATTAAACAAAAAGTGACATGATGGGTGGATAAAATTGTAATTTGTGGGTCTTGGTCAAGGAGTTAAGTGGTACGGCCTTGGGTCAGCTTGATTGACTAGTGAGGGCCTTTAGTTGGGCCTAATTGGTTAGGTGCGCCTTGGGTCGAGAGCCAAATGGTTGGTTGCGGCCTTGGGTCGGGCCTGATTAGTGGGTTGGGGCCTTGGGTTGGTCCAAGTGGTTGGGTTAAAGCCTTGGGTCGGGCCAAATGGTTAGTTGCGGCCTTGGGTTGGGCTTGATTGGTTAGTTGGGGCCTTGGGTCGGGCTAAGTGGTTGGGTTGTGGCCTTGGGTCGGGCCAAATGATTGGGTTGCGCGCCTTGGGTCGGGCTGATTGGTGGGTTGGGGCCTTGGGTTGGGCCAAGTGGTTGGGTTACGGCTTGGGTTGGGCCAAATGGTTGGTTGCGGCCTTGGGTCGGGCAAATGGTTGGTTGCGGCCTTGGGTCGGGCTCGATTAGTTGGTTGGGGCCTTGGGTCACCACGAGCGGTGCTCGCCGGATGGGATGTAGCTTACTACCGTTATTTGCTAGAGGGCGTGACTGCATTGGATATTATATGGAGGCCTTACAGAGGTCATCAGCCCCATGGAGGAGCCCGATCACAGTTGCGTTGGATCCAGTATACATTCTAGATAGCGGGACGGAGGCCGGGAGAGCATGAGCAGATACCCCTGGAGAGGGTACAATGGCAGTTGGGGCTACGACAGGATGAGCCACCTCCCTTCCCTCAGTACTAGAGGGATGATGTAGAGGCCCCACTACCTGCACCACAGCCCGTGGACCCAGATTGGGTAGCAGAGAGGCCGGCGGATGATACCATGGATGACGCCGGCTGCACAGGATCATTTTTGGTATGGTGGGCAGGGGAGAGAGCAGTGAGGAGAGCACAACCCACATAGCTAGACTTAGCGGCTGTTATAGTAGAGAGGGACCAGCTCATGGGATAGGTGTAGTTGTTACAGGGGCAGCTTGCTACTACACAGGCACAGATAGGTGTCCTACAGGGGTAGCTAGCCTGGAGCACGTGCACAGCACAGCCATAGTGACCCACAGCACCACCACCAAGCACCCGGCACAACCACGAGCACCGGCATAGGGGCCATTATTATTAGGAGTTGGGGGACCAGCCCCAGCAGCGATGGTGGCACGGGCCCACTATATGGAGGTGAGAGCGGAGGCCCGGTATTATCAGGATGTCCTTGATGGTACCGGGGCTGACTATTAGCCATATGCGGTGCACAGAGCTGAGACCTCTCAGAGTCGAGAGATCCCGGGGGTGTAGCCATAGCCAGGTGGGTCGGTGACGAGGAGGAGGAGGGAGTCGGCGCCGGACCCGTAGGGAGAGGAGCCGAGGGTAGTGGGGAGAGTTGAGAAATCCCCTGGAGCGGAGAGAGGTGTTTTTGTTTGTATAGTGGATATAGGCACCGGTCTGCGAACTGGTTATGTATATAGAGGCTTGTGTGCCCACATATGATTCATTCATTCATTTATTCATCTTGCTGTAGATACCATCCTGTGAGCTGAGTACGGGTTGTATAGTTGATACCATCCTACGAGCCGAGTATATTTTTGATATGAGAGACCAGCCTACGAGTCGAGTCGATATTTTGATGCAGTTATTGCGGCCTACATGCCGCTTTGTATTATTATGAGATCACAGAGGCCCTTATGCGGGCAAGTTGTATATTTGAAACCTTTGATGTATATATATATGATGATTTTGACCCACATGGTTTATATATTGATAGTGTTGATGTATTTTATTAATGGCTTTTGAAATGGAATGTATGTATATTTAGATGATGAGTTTAATTCACATGTTGTGTTATGAAATTTTGTATGTGTTTTGTCGATGGTTTGTGAAATTGAATGTATGTAGATGATGAGTTTGATCCAAATGGTGTATATATTGATGGTTTTTGATGTCTTTTGTTGATGGCTTTTTATTAGAGATAGATGACGTTGATGAAATTGTGATGAGATATTTATTTGATGAAAAATATGGATAATGGTGTTGTTATGTAGGAAAAGAGGTGGGCACCACAAAAATTGGGTAGAAAATAAAAAAAGGACTATGTTTAAGAAAAAGTAGGCATGTGACCGATATCGGTTAGATAACCAACGTCGGTAGATTATAGACCGATATCGGTTAGGTAACCGATACCGGTTATTTCAAAATGAGATTTTCTAAAAGTAGAAAAGCTTGGGTGGCGGATTTTTTTTGAGAGTCATGTAAGAAGTTAAATATGCGAATGCAACGTGTATTTGTATGACAAATGATAATTGCATGAAAGAATTTGAGTGATAAGGATGAAAGAGACAGGGAAAGTGAATGTGAGCTGAGATTCGGAAGGAAAAAGGCATGTTATATTTGAAGAGGGTGGTGAACATGGTGAACAAGGAGAAGCATCTAGCAGCAGGGATGAGAGGGAAGACAAGTTCCACCTCAAGCTACTACATCCCAAGAGGTAAAATGTTTGGTTGTAATTTGAGTCTTGCATGTTTTGTGAATAGGATGAGAGAGAGTAAGTGGATAAAGACGAGAAAGAAAAGGTGATAGGTAAGGGTTTGGGATGGGGAGAGTGTTATGGGGTAGGTAAGCGGGGTGTTCACGTATTTTTAGGTATAGAGAGGAGTAAACGGGCAAAATATTTATCACGGTGTGTATGTTTTGAAGCATGTTGTATATTTTTGATAGTGATCGGTATCATTTAGAGATAACCAAAGATCGACTAGCAAACCCAAGATTATGGCTATCTATAACCGATACCGGTTCTATAGGAATTTCCGAATGTGAGAAAAAAACCTTGGGGATTTGATTTATTGAATGGCTGTGTGTCATTTTGATGTGTGTAGGCGGAGGGGTTAAGGATAAATGATAATCTTGTGCGGTGTTGTTGTCACGAATCTGAGTGGATGTAACACCATGAATGGGCATTGATAAATCATTTGGGGTTAAGCGGAATCCACTATTATTCATGAATCACACGTAACCATGCTATGTTGTAGGCGTTGATTGAGAGATGGAATCCAGAAAAGAATACCTTCTATCTACCAATAGGGGAGATGACAGTGACATTGGAAGATGTGTTCCGTATTTTGAGACTCCCAATTACAGGAAGACCAGTATATCAGGCATTGCCTAGCACGGTGCGGGGAGTGATAACAGCAGTATTTGGTCCATATGCACGAGATTTGACACAGCGAGGTTTGACATTCACTTATGGTATAATGTATGCAGCACACCCTAAGGCAACAAGGTTGGTAGTGGTATTAATGATAGCGGTGGGGTATTATGCATTACCAAGGGTGGATGGGGAAGATTTCCAAAAGCATTGATGTGTATTATTTGGGAAATGATAGAAAGGAACGTGACTTTTACATGGGCACCTGCATATTTGGCAGAGCTATACAGGGGTTTATGGGCTTGCAGGTGAAGTCACAGGATGTCACTGGATTGTTCATACTTATTACATTGTTGGGCCTATGAGCACATTATTTGCGTGCAACCAATAGGCTGACCCATCCAGTCAGGAGAGACAGGAGTGCAGAGGATGGGATTCAAACGATGGGTCCAGACAGAACAAGAGGCAAGATCCCAAGCCGTGACAGGTGACACCGAGTATTATAGGCAGGTATGGGAGATGGTGACGATTACGGATATCTATTGGAGGCCTTACGGGAACTATATGGTAACAGAGAACATAGCTGAGGAGTTGAGGGGTGTAGAGCGATTGAGGTGGATCGCGGGGCACAGGCTAGGTGAGTATGAGAGGATTCCTCTAGATCGCGTGCGGTGACAATTTGGATTTGTTCAGGATATACCCCTGGCTTATAAACCATATATGAGGAGTGATGCGAGAGGCATCATTCTCACCTCCCCAGCTGACACCTCCAGAAGGACCCGAGAAGAGATAGCAGCCAATCGCGGGGTAATGGATGCGGGCGAAAGAGGCCTATAGATTATGGTGGGTAGTAGAGATGTGAGGTTCACGTGAGAGGGCCGATCATCCCGACATAGCTATTATTACAACGGAGAGAGATCGTCTCGCAGGGGTTTAGTTCATCAGCTCCAAACACGGGTGAATGAGACAATAGGATTGTTAGCGGTTGCGGAGTCACAAGCGGAGAGACTAGAGGTGATATTCCTCCATGTGAGAGAGCGTATTCATATGTTACAGGAGAGATTGGTAGATCGGTGGGCGTACCAATAGCCATGGTACCTTTGAGGATGGAGAGGTCCGGTGAGAGGCGTCGACGATCATGATCATCACCTAGTTCGGGATGAGGCGTAAGGGTCTAAGTGAATTTTATAGAGGTATAAGAATAAATAATGATGCCGACTTGTCCATCGATGATAGAGAAGATGTATTTATTAAACATCTAAATAAAACTGAATATGTATGTTGATTTGAGTTATAATAATAAGAAGGGTTGTTTTTTGAATGTTGGTTTTAAAAATGATAAAGATGAATGTTGGCAAAAAGAAATACACAAAAAGATGTATATTCACAACACATGATAGGTTATGGTAGGGGATGGTCGAGCTAACCTTGAGAGACACCATGTCTCCTAAGTGCTGCCTACATAGCCCATTGCACAAAGCAAGGAGGGGCCTCATACCGATGTAGTTCTCCCTTAGGACCGGGGGGTGAATTCGTGCAATTTGGGTATGGTTAGGCACTTTGTTGGTTGGTAAAAGTATTGATACTAGTAGGGTAATGTTCTCGGTGTTGGTAAGGAATTGGTGATGTTGGTATAGGTATAGGTGAAGTGAAAGTGAGCTTACCCAAGTAGTAGGGAACCGTGTCCTGACTAAGGTCAACACATAATCCTAGATTCGAGTCAAAGAGGGAAAAGTGTTCCGTAGTTGAAAAGAGCTAAACAAACCACATAATAACATAGAATGATCTTGAACCCCTAGGTACCTTGCATAGACAAGAAGTCGATAGGTGAAAAGAGTTGTATAATCATAATATATCGGGTATACGTCACGTCCCTTGAGTTTTGTTGTTTAAAAAATGGTGAGGTGAGGTGGATGGTGTGGCTGAGGCGCAGAGAACTTGTTATAAAGTGAGTATTCTGACAAAAGAGAACCTAACCTAAATAGACAAGTCCATGACTCCAAAGTGCTTTTGAATGCGGCTTTTATTTTGCTAAATATAGACTGATCGATGCGGGAAGTCTACAAGGGATATGTATTTTGTTATTCTCGAGGTCTTCATGAAGCTGATCAATGTGAGAAGCTTCTGATAAAGGCTGACTGTGTATAGTTGTCCTTCAAGGGAGTAGTCTATTTATAGTAGTAGATGCGGCGTTTGTGTATAGCTGTCGTTTGGGGAGTAGTCTATATATAATAGTAGCAATAGTTTGGCATATAGCTGTCCTTCGAGGGAGCAGTCTATGTATAATTTAGAGAGCTAGATGTCCATTTGGCATAAAGCATCTAGTTTTGTAGGAAGTTTGACTCAATAAAATCCCATAAGTATTTAATTAAGAATGTGTCATTTTAATACTTTGAAGTCATGGACTAGACTAAAAAGGGGAAGGCATCTTTAAAGGGAGGTGATAATCAAACCATGTGAGATTGATTTTATTTTTAGATGTAGGAAACAAAGTGTATGCGGTGGTAAATGAGCTCAAGGGACGAGCACAAGGTAGATAAGAAGTGATATAACACTAAATTCAACAATAGAATGGTCGAAGATGCAAGGCATTAAGGGGTTCAGGCTTAGGTTTACCATTAAGTGAAGCTAAATGATAAGTGCCTGATCCATAAGTGTGAGTGATTATGTAAGGCCCAATCCAATTGGGAGAAAATTTTCCACGTTTGCTCTTTTCTAGTTTGGTTACATGTTGATTCTCTTTGAGGACAAGATCACCAACCTTAAAGGTACGCTCATGAAGTTGCTTATCATAAGCACGCTTGATGCATTTTTGATAGATTTGAAGGTGGTCAAGAGCCATAAGACGACGCTCATCAAGAAGCTCCAATTGGGCTAACCACTCTTGGTAGAAATCATCATTGGTGAGAATATCCTGAAGAGATATTCTTAGGGAGGGTATTTGTATTTCAAGAGGCAAGACAGCCTCGGTACCATATACCAAAGAAAATGGGGTGGCATTAGTAGAGGTATGAATGCTAGTCCGATAAGCCCAGAGGGCAAAAGGGATGTGATCAGGCCAATTTTTCCCAGAATTATTAACAACTTTCATGAGAATTTTGGTTAGGGTTTTGTTAGAAGATTCGGCTTGGCCATTTTCTTGTGGATAGTACGGTGACGAGAAGCTAAGTTTGATACCGAAGTTGTTACAAAGGTCTTGTAACAACTTATTTTTGAAAGATTTTCCATTATCTGTTATCAGGCGATGAGGAACACCAAAACGACAGATAATGTGATGGTTTTTGAAATGAGTGGAATGGCCTCCACCCATTTTATGTAATATTCATTTGCCGTGATTATCCATTGGCGACGTTGTAAAGAAGGTGGATGAATCTCACCAATAAGGTCTAAACCCCATTGTGAGAAAGGCCAAAGATCTCGTGCGACCTGTAGCGGATGGCTAGGAGTATGTTGAAGGTTGGCATGTTGTTGACACATAACACAACGCTTAACATATTCGTAGCAATCGTTATTGAGAGTAGGCCAATAATAACCTAGGTGAAGGATTCGTTTGGCCACGGCAAGGCCACTAAAATGTCCACCACAAATACCATCATGGACCTGTTGGATGGTATAGGTGACCTCCGCGCCGGTTAGACATCGAAGGAGGATGCCATCAAAGCCACGTTTATAAAGGAGTCCCCCCATGATGACATAACAAGAAACACTTTTAAGAAAAGCACATTTTCTGGTACTCGTTAGGTCAGGTGGGAGAACAGAGGTTGTGAGGTAGTCATGAAATTGGTGATACCAGATATCCTGTGAATTAGTAGACACATTATTTATCATACAAACATCCAGGGCAGAGTAAGATGGGGAAAAGAGTTGTTGGACCAAGATGAATATGTCAGAGTCAGTTGGTGAGGCAGGAATTTTCGAGGCTAAGCAAGCCATATTATCCACAAATTTTTTAGTGGAGCGGGGAATGGTTTGGATAGAATAATGAGTAAATAAGGTCAAAAGTGAATCCACGTAGTATTTGTACTTTTAAAGTTCCTCATTTTACATTGGTAGATGCCCATCACTTGATTGAATACCAATTGAGAGTCACCTGAAAAATGTTAATAGATTTAACACCTAAGTGTAATGCGACCTAGAGACCCAAAACAAGAGCCTCGTATTCACTATATTATTACTATAGGGAAAATCGAGCCGAAATGAAAGAGGCATAGGCTCGGCGTCAAGAGGAATGAGAACAACACCTGCCCCACCACCACGTTGGCATTTGGATCCATCAAAGAAGAGGGTCATTGGATACAACTCCTCATTGAGTGAAAGAGTGGTGATGAGTTCTTCGAGGAAAGTAAAATTGGTAAATTGTTCCCCACGTAAAGGGGCTGTCGTGAGTTGGTCTCGCGATAGTTTGTCCTTTGATTGATTTCTGGTGTAAAAACTCAAGGTCGAGGTCAGAGAAGCATAAGCCATCGGGTGATGCATTGGTTTAGATGAGGCTTGGCATACATATAATGGATGGGGTCTGTGTTGGTGATGATGAAAGTTTTGTGATTCAAGAGGTAGTGTCGGAGTTTGGTGGCCAAATGATAGGTCTAGGCACAAATTTTCTACATGTGTATACCTAGTCTCATAATCCACTAGAGTACGACTTATATAATAAACGTCTTGTTCTTGATACTGGAGTCACGATGTGTGAGCATGGCCCCTACAACGTGGTCGGTGGCGGAAAGGTAAAGGTAGAAAGGGCGATCATCCCGAGGTGGGATAAGCACGGGTGGGCTGGAAGAGATAGGATTTAAGAGCCTCAAAGGCTTGGTGACATTCCTTGCTCCATTGAAAGACAACATCCTTTTAAGGAGATGATGGAAAGGTTGACATCGATGCAAGAGTTGTGAGATGAAATGCCGGATAGATTGGAGTTTTCCCTGCAAACTACATAATTGTTTGAGGTTAGTGGGTGGGGGAATTTCTAGGATAGCTTTGAATTTAGATGGATTGACCTCGATGCCATGCAAAGAGACAATAAAACCAAGAATTTTTCTCTCTAAAGAACACCAAAGACACATTTCTTTGGTTGAAGAAGAACACAATATTGTAACAAAGTGATTGAAAATAATGGCTAAAATATCGAGATGTTCACTGTGATGTTTAGATTTGCCAAGAAGATCATCGACATAATCTTCAAGGATAGTGTGCATAATGTCATGAAAAATGTAGGTCATAGCCCACCGATAGGTCGCACCAACATTCTTAAGGCCAAACAACATTACACAATAGTAGAAGGTTCCCAAGGAGTTATGAAGGTGGTTTTATGTTGATCGGCCGGGCTACCAAAATTTGATTGTATCCCGAGAAGCCATCCATAAGGGTAAGCATCTCATGACCAGTAGTGAGATCAACAAGTTGATCAATACTTGGTAGGGGAAGTCATCCTTGGGGCAAGCGAGGATAAGATCTCGTAAAATCTGCATATCCGAAGCCCCCATTGCTTTAGTGATAGGTATGATGTTAGAAATCCATTGGGGATAGTCAATAGGTAGAATGAAGGAAACAAAAAGGAGTCGTTGAAGTTATTCTTTGACCAAGAGTGCAATGCATGGATGCATTTTTCTTAGTTTCTATTTAACTCGGCTTGGAATCAGTTTTAGGGTAATGTTATAGACCGCAATTTTAGGATCGATTCTGGCATGTCAACGTAGGACCAAGAGAAAGCTTGGATGTGAGCATGAAGGAAGGTAGTGAAGGCGCTTTGTTTTGATGTTTGAAAGAGATTGTCCGATCTTCACAATGTGAGGATTGTCCTTGGTGTGGATGTTGACTTCTATAGTTGACTCGTTCAACATGGTTTGAGTATCAGATGGCAAGGCGCGTTGAATATAAGAGTCATCCGTGCCAAGGTAAGTGAGGATGGAGTCTTCATCCTGGCACTCAACGAAATTAATTGAAGGCGAGTCCTCTTCAATCATGTTTGGATATAGAAGGGGAAGAGAAGATGGGTCTTCATTATCACATTGATAAGTGAGAGGACCCAGGAAGATAGCATTTATGAAAAAAAAAAGTTAGGAGGGATAGATTCAGGGTCTATCGGCTCTGTGGGTGACGATGGAAAAATGGGTGATAATGGTTTAGAAGGGGTGACTTCGTTGTCTTCCAGGATACAACTGATAGGTGGTGTTTTTGGTGTAGGTGGTTCAGAGAAGCCAAGACCACAACGATCCTTGTGTTTGCGTGTGGTAATGGGGATGATCGTATGTCGGCCTTGTTCATAAAGACCGAAACCAAAGCCCTTCCAAGCACAGTGCGTCAGGAAGGTGAGAGTGAAATGATGATTAGTTAAATATTGAAAATCAGATTGGAAAGGAACCATGCCAAGAGGAGGTTCAAGGGTAACAGAAGATGTATCGACACCCCCATATGTTAAGTTGGTACAACAATTAGGTGGTTCGTACGGGATTACTTCCCCCACACGATGGTCATAGGTAGGATGCACATGTAACTATCCATACTCCTGTGGGGTATGGAAAGTGCTAACATTATATAGGTGATACTCCCCCAACGTAAGGCATTGGAAAACATCAACTAAGGGATCTGAGGTTGGGATGTTGTCTGCGGGAAAGGAAGTGGTATTTGTGATGGCTGTTTCATTGGTTGAAGGTGTAGGTGTGGTTGAGGTGGATGGTAGAGGTGCGGTTGAAGTGGATGGTTGGGTTTGATGAATGGGTGTCTTGACTAGTACAAGCACATCATTAGGGTGATATAACATATTGTATGTTTTGAAGGGGGGAGGATTAGCTTTTATGGTGTAGGACTTCCTCTTGTACTCAATTTTATGCATCTATGTAAGGTGGAGGGAACACATCCCATAGCCCGGATCCAAGGGTGGCCTAACAACATATTGTATTGGAACTCTCCCTCAAGGACATAGAAGAGTTTGGGTAAAGTACGTGGCCTCGACATGAATGTTAAGGATCACAAAGGTGCCTAAGGTAGAAGTAATAGCATCATTGAATGACCGCAACATGATGGGGTTGGCACACATACAGCTAGAAGGGATATTCATTTGTTGGAAGGATTTTGAAGAGATGATTTTTAGGCTAGCGCCCTTGTCAATCATAACACGACATACCCGGATGTCCCGGATGTAAGCTGAGATGAAAAGAGCAGGGTCAGGATCTTCTGCACCAAAGTCAACAATTTCGTCTTCAGAGAAACTGACAGCAGCGGCTTGTTGTATAGAGACAGAAGTGGTTGGGGCGGTAGGTTGTTTGGTGAGGGAAGCAACGTGATTGGGTGTTAAAATGGAGGTAACAGGCAAGGTTTCATTAGGTAAGACCTCTATCCCTTGAAGAATTTCAACGAGAGCTTGTCGATGAGATTCAGAAGTCTGAATGAGATCATACAGTGTCATTTTTACAGGTGATTGGTGAAGCTGTTTGATCATGGTACGGTGGGCAACTCCATCAGAGAAGGGGTAGGCAGGTCCATGAATAACCACTTTAGGTGGTGGTGAGATCGGGATGGCAGATGGAGAAAGAGAGGCCGCAGGTGTGCTTCCTTTAGCTTTCTCATTGCTTTTCTGCCCTCGAGTAGCAACACTGATCATGTTGATCTCGTGAACACGAGAGGAGGAAGATGGTAGGGATGAATCATGGGCTTCGAGAGGTGGGGTTGTAATAATGATAGATCTTGGTGAGGCGGGGATAGGTGGTATAGGAGAGGAGATTGAAGCTAAAATTTTCTCCCTTCGTAAGTTTTCTTTCTTAACCTTTCTATCAGAGAGAGGTGACTGACGAAGGATGCCTCTCAAATCTTTGCATCCCTCTACATCATGCCCTAGTGTGCGGTGATAAGCACAGATTTTAGACTCATCATAACCTATAGGTCGAGGTTTAGATGGATCATAAGGTCTAAGTGGAGGTAGGGAAATGGTCGCATTCTCCACCAACATATCAAGGATCTTGGCGTAAGATCCTTTGAGTGGGTCAAAGTCGAGAGGAAGATGGGGTATTGATTGGGTGGGTTTTGGTAATGTTTGGGTATGGTTGGTTTATATGGGTGGTGGTTTAGACAAGGGGTATTGATAAGTGGTTTTAACTAAACGTGGCTTCTTCGGCATAGAAGTCATGTTTAGCTGATTAGATGGTGAGGCTCCAGATAACGTGGTGGCGGGGAACAACCATGGAGAAAGTGGGGTGACCGCAAACAAATCCTTTGATGATGGAGTTTGTTTAGGGTTGATAGGTGGACAAGATCTCTGTATAGGTGTAGAAAGTGCAGTCGCTTTTAGAAAACATAGGAGGTGTGATGTATTGAGGCAAGGTGGAGGGATGAGGTCCCAATATGGAAGGTAAGTGTGACAATGAGGGTTTTAGTGGTGACAAAGGTAGGGATTGGGTTTGAGGAGATTGGATTTGTCTCCTAGGTGGATGGATGGATTTATTTTTGGATAAATCTAACCGTTTAGGGGGTGTTTTAAACTAGGTATCGGTGGAATCCCAAGTGTAGGGAAGGTTTGGTTAGGTTAGTAGATGTGGATGCGGTATTTGGTAGAGATGAGGGGGTGAAGATGAGGACACGGCATTTTGAGCTTTTGTAAACATCTTGGGTATATGGTAGAGGTGTCGAGATCAGTCATCTGCATTTGAGTAGAGCATGGTGTACTCAAATGTTCCCATAAAAGCTGTCTATCTTCTGGGGAATGACAATCTTTAGGTGTGAATTGGAACTTTGATATGGAAGAGAGGTGTGTTGTGATCCCGGTCCATTGTGGGTGTGATACAGGGGGTAAATGAGGCACTCCATCGATGGGTGTTAAGAGGTCAACCAGTCACTAAAAGGATTTAGGAGATGAAGAACTAATAGGTAGAAGGGCTTGTTTGAGGGGATCCTTCATGATTAAAGAATGTGGTGATGTTGATTCAAGAGGTTTCTCTCCTAAGGATGACAAAAGCAGAGGCGAGTCTTCTTTTTTATAGCAAGAGTGATGGAAGGAGATGTTTGGGAAATAGATAAGTTAGATAACATCCACTCACGCCTTGTAGGGATGTGGTGTAAGAAGGCTCATCCGTAAGAAGAGAACTCAGGTGGTTAATTCCTTTATGGGTAAAGGAATGGTAAGGCTATTGTCTTGTCTTGATGGTGGTGAAGGGGATTCGGGTCCCCTGCATTAGTGAAGAGGTTTGATTCAGAATTTTCTCAATAGAGGCTTTTGGTTGAGAGTCGAAAAATACATGGATTTCATGAACATTCTCCTCAATAAGATATCTTGGTTTACATTACTTGTTAGATGAGTGGTTCAGAATGTCTTGTTGAAGATTTTCAAATTTCGGTTAGCGAGGGCATTAGGATTATCGAGGGTTATATCCCCTGTGTCAACCATTTCTGCACTATGTTTTTCAACATCTTATAGTTTTCGTGATCGTGTCCCTTTATGTGGTGAAAGTTACATAAGTCATTTTCTTTGTACCAAGAAGGTATAGCGGGTGGATTCAAACACAGGTGAGTGAGGTTTAACAAGAGACAAGGTGATAGCTCGGCTTTGAGCAATTTTTCCAAGATGACACCATAATTTTCTCTTAAGGAGTGTAGTTAATGGGCTCTGCTTTATACTTATAGGTGGTTTTGGTGGGGTATTGGACAATGCTTGAGATTTGACCATCGCCGCATGGACAGCTCCTTTTGAGTTCGAAGTAGTGGATGTGTGAGGATTGGTGGTGTTAGGTTTATTGGTGGAATCTTGAGTTCGAAATTGGGGTTTTGTTGCGCAACCGCAATTTCTCTTCCTCTAAGGCTTGAATCTCTAGTTTTCAAGCCATAGTAAAACCTCGTCAAATGTGCGGAAAGTTTGAATTTGGAGGGTAGGAGAGATGTGCTTAGCATAGGCCCATGTAAAAAGTTCGATAAGTTTGACTTGAGGTAAGGCATAAGTAAGTTGGTTGATGAGGCCCCGCCATCTTCTAATGAAATCAGTGATAGATTCATCTTCAAACTGTCATATGGCATAGAGGTCGGTGATAGATACTTTCTTGGCAATGTTAATGGAGAAATGATATAAGAAATATTGGGCTAGTTGGTTAAAAGAAAAGATTAAGTCTTGGGTTAAAGCACTATACCACTCAAGGCGGGTCTTGATAAGGACATGGGAAAGGTGCAGAGTAGCAAGGCATCATCATGAGCAATCAAATAGCAAGCATGTCTAAATGATTGCAAGTGTTGTTGAGGATCCTCTTTACTATTAAAATGAGTAAATTTTGGTAATTCCCATTAAGGAGGATATGAATGAAGAGGGACGAGATGGATGAATAGGGTCTGAAAAACTTGCTCATATGTCGTGGTGCTACTGACTTCACAAATAGAAGCCTCCAAATTTTGCATTTTTTCCATCATTTGTTTGATGAAATCCATGGTTGGATGAGATGCTGGTGTGGTTGTTGTAAAAGGTGGAGGATTGGGCCAAGGGCCTCCACTAGACAATGGTGGGGTTAAATGTTGATAAGGTATTGAGGATGAGTATGTTGAGGAGACTGAATAGGGATGTCCTATATAAGGTGTCGAAGCCACCGGATAAGTGTGTGGAAATGAAAAGGTGGGTAGAGCTTGAGAAGGAAAGCTCGTGTGGATAGGTGGCAGAGAGAAAGTTATGAAAGGGGCAGTCTGCAAGAGAGTGACGAGGTAGGAGCAGTTGGTGGTAATGATATGTGGGGCCCCAGTTAACCTAAGGAAAGCCAATCTGCGTCGTATGAATCTCTCTCAAGCCACCGAGTTGAGAGAGACGGGGCCGAGGATGAAGAAGGTAAGGTGGAGTTATTAGGTGGAGAAGGAGCTAAATGAGCAGCTATACTTGATAGGTATACCTACGAGAAGTGACCGTCGGGTGTATGGTCGGGGGTATGAGATAAATAGTCTGTCATGCAGCGCTTAGGATTAGCATCCAAAAATTTGGCAAATTCCTTATCTCCTACAAAAATTTTGGGAACCTCACTTTGGTGTCCGTAGGGTTCCCCATAGAATGTGAAGGGGGTGATTCGAGAAAAAGGCACAGAGCAGGCATGTGAAACCACGGCGGTGGCTTGCTTCCTAGTGATAACAACCATGGACAAGAGTACATAGTAGGGTTTTAATCTATCAGGAACAGAAATAGCCTCAGAATGTTGAAATTGGTAGGTTCTTTGGTTTGTCGGGGACAGTAAAGACGATAACCGATATCGGTCTGCTAACCGATGTCGGTTATACTGTAGCTGGTGTCGGTCAATTAACCGATGTCGGTATAATAGGACTGGTATAAGAAACTGTAAGAAGCTACTGATTTAAGTTTTTAACAATGCTTAGTACATCTATCAAACTGTTACAAGTGATCACTTTGTCGATGATAGGACAGAGAAACAGAGCTAAAAACAAGCAAGATGCACACACAAATCCAGAGACTAACCTTAGGATTAGTTTTAATTATTGTGGGCTTATGCCTTAAACGTAAGATGATGTCAATCCTAGACAAAATACTTAGGGAAATGTCAAGTTTGTTTTGGCTTATAAGGTTACCTCAATCGAGTGGAGGAATACTGCGGAAAAGGGGGGATGTTTGAGTTGTTGTGTTAATTATGTCATGATTCGGTATGTGTTGTGTAGTGAAAGTAAGATTAATTTCTTGTCAATACCGTGGATATCACCCCCACGTGTACGACCTGTTACTTAATCTATGTTCACTAGAATTGACAACATCAAGCAAGAATGTGATACACGTGTTTTAAACCCAAATCAAAAATTATATTCAATGAAGCAAAAGAGATTTATTTTACTAATGCAAAGATGTAAAAGCAAAGAAAATTCTTTTACCAAAATAACAAAATACCTTGTGAATATCTAGGAGAAGAAAATAGCAAGTATGCTCCCTATATGAAAGCAAGCAAGAATCAAAGAAACCTGAAATGGGTCCCACTGGGCATGCCAAAATGTTTCGCATAGAATGTTTCAGCTTTTGGAATAGAGTTGCTTCTATCCTTTCATTCCTTTGAGAAACAGATAAGGGTTAGGGCTAGGAGGAATACCTATTAAATGTCGAGAGGGTGTGCGCGTACCGTAGAGAGAGATCAGATCGACTACGAAGAACTCATTTTTGTCTTGGAAGGACTACCTACAAGTAAGAATACAAGACCACTAGATTTTAATTAGACAATAAATGAGGGAACTGCCTTGGGCCTAGGAAATATAAAACTTCCTTTCAAAGGTGGTCAGTTCCCCTGCTAATATGAATTAACACAAATGATTGTAAAATCACAATTTAATTGCCTCATTGAAACAAGTAGAGGAAAGGCTGGTTTTTGGTTTTGAATCACAGTGACCGATGCCGGTCACTGTCACCGGTACCGGTTGCTAATAACCGATATCGGTAGGGGCAATGTTTTAGGGGCTTTTGGTGAAGGTTGGTTGTAGGGTGGTTGTGTTGTTTATAAGGCTGGTAAATGAGTGGGGTTAGGTAACGAGGTGATGAGAGGGACTCAGAGAGTATGGGGAGGGTGTTCTTGGGATAACATAAGGGTAGAGGAATGACAGTTATATGTAGTGTGTTACCGGGTAGTAGATCTAGGAATAGACTTATGATGGCTGTGATTCAGAAGTTGAAGAAATGTTATTAAAAGGACATACCAGATACTACTTACTAGTTATTGATGAGGATGTAGGTCCAAGGACTGTGATGACAAAGGCAAAACTCGGGTAAGATGACACAATCGAAGATGAGATATCTTCCCTCTCAATGATCGGATGAGTGTCATAAGGCTCGGTTACTCGGTTGTAGTCTTGGGCTTGATGTCCTTCTCTGCAAACTCTTCTCATTTCTTTACTTGTCTCTGCTTTGGCCAAGTAAAATCTGGATCTCTCCAATGACTTCGATATTCTCGATTAATCAAAAATCCTACTCATTTTTGGTTGGAGGAGGTCATTTATAGGAACCGATGGCGGTTACGTAACCGAAGGCGATCGTCGAGTAAAATCAGGTATCGGTTCGAGTCAAAGTGGGCTATTTTTAGTAAAATATCCAACTTTCCTCCTTTTCTCCCGAGGGATTATTTGTGGGCTTGGTCAAGTCATTATGAGGTCGGTTTTGGGTATGAGTGAGGAGTCATTAGTCATGGGTGTGGATGTAGACCAAGTTATAGGTCTTAATTAGGTTAGTTTAGGGTTAGGACTAAGTCATGATGAGGTGGCAAAATGAGGTGACAAGTTTGGGGGTGTGGATTTATTAATTGTAAGGTAATTAATAAATAATTGTGTATGGTTTAGGTGATGAGGTTAGGTTGCGAAATGAGATGCGGGGCACGAGAGGGTCGTAAGACACAAATTTGGTGTCTACACTCACCTTAGAAATTCACATGGGAGGTCACCATATAACGCACAAGGAAACTCGGCCGAGCGAGTTAACTTGAGCTCACTTGTGAGCTTCTTGAGTAGCTTACTGAGGTCCTCACCTGGGAGCTCACCAAGTAGCTCACTTAGGAGATCACCTAATGGCTCACCTGGGAGCTCACTGAATAGCTCACCAAGTAGCTCACTTAGAAGCTCTTCTGGGAGCTCGCTGATAAGCTTGAGTTGAGGTCACCTGGGAGCTCATCAAGTAACTCACCTAGGAGCTCGCCTGACAACTCGCATTGCCAACTCACCTTGAGATCACCTTATAAACTCACCTTGAGATCACCTTCCCAACTCACCTTGAGATCATCGGGTAGCTCACATGTAATCTCACCTCGAGATTGCTAACAATCTCACCTTTGATCTTACCTAGGAGCTCATCGAGCATCTCAAATTGAGCTTGCTTGGAAACTTTCCCCGAAACACACATGGGAGCTCACCTAACTACTCACCTTACCAAGTCGCATGGGAGCTCACTTATCAGTTCACCTTGGGCTCACCGAGGAGCTCACCTCCTAACTCACCTTGAGCTCATTTTGTATCTCACCTTAGAGTTCATCAAGTAGCTCGCCATGTAGCTCACCTAGGAGCTCACCTAACATCTCACATGGGAGCTTGCCTAACAAATAACCCAAGAACTTCCCAAAGAGCTCACCTTGGAGCTCACCGAGCAGCTCACCGAGTAGGTTGACTTGAGCTCACATGTTAGCTCACCGAGTAGCTCACTAGGGAACTCACTTGGGATCTCACTAAGTAGCTCACTTGGTACCTCATCTAGTACCTCACCCGGGAGCTCGTTGAATAGCTCACCAAGTAGCTTTCCTAGGAGCTCTTCTCGGGAGCTCACTGATTAAATTGAGTTGAGCTCGCCTAGGATCTCATCAAGTAACTCACATAGAACTCACCGGGAGCTAGCTTGATAGCTCACATTGCCAACTCACCTTGAGCTCACCTTGCCAAATCACCTACAACTCACCTTGCCAACTCAACTAGAGCTCATCCGGTAGCTTGTATGTAAGCTCACCTAAGATATTACCAATAAGCTCACCTTTAAGCTCACTCGGGATCTCATTGAGTAGCTCACCTAGGAGCTTGGTGGGAGCTTAGCAAGAAGCTCGTCCAGGAGCTCGTCGAGTAGCTTGACTTTAGTTTTCCTAGAAACTCACTTGGGAACTCACCTAACAGACTCACCTTGTCGGCTCACCTTGGGCTCACCTAGGAGGTTGTTAGACAGCTCACCCAAAAACTCACATGGGAGCTCACCTGATAGCTCACCTTGCCAACTCACATGGGATCTCACCTTGCCAACTCACCTTGAGCTCGTGAGGGTAGATTGCCTTAAAATTTATCAAGTAGCTTGCCTTAAAACTCACACGAAAGTCACTTGACAGATTCACCTTGCCACACCGTGACCTTAAGCGTACATAGGATCTCACCAAGCAACTCACCTAGGAGCTTGTTGAGTAGCTTGACTTGAGCTTCTCGAAACTTTCCCGAGCTCACCCGACAACTCACCTTACCATCTCACCTTGAGCTCACCTAGTAGCTCACCAAGCACCTCAACTTAAGCTCACCCGAGAGCTCATCATGTACCTCACCCAAAACTCACGTAGTAGCTCACCTGATAGCTCACCCCGATAAATGACATGGGAACTCACCTATTAGTTTGCCTTGCCGGATCACCTTGAGCTCACCTTTCCAAATTGCCTTGAACTCATCCTCGGTAGCTCACCTCAAAGATTTTCAAATAGCTCACCTAACGGCTCACCTACGAGCTCACCCGGATCTCACCTAACATCTCACATGGGAGCTCACCAAGCAGCTCATCAAGTAAGATGACTTGAGCTCACTTGTGAGCTCATCGAGGAGTTCACCGGGGGTCCTTGCCTAAGAGCTTGGCAAGTATCTCACTTAGGAGATCACCTAGCATCTCACCCGGGAGCTCACCTTGCAGACTCAAATCAGATGGGAGCTCGCCTTACTAGCTCACCTTGAGCTCGCCGAGGAGCTCACCTTACCAACTCAACTTGAGCTCGTTTAGTAGCTCACCTTAGAGTTTGTTGAGTAACTTGCCAAGTATCTCACCCGAGAGCTCACCTAGGAGCTCACCGAGTAGCTCACCGAGTAGGTTGACCTGATCTCACTTGTCGGCTTACTTTTGAGCTCTTTGAGTAGCTCACCGGGGACCTCACCCGGGAGCTCACCAAGTAGCTCGCTTGGGAGCTCACTTAGCAGCTCGTCTGGGAGCTCACCGAATAGCTCACGAAGTAGCTCACCTGGGAGCTCTTACGGGAGCTCACCGATCGGGATCGAGTTGAGCTCACCCGGGAGCTCATCAAGTAACTCACCTGGGAGGTCACCTGAAATATTTCCTTGCCAACTCACCTTGAGCTCATCTGGTAGCTCACATGTAAGCTCACCTTAGAGATTACTAACAAGCTTACCTTTGAGCTCGCTCTTGAGCTCACCGAGTAGCTCACCTAGGAGATCAAATAGGAGCTCACCTAACACTCACCTTTTTAGCTCATCTTGAGCTCACCCAGAGCTCACCAAGCAACTCGACTTGCTCACTTGAAAACTTGCATGGGAGCTCACCTGATAGCTCACCTTACCAACTCACATGGAATCTTACCTATCAACTTGACTTACTAGCTTTCCTTGAGATTATAAAGGAGCTCACCTTACCAACTTACCTTGAGCTCCTCTAGTAGATTGTCTCGAGTTCATCAAGTAGCTCGGTAAGTAGCTCACTTAGAAGCTCACCAGGGAGCTCACCTAACAGCTCACCTAGGAGCTTTCGTAACAGCTCACCTGGGAGCTCATCGAGTATCTCTCCAAGTAGGTTTACTTGAGCTTGCTTATGAGATCATTGCGGACCTCACCTGGGAGCTCACCTAGTATCTCGCTTGGGTGTTCACCTAGTAGCTCACCTAAGAGCTCACCGAACATCTCGCCAAGTAGCTCTTCTAGGAACTCACTGATCAACTTAAGTTGAGATCACCTGGGAGCTCGTCGAGTAACTCACCTGAGAGCTCACCTGAAAGCTCATCTTGCCAACTCACCTAGAGCTCACCTTGCCAACTCACCTTGAGCTCACATTTCCAACTCAACTTGATCTCATCTGGTATTTTACATGTAAGCTCACCTCATAGATTAATGACAATCTCACCTTTGAACTCACATGGGAGCTCATCAAGTGGCTCACCTAGGAGATTAGTTGGGAGCTTGGTAAGTAGCTCACCCAGGAGCTCATCGAGTAGTTCGACTTGAGATTTCCTGAAAACTCACCTAGGAGCTCACATGATAGCTCACCTAAGAGCTCACCGAGTAGCTTGACTTGAGCTCACCTGGGAGCTCGTCAAGCAGCTTGCCCGAAAACTTACATGGGAGCTCACCTGGGAGCTCGTCAAGTAGCTTGCCTGAAAACTTACATGGGAGCTCACCTATAAGGTCACCTTACCACTCTCCTTGAACTCGCCGAGGAGCTCACCTTGCCAACCCACCTTGAGCTCATCTCGGTAGCTTTCCTTAGATTTCCTTGAGTATCTCACCAAGTAGCTCACATGGAATCTCACCTAACAGCTCACCTAGGAGCTAACGGAGCAGCTCACTGAGTATGTTAACTTGACCTCACTTTTGAGCTCACTTGTGAGCTCACCAAGCAGCTCACCAGGGGCGTCACATGGTAGCTCACCATGTAGAATGCTTGGGAGCTCACCTAGCAGCTCACCTAGGAACTCACGAGAATAGCTTACCAAGTATCTTTCTTGGGAGATCTTTTGGGATTTCATCGATTAGCTCAAGTTGAGCTCACCTGGTAGCTCATCGAGTAACTCACTTAGGAAATCACCTAGGAGCTTTCCTGATAGATCACCTTTCTAACTCGGCTTGAGCTCACCTTGCCAACTCTCCTTGAG
Source organism: Taxus wallichiana var. yunnanensis (assembly GCA_018340775.1). Lineage (NCBI taxonomy): Eukaryota > Viridiplantae > Streptophyta > Pinopsida > Cupressales > Taxaceae > Taxus > Taxus wallichiana. The sequence goes on along the minus strand of CM031237.1, from coordinate 228,031,897 downwards.
CTCACCTTGCCAACTTTCCTTGAGCTCATCTAGTAGCACATATGTAAGTTAACCTCTAAGATTATTGACAAGCTCACCTTTGAGCTCACTTGAGAGCTCATGGAGTATCTCACCTAGGAGCTGGGCTGGAACTCAACAAGTAGCTCACCTAGGAGCATGTAGAGAAGCTCAAATTGAGCTTTCCTAGGAGCTCATCAAGTAGCTCACCCAAAAACTTGAATGGGAGCTCTCCTGATAGCTCACCTTGCCAACTCGGATGGGAGATTTCCTATCACCTCACCTTGCCACCCCACCTTGAACTCACTAAGCTCACCTTGCCAACTCACCTTGAGTGCATCTAGTAGCTCACCTATTAGTTCATCGAGCATCTCACCAAGTAGCTCACTTGGGAGATCACCTATCAACTTGCCTAGGAGTTCAACGAGTAGGTTTAATTGAGCTCGCTTGTGAGCTCACTAAGAATATTGCTAGGGACCTTGACTGGGAGCTTGCCAAGTAGTTTAGTTTTGAGATCACCTAGTAGTTTACCTAGGAGCTCACCAAATAGCTCCATAAGTAGCTCTCCGGTAGCTCACCTCAAATCTCACCTAATAGCTCACTTGGGAGCTCACTTAATAGATCACCCGGGAACACACCGAGTAGTTCACCTTTCCAACTCACATGGGAGATCCCCTATTAGCTCACCTTCCTAGCTCACCTTGAGCTCACTAAGGAGCTCACCTTGCCAACTCACCTTTAGCTCGTCTAGTAGGTCACCGAGCAGCTCAAATTGAGCTTACCCAGAGCTAATCAAGTAGCTCACCCGAAAACTCACATGGGAGCTCACCTTACTAACTTGCGTGCATGGGAGCTCGCCTATCAGCCTCACCTTAAGCTCACTTGTGAGCTCACCGAGCAGCTCACCAGGAACCTCTCCTCGTGTAACATTCTCATTTTAATACCTTAGAACAAGATTTTTTTGTTTGATTAATGTTCTCTTGTTCTAAATACATAATTTAGAACACACATATCATAAAAATCATTCTTATAATAGATAACCATATGTAGCTGTAATGACTCAAGATACCATCGATCTATTCATGTGTAACTTTGAGCTTGAAGTTTTCTACTGAACACTTCATATTCATGGTTCTCTTATCCTATTACGGGTTCTAAGTGCTCTCAAAGGAACCTATCTAAATAATTGTTACCATTATTCATCGGCATCATGATCCTTAGACTAGGTGACATAGGACAACGTAATCAGCAGCTTGCGATACTTTGGCCAAAGGTTTGAAACATACTATTCATATTACTTATTCCTTGATGGCATACTCGTCAATCCGGAATACATCCTTCACCCCACTCTAATGTTATATAGAACGTCTTATACTAACCTAAGTCAGTCCCCCTTGTCCTCGCCACTCTAGATCGGGGTTAATATCATAATTCACGTTATAAAGATGCTCTTGAAGACTAGGGGTAAGTTGACATACTAGGTCAACTGATGTTAACCCCATGTGTCGAGATACCTGAAGTCTCAAAGGGCTGCCTCATAACTTGTTTATGATCCTAACCAGTCCCGGAGGGAAATCTTTAACAAGTCTCGATGTGTAAATCTTAACAATCAATGTAGAAGGGTGTTGCCATATGTCATCTACATTGTTGTATCCTCGAGAAGATCCTAATCTTCTTAAAGGTACAACCTTGTAGTTGACATGTGTCAACATCCTACGGAATAGCCTCGAAAAGATGTACATACCTCCAAGAATTTACTTATGTTAAGTTATATTTGGATTACAAGCCCACCTTATTAGGTAGCCTTCCCTAACCTAGAGTCCAACACTCCTTGAGTTACCTTTTGTAATTAGGTTCAGTTTCATAGAGAAAAGTTTTAATTAGATTTAAGATTGTTTCAAGTTACCGGTTGGTACCTAACAACCTTGTATCCACAAAATAGGACAATAACCCTAAGTTTTCCCCATTAGGAAAATAACTAATCCAACAAGGGTATGTAACAACCTTAGAGACTGAAACATAACAGACTTAATACCATTAAGTCATGGTGATTTATAACCATCAATATATTGCTTTTGAATTAGAACATTAAGAGAGTATTAGGATTTTCTTCCAGTTATAGCTACATTTTAGGGCATAGTTCACTCTCAACTTTCCCTAATCATGCAATGGTCTGATTTCCAATTTAACCATAATCATAAGATATAAGAATTACTAACCAGAAATATGTAGTATTCAGCCACATAATTAAATAAGGCTTACTTAGGGAATCCATCTGGACTCCATTGCATAGAACAATAAGAATGCACACTCATTCATACAGGTAATAGGAAGATCAATCCAACAAATAAGTAACACAATCCACATAAGTAATATCTCTCCATTTCATTTATTTCCAAATATGTACAATTACAATCTATGCACTTTGGCATACATTAAGTCAATAGCCTTCTACAAAAGAGTAACTTTCTTCCATATTATAATTTGAAAAACAAGTCGGAATTCTTCATAAGAACCAAATTAAAACAGTCATTGCATCATATCAGATTTTGTCTTCCTTTACCACTTACGATGACCATCTGTAAAAATTGCTAGCATGGGTTAGTTCAATGAACTGAGCATGATAAGCACTAATCCTTAAAACAATTGCATTCCACCAATTGTTTTCATTAAACAATCATGTTTAAATGACATCAATTTCATCAAATCCAAAATCATGATTCACACTAGCTTTCCTTTTTCCAATGACTTTATATCGTAACTCAAATCACAGACATAATTTTAACTTAGTCTATTTCAGATGATTTTTTTAATACAAGAAAAGAAGAAAGGACATTTGTATCATAATTAACTAACCATCTGTAAAGCTAAGAATAGTGTCAATCATTTTTTATTCACTCCAATTAAAAGAATAGAACCTTTTTACGGTATGCATCTAACAGGTTTGCATAAAAGAAATTTGAGCAAAGAATAGATTACTTCCTCATGCAAGTTCATCTAGTGAATTGCCTTTAACTCTATTATATCAAATTTTAATCATTGATAAGTATGCAAAACATTAACTACAGGGCTACCTTTATACAAGTAGATAACAAACTGAGTTCTAAATCAGGATAATAATACTGCTAATAAAGGAAAGGAGTCTTCTAAGTTAAGATCTCACCACTTACCATTTCTTTCCACTTAATTTTAACAGTCTGTCATCTCATAACCATACTGTAGAGTTCCTTATAGAATTCTATAGAAGAGCTCACTATTATTTCAAGAGAGAGTATAAATACCTTCGTATTTCGAAATCCTATAATTTCTTTCCTTCATAACTTAGAGGAAGGAGCAGAGAAAATTAGAACTTTATTTTAATCAAGTTCAAAACTATACTAACATCCAAGAAGTAATGTACATTCTCTCATCCAATCAGGTAAGAAGAAGGCAAGTAAAACAACACTTACGTTTAACCAATAGCTCAGATCAAGTAGAGCCACCTTCGGATTTGCCAATAGATCACTACGATCTTACAACTATACATTAAACAAAAGCCAATAACATTTTCTTTACATAAAATGTTATAAACGATCTAATCTCAGACCACAATCCTGCTCTAAAGTAAACAGTCTACATTTCATCCATTACTCGAACCATTTTGGTCTAAGAGTTAGGGTAACTTTCCCATTACCATTTATTACCAATGGATCAAAACTAAATTATTCCAACCGTTGCACTATTAGGTTGTTATATCATTCCAAGATACCAAACCAAAAATGCATGTACAGAGTTAATAGTCGAATTCTAAGTACAAATTTCAAAATCACCTATGGTAACTTCAAACACAGTCCTATCTTAACCAAACATTAAACATAATTTCCATTCATGCAGATCTAGGATCAACCATGAATTTCCAGGGAACAGAGTTCATCCAAGTACATTTCCTCTTGAACATATCCGTGTTCCTAATATCCATGTAAAATTGCAAAAACAACAGTTTAACCAAATACTTCCTTACTCACAGAATCCTGTATTCATAAGAACATTCATACCCTTTTGAAGTAAAAAGTACAGGCTTAGATTTCAAACAACATTTCCAACTCACGCAACTAAAATAGTCGAGTTTCACTGAATAAACTAACATTCCAACCACAAAATCAATTACTTACTTTCTTGAACATGGACCAGTAATAGTTAGAGTTCATACGGCAAAGCAAACAATCAATTAATCCAATCATATTCGAAACAACAAATAATTACAGTGGTGTTTTCAAACACGTAATCATTAAGCATGCATTCTTTCATGGAGCCAGTCCTCAATCAAATACCCCAGTCAGATAAAGAAAACTTACAACACTTCCAAATAGATAGCAAAACTCCATATTGGATTTACAACATGGAAACAAGAATAATGAAGAAGATTTCATCCAGGATCCAAATACAACCCAGAATCCCCAAATCAACATAAAACCCAAAACATTGTTACCATCCAAGCTGATTGTGCATACATTATCTGAACAGAGTTGTTCTAATGAAAAAATTTAAAGGAAAGCAATATTTTTAATAGTTAGGGCCTATCATGCTTGATAGTGTCACTAAAAAGTCGAAGAAGACCTCTGAATGCACTTTCCCCTTCTCTTCTTCTTCCACAAAAGATTAAACAACAAAATATTGTTACCTCCATGCCTTATCTACTCCTATGACAGAGAAGTAAATTTTAAACTTTCAAAATTGCCATGCAACGAAGAGTAGATGGCTGGTTTTAAGTACCGTGCTCATGCAGAAAAAAGCAGAATGCATGAAAAACAAGACAACCAAGCAAAATTCCACCTACATGCCTTCCCAAACAATTCGGCTCGAGACCCTATGAAAATTAATTGCATTAAATTTCATTCTCCCACCTATTCTCCATTACCACCGACCACCAAAGTTGGTGAATGCTAAAACAAAATAAACAAAAGTTCCCATTCTTAGAGATACTACCACGTAAGACCCTCTTAACAAATTTACCCTCCGCTAAACCTGACAACACTCCCTGTCCTTCATCCTTATCCTTTCCTTAAATGCCATGGAAACCATCACCCAAGACTTGTGACCCTCCTTAGGTCCCCCTTCATAGCATTAGTTTAGGATAGGTTAGTGACTAAGGTTAGATCATAGGTAGACTTAGTCTTATTGCCATAGGATATAACATTAGTCACCCTCCTTAGGAGTATTAAGCACATAGTTTAGGACTAGGTTAGATTAACTAACCTTGCAACATTAGGTTATAGTTTAGGTTAAAACTAATAACCTTACTGATTCTAGTCTAGGTCCCCTAGATAGGACTAATCAGTAATAGAGTTCAAACAGAATAAAACATTCTGATTCAATTTTTGATTTGCATTAAGTAATTAAGCTTTAGATAGAAAACTTACACATCTTACCTGGCTTAAGGTATAGGTCCTTTCTGATGCTATAATGACCGAAACCATATTTTGATTACAATGATCAGCCAGAGTTAACCTCCGGAATCCAACAAAACTATCCTCTACGGTTATATATATATATACATACAAAGGAGTTTTAAAAGAAATTGAACATTCAAATATCACTGGACTTAATAACTCACAAAATTTTATTACAAATTGTTCATCCTAAATAAAATTAAAACATTCCTTGGATCAATGCAACTTATCTAAGGTTGAGTCATAAAGGTGGATAAATCCACAATCTTCCGAAATCGATTGTACTCAAATGTGAAGGATGAAAGAAACAAAAGAGTCCAAGCATATTCGATTCAATGTAAGATCTTAAGAGCAAAAATATATAATCCAAATCAAGCATGACTTCCCAAAACCAAAGGAACATGTCCTTATATAGGAGAAATCATATATCAACACTTGAATGCTCAGGAGAAAGTAACAATAGTTTAGGGTGTTACATGCTTCCCTCCTAAAAGATTCATTATCCCAATGATTACATCCTTTTATTTATCTTCTGGTCAATCAATTCTTTGACTCACTAAACAAATTAACTATTTCAAACTTGAATAGTTTCAGAAATCAGTATCATGATACTATTTATTCAACCTGAATAAATGTTTGCCCCAAAACTAGCTTACATAATGACATGTAAAAGATAAATTCATAATAATAAATTTTTTTATCAGTCAACAGATTCAATTCTATTCAAAAAGAAAGGGAAAAGTAGTTTTCATCTCTTCCAGATTTTCCCAAGTTGCACTTTCTTCATTAAACTGGTCCCACTGGACCTTACATTGTTGTATTTCTTGATTTCTCAAACGCAATTGGTGAGTTTCCATCACTCGAGTGGGTTTAATAATGATTATTCTTGGGTCTTGGACTTGCAAGGAATTCCAATTTAACACATGTGACAAATATGAAATGTATTTCTTAAGAAAAGAAATATGGAAAACATCATGAATTCATGACAAATTAGGTGGTAATGCTAATTAGTAAGCTACGAGATTGATTACTTTGACAATTTCGAAAGGTTCCACAAAATGAGGTGATAACTTGGCAGCCTTACCAAAAGTTATAGAACTCTTTCTTAGTTTAACATGAAGAAAAACCTTTTCACCAAGTTCAAATTTTCGATCAACCCACTTTAAGTCAGCATAACTCTTCTACCTATCTACTTCTTCCTTTAATCATTCAAAAATCATTTTAACTTGTTGTTTCATTTCAGTAAGGATTTTAGGCCCAATTACCTCTCTATCCTCAACATTATCCCAACTAACAGGGGTTCTACATTTTCTTCCATAAAGTGCCTTGAAAGGTGCCATTTTAAGAGAAGAGTGATATGTGTTGTTGTATGAAAATTCAACTAATGGGAGATACTCTTCCCATTTATATTGTTGATCCATGCAATACATTCGTAACATATCTTCTAACACCTGATTTACTCTCTCAGTTTGTCCATCTGTTTAAATGATACGCAGAACTAAATTTTAGTTTAGTTGCAAGAGCTACATTAAGCATTTACCAAAATCTTGATGTCATTCTAGGATCCCTGTCTGATATTATTAATTCTGGTACTCCATGCAATCTAAAAATTTTGTACACAAATCTTTTAGCTAACATAGGAGAATCATCCTTTAGATTTCTAGCAATGAAATGAGCTACCTTCGTTAGTTTATCAACAACTACCAAGATAACATCATGTTTATTTCTCGACATAGGTAGCCCTTGTACAAAGTCCATGCTTATTACTTGCCATTTGTACTCAAAGATGCTATGGGGATATAATAAACTAGCAAGGTGCATGTGCTCTACCTTCACCCACTAACATTCAAGACAATGAGTCACAAAATTAATAACATCCTTTTTCATTCCTCTCCAGAAATATTGTTGTTTTAGGTCGGAAAGCATTTTAGTAATACCCGGTGTCCAGAAAAGGGTGAATTATGAAATTCAGCTAACAATTTCCTTCTCAAATCATTTAGCAAAGGTACGTATACTCTGTTTTCATAACGTAAGATTCCTTCATTATCAAAATGAAAACATTTATACCTTTCATCTTTTGGATCTGCAGCAAGCGCTACTTTTACTTGCTAAAAGTATATATCAGATTCTAATGCACTTTTCACCTCATCTTTAAACTGAGTTCTTAATGTTATAAGAGTAGAAATGTGCTTCCTATGACTTAGAGCATCTGCTACTCTATTCTCTTTTCCTTTTATGTAACTAATATCAAAATCATATTGAGACAAAAACTCTAACCACCTTCACTATCTTGCATTTAGATTAGGCTGAGTGAAAATATATTTCAGCCCTAGATGATTAGTTTTCAACTCAAAAGGTTTCCCAAGTAAATAGTGTCTCCAAACTTGAAGTGCATGAACAATGGCAGTAAGCTCTAAATCATGAGGGGCATAATTCAGCTCATGTAACTTAAGTTTTCTACTTTCATATGCTATGACATGATCATTTTGTAACAAAAAACCTCCAAGGCCTTCCCCAGAAGCATCTGTTACAATAGTAAAGTCTCCATTAGGGTCAGGTATAGCTAAAATAGGTGCTGAAGTCAACTGAATTTTTAAAATTTTAAAAGCAGATTCACACTTATCATCCCAAATAAATTTCTTATCCTTTTTCTACAATGAAGTTATCGGTGCAGCCACTTTAGAAAAATCTTTAACAAATTTTCTATAATAACCAGCAAGGCCCATGAAGCTTCTTACTTCATGTACATTCTTTGGTGTAGGCCACTCAGTTATTGCCACTATTTTTGAAGGATCTACAACAATTCCTTCTTTACTAATGACATGACCCAAATAATGAACTTCAGTATCAAAGAAAGAACATTTGGATAACTTACCAAATAACCTTCTTTTTCTCAAAATTCCCAAGACTACATTCAAATGTTCATTATGCTCCCCGACACTTTTAGAATATATGAAAATATCATCCAAGAATACAAGCACAAACTTTTCCAAATATTATTGAAAGATATTATTCATTAAGTTCATAAAAGTTACGGGTGCATTAGTTAATCCAAAGGGTAAAACCGTGAATTCATAATGTTCGTACCTTGTCCGGAAAGCTGTTTTATGAATATATTCTTCTTTAATCCTTAATTGATGATACCCAGATTGAAGATCTATCTTGGAATAAACCGATGCTCCACGCATCTGATCAAATAAATCATCAATTCTAGGAAGTGGGTATCTATTCTTTATTGTTTCCTTGTTTAACATCCGATAATCAATACACAATCTAAGTGTCCCATCTTTCTTTTTCAAAAATATCACTAGTGCTCCCCAAGGTGAAACACTTGGTCTAATAAAACCTTTAGACAAAATTTCTTGTAATTGAGCCTTAAGCTCAACTAACTCTGTAGTAGTCATCCAATAAGGTGCTTTAGAAATAGGCTCCATCCCTGGTTTGATTTCAATGGTGAATTCAAATTCCCTTTTGGGTGGTAAACCTGGTAATTATTCTGGAAATACGTCCTTAAAACTCTATAACAAAGGGGGTATCATTTCATGAAATCACCGTCTTCTTCTGTAGATTCAAATATCTTTACTGCATATAAGGTACATCCTTTATTTTTAGCCTTTTTAAGTTACATAGCCGACAGTTTCCTAACTGAAATTTCTCATTTTACACCTTGAATCTCTACTATTTTCTACGATCATCTAAACATCTTATATATT
>CM031237.1:227830208-228022658 GCA_018340775.1 Taxus wallichiana var. yunnanensis | reverse complement strand
GGTAAAGAGAAAAATTAAGTGTACTTATTAAAACTTAAATCTTAAATGAAATTAATAATATGTAGGTGGAGAATGAGAATTTATGCTCGTGCAATTAATTCTCTTGGAATTTTAATTGTAATTAAGATGTAACCATGGTAATGATGTGTTGTGGAATGTGCCTATCATTGGGTTATTTTTTGGTTGGGTGATTTTTGTATTTTTGTTTGGGAAAGTGTTGCATTAATTTGCATCTTGTGTTATCGTGTTTGCCTATGTGTGACCACGCTTGTGTAAGTGTCTAATGTGATGTTGAGATACTCTATTTGAGCCCAAGTGGTGTCACGCAACAATAAATGAAAGATAAAAATACTCCAAGTAATCTTATTTTTGTATTTGGGTGTTGAAATTATGGGCATGACATATGGTATCAGAGCAGAGGTTCATGTTCTCGAACCTCTGGGATAGTTGGTGTTGTTATGATTATTCATGATGGTGGAGAATGTGATAATACATTGTGATGTGACAAACTTGTAATTTTGATCATGTGAATGTGAATGCACCTTTTGTCTTCTCCTCTCTCTCTGTCTCTCTCTCTCTCTCTCTCTCTCTCTCTCTCTCTCTCTCTCTCTCTCTCTCTCTCTCTCTCTCTCTCTCTCTCTCTCTCTCTCTCTCTCTCTCTCTCTCTCTCTCTCTCTCTCTCTCTCTCTCTCTCTCTCTCTCTCTCTCTCTCTCTCTCTCTCTCTCTCTCTCTCTCTCTCTCTCTCTCTCTCTCTCTCAGTGTTTCATCATCTTGTGATATTTGATATGTGTACTAATGTGTTGCCTGAAAAAAATTACTTCATAGTGAATTATATGTTCTTGTGTTGTTTCCACCATGTTGGGATGTATCATGAATTTTGTTTACCACGATGTATTGTGTTTGTATATATGTAGTGATGTTAATCACTATATTCATCATACATATGTATTTTATGTAATGTGATAGCATGTATCTTATGAATTAAGTGCATATGGTGATTATAAGTCCCTTATTGTATTGTACTTGCACTTTTGGTGCATTGTATGGAAATGAAAAATGTTACACGTTATGTAATGGAATAATGTTATGTTCTATCCAGAAGAATACCATGTGTAAAATGCTATGGTTATTATGTGTATACATCATTGTATTAGTAATTAAGTTATGTTTTATGTTGTGTACCCTACACGACTGATCCCTACGGGTAGCATCCAAAATTGTATGTGTGGAGAGAGAAGGCATGAACCAAGTTTCCATAACCTTGAGCCGAGTACAATTTTAGAAGTGGAGTCTCATGTAGACTAAAAAACCATGTTTATCTATTTGGTACACTTCGAGCTTGCTTATTATATTGTGGATGTGTATCACCTTAGGCTCAACTTATGCAAACTAGAGTCCCTTCTCTTTCCTATGTGGGTTGTCCATCGAACAATCCTATGTGATACTCGACTATGTGGATCCTCGTATGTGTGATTCGAGAGATATATGGAGATATGTTTATTCTAGTTATATGTATTTTGTGAGTCGAGGCTCGATATCTGAGTGCCACCAACTCGGTGAGTACCCCTTTGGTGGCTACAAAATGCCACATAGTGATCGTAATGTGATTTTTCTATGTTCGTATTTTATTCATAAATTAATCATTTCTCTTTTCTTTTAAGAACCAACAATTTTATTGATTGATGTTTTCCTAAATTTTTGGGCATTTAATTTGATTTTGTGCTTGCAAGATACCTTTGCATTATTGTGGTTATTTAGCAACTTATTTTTTTAAGTTTGAAAATTACTTTTAGGTACTAATCCTCTCTACGCAGTGGATCTAGAATTTCCATCCTTACATTTTAACATGCGATATGAACCTTAAATCTTAGTTTAAAAGTTTTCTAGCCTAGCCCAAGGCTTGGGATTTGACGCCACTTGGTGATTGAAATTGATTGATATGTTGGTTCTAATGTTGTGATGTGTTAGATTAGGGTCATGGGATTCACCATGAAGTGGTAGAACCTATGGACCCACTTCATGTGTATGGGGTACGCCCCCAAAGGGTTCATGGGGCTATACAACTTTAGAGTTGTATGTTATTATGCCACTTGGGTGGAGGTGACATGGCTCTATGTTCCTAGGGCCATAGGGTGACCCAACTTCATTGAATGGAGAAATAATATGACGGGGCTCTTGTTGGTGACCCACTGGAGAAATAAGGTGATGAGGCTCTTAGTGAGTGATATGTCCTGGAGAAATAAGGTGATGAGGTTCTTAGTGAGTGACCCGGCCTAGAGAGATAAGGTGGTGGTGCTCTTGGTGAGTGACACGGCTTGGAGAAATAAGGTGACAAGGATCTATAGTGAGAAATCGGGATGGTTTGGGTATTATGATATTTTTCTATTGGGAGGTATATGAACTTGTTTTGGGAGGTATATGGATATTTGGGAGGCATATGGAGTTGGTATGTATGATTCATGAGTTACTCATGTGGGTCATGTTATGTACTATGATGTTGAGGCTTGATGTTCCTCTTTGTTGACATGTGTTATTATATATTATCTTATTATTGTGTGGTTATAATCATGGTTTTGAGTCATGTAAAACATGTTGAATATGTATTTTGTGATGCCTTATTGTATGTTAGCATGTGATGTGTATTTGATCTATGCTTGGGGCATGTGTGTTGAGTTTTATGTTGTGTGGACCATTATTTTCATTCCCATGGTGGGGTTGGTAGTCTTGTTGTGATGCAATCATGAAAATGTGTTAAAAAGGTGTTTTTGGGGGTCTTTAGTGTTGTGCTTTGGACCTTGTGTGACATTGTGATGTCAAGTGTTTTAGGAAACCTACTAGAAACTTAAAATTAAAATTTTTAACAAGCTATAACAATGTGAACTTTGAGCAAGTGAATGGTGCAATTGGTAAAACTAATAAATTTTGAATACACTTATGAGAAAACACAAGTGAATGTGTTTCAAAATGACTATCAAATTTAGATTTGAATCCACTATGGATTTGAAATTGTTGAACAATGAAGTATTAAGAGATTTGGAACTAAGAAAATGTATTAAGGAAAAGATTTATTGAGTAATAAAATTAAGAGAAATGCTAATATGCACAGAACATTCAAAAATTGAGAAAATTTTAAAATGTTTTTAACTTTCTAAGCGGTCGCATTTTAAGCGACAGAGCCCTTTCCCTAAGCGGAGTTGTCATTATTGAATTTTCCTTGTTTACCTATCACTTTTCTACCTAGTTGTTGTATCACATCGAGGATGATGCTATTATAAGGGGAGGAGATGTAGTGCCCCTCCTTGTCACCACAGTGTCGACGAGAAAATTTTTGGTGGTGATAATTTTCCTAACATTTACGAGTTCTCACCAAGAACCCATTGTCATCTCAGTGTCGTCTCGTGTGTTTGGGATGTTACGACCTATGTTCTCCTTTGAACCATGAGTAAAAAAATTAAATCACAAGTGCGAAGTATTGCTGAATAATAATGATAAATGATAAGTAGGTTGAGAGGCTCTCATACAACAAAAGTCATAGCAAGAATGGAGTGAGTTCACTTTTATTATCGACATTAAATTTGATTACTATTTGACCACTATGTGACGATTCACCCATAAATTTGACTTTCATGAGATTGTCACTAAGACAATTGTTATTTTTGGAGAAGTAAAATAAAATTAAAAATTAAAATAAAATAAAACAAAATAATAAATAAATATATACATATATATATATATATATACATATTGACATATTTTAAAATAAGATAAAATTCATATATATAACATTTATATCTATTCACATATAATAGTAAATTAAATAATAACAAAAATAATAAAATAATAAGATAATGAAACTCCAAAGAGGGAAAATTAGGGCAATACATGGTTGTGTTTTGTTTTAGATATTTTCTCCTCCCTCGACCTATTTTGGCGGTCATGGAACCTCCATACAAATAACTTTGACCAAAAAAATAGATTTTGCAATCATTTTCAACAATTGTTCCTCGCTCATGCCAAAAATGAGAGCTTTAGAGCGGAGACAGGAATGTCCAACAAGCGTTTGGAGGATTTTTTTATTTTATGTTCTAGTTCCAAGTTTTAAGGAAAAATATATGCAAATCTTGGAGGCATACACTTGGTGATTAACTAAAATTGACTAACTATGTAGTATGGGGATAGTTAATCTAAGCTATGAACAATTGTAATAAAGTAAATAAATGTAGTATTGAAAGTGTGTAAATGATCTAAAAACTATGCTAAAAGAAATACTAACCCTAATATGCAAGAGAGAAGAGGAAAGAACTCAAGTTGAATAACAGATGCTCACGGGACTATGTCGCAAAGGTGAATAGAAAAATCGAATTAGGAAAACTATGCGTAGAAGTCCCGAAAAGCATGGAGATGGAGGATCTAATTGGGTGTAGCACCTAGATGGGGACCGGGGTGCTGTGGGTGCTCTGGTCTACAATTTGGGTGCCCTAGTCTGTGTAAAAGCTCTAAAACTGATCTTCATATGGTTGAAAGGTGGTCTGAAACCCTCACTATCTATCACATCAAGTTCGTTGTCTCATGTCAGATGTCGTTAATAATCTAAGATGAAAGAAAGACTGCAAGACCCCAAAATAAGCATCAAACCCTAAAAATAAAAATGCATATGAAGGGGTTAGGACTGACCTCAGCTGCCACAATGGTGGACTTACTAATTGAGCATTGCACTACATCTCAAACCTAATGTAGTTCTATGTGCAAGTGTGTGTGAACATGCCCTAGGTTGCTCTTGTTCCATTCACACTTTGTGAAGTAGTGAGCAATAACTATGTGTAGAAAATGTAATAGAATGTGTGCATATAATAGAATAGAATCCCTCCCCTATGAAGTGTGATGCAAATGTCCTAGCCTTATGCCTTGATGATGGATCTATGTGGATTCAAGTGATATCCAATGTAATACATGGATGAAAATCTAGATGGAATGATAGTAGTAAGTGATTCTAGGTCCCTCAAGTATGGTCTCATAACTTTATATTTATAGGGTTCTCTTGTTCTAATTTCATAATTAACCCCAAAATGGCCAACCACCAAAAAGATAAGAAGGAGAAATGGCTAGAAAGAGCCCAAAAAGTGGCGGGAAAGCTCTAAAAGGATCGAGGCGCCCCTGGTGGGACCGGGGTGCCCACGAGTGCCCTTGAGTACTAATTTGGATGCCCTAGTCGAGGCTAAAATAATACATGGGATGATAGAATCATTTGGGCATATGGGTGCAATAAGTCAACAATAATGAAATAAAATAAAACAAGATGGCCAAAAGATGGGGGTTAATTAGTAATTTCTTCACTCAAGAACCTTCTAAATAGTAGTATGAGACCGGGATAAATAATGTCTAAAGTGCATGATTTTGTGACTACATTTTGCCCCCACTTTATGTTGGTGAGCGGAAAGCTCGGTAACATAAATTAGATAGAGATGCATACCTGATACCGATGTAGAGTGATGAAGAAGGCATGTCGAAGGACTAGAAAAGTGTGGAATGACAAAAAGATGGAGGAGCGTGGAAACTAAAGATGAAAAAATGCATAAAGAAAAAGTGATGAGAGTGAACCTAGGGGCAGATTGCATGTGTAGCTAATGTTGTTTGTGATGTACGCATGCATGGTTAGTAAAGCATGTGTTATTGCGAAGTGTTGTTGTTGATGTTGTTATTGTTTTTTGCCCCCATTTGATTGCTTGTTTCTCATACGATCGGACCTGCAAGGAGAAAATGATCAAGTATTCAAATATGTATGTATGTATGTGTAAAAACACAATGTAAAATATGCATGTATATGAAAGCATGTAAATGTAAAATATGTAAATGTAAATGGAACATGTGCACTTGATCCATGTTGAGAAAGAGAGTGTAGAAGGATATCCTATATTGCGAGTTTTTGGGCAATCTCACGCCATAGGCCGAAGAAGTGTAGGGAGGAAATGCTTTGTGTCCTCCAAGATCTAACTGCTTCCCTAAATTTGTGTGAAGAGATCTTTGTATCGTCTTGGTTTTTGGGTGATCCGACACCGCTGTATGCGAAATAGTGTAGAGAGGCACACCCATTGTAGCCTTCAAGCTTATAACTACTTCCCAGAATGCTAAGGATGCCATGTCTTGTAAAATTCATTGTGTATGGGGTTTGTATATTGCTCTCAACCCACTCACTGGATAAAACTAAACCGCATCGGTGTAGAATATCGTGTTAGTATGTAATAACCCCCAAATGATGCAACCCTCTTTGGGGGTGCATGCGACGTCGCTAATAGGAGAATGCGGCCCCAAAAGAGGACCAACCACATGTATGATGTAACCTTGGAAAGTGCTTGGTAAAACCAAGGCACACACAAACAAGAAGGCTAACTAAAGACAAATGTGAACAAACATGCATGTAGAAAACAATGTATAAGATATGCAAACAGTGTTTAAGCTACCAAGAAAAGTAATGTAAACACGCAAGAAGACAATTAAGTTACACAAAGTAGGTGTAAACATGGGACATCACTCACAATGTCGCAATACATGCAAGGCCATCATGGCACGCGACTAAAAAAACAAGTGTGCACACTAAACAAATGGAAAGGCCCACATACAATAGAAAATAATAGCAGATAATGTAACAAACAAGTATGGAAACCAATATCCCTGCATAACCAATGTTGCACATGAAGCACCCGTTATCATGTTAGAAAGATAACTAGTATGTCAAGAGCATGTAGATCCAAGTAATATAAAGTTCTAAGTACAAAATGAAACAATAACACTTGGAAGAGATGAATGTGGATGCCCCCAGTGACCAAAGTGTAGGAAGGGTAGAAGGTGAGCATTCGTGTTACGTGTAAGAGACATGTATCTACGATCACAACTAGAAAAAGATGTGAATGCGCATGTGTGGATGATATAGATAAATGACATACAAGTAAGCTAACTAGCATGTGTAATAAAGTGACCATGAACAAGAAAAAGTAAGCAAGAAAAAAAGAAACCATAGTATGCAGTATGTTGTGGATGGGTGAAATGGAATGCAAAATGGAGTGATAGGAGTTGCGTGCCCCCTGAGTGAATGGAAGTGTATGTAATGATGTTCATTTTGTTTCCCCCTCAGTAGTCAAGAATGAACCATAAACGAGAGCGCATCATCGGAAATGGTCGTCGGGTGTGTGTGTTCTTTCTAACGCATTGTGAGGGATGTGTAGGTGTAGTGATAAGATGTGACCTAGAGAGATGTGTAAGTGAACCCTATACCAGAAGTGTATATCATGACTAGATGAACATCTAAGTGATGATTTATCCTAAGCGTATATCACTATAAGATGAATAGAGGAGTGATTATTTAGCCCTAAGCATATATCACTACAAAATTTAAATAGGGAGTGGTGATGTAACCAGGTGTATACCACTACAAAATGATAGAATAGATGATGATTTAGCCTAAAGTGTATGTCACTAGCTTATGATTTTCGCATGATGAAAGGTTGGATAGTAAATGTGTGATGAGTGTAAGGTCCATTTGATTTATAAACCCTCAGCATTCAAGTATGGACCGAGGAACTAAAGTGTGTCATCGAGTAGTGAATGCGGTGAATAGAAAATGATGTAGTGTATGTAATGATAAAATTCAACCATGTGATGGGTAGAATGTGTATACACGTGGTGTGTAGAATGAAAATTTGATATGTATAGAATATGTAAAGTGGTGTGTACGTAGATGGACTAGTAATGTAGTATCTAGGACAATGTAATGCTAGACTCATATGTAATGAATACTAGGATGATATACGATATGTAAATGCGTTAGTGTAGAGAAAATGTAGAATGTATGGTGTATGATGTGTAATGTATGAATAGGTACAAGTTGTGTGTAGTGTGTGGGGTTTATGTTTGGTAAGCCCTCGGTAGTCAAGTGTGAACTGAAGCACGGGAGTGTGTCATCGGGTAATAATGACACTAAAGTGTGTAATGAGTATGTGTATGCTATGAGATTGATGTATGAGAATGCATGCAAAAGAGAGATATGTGTAGATGTTAAGATTAGGGGGATGTGTTGGATGTTATGCCCCCAAGTATGTAAGCAATGGAAGTCTAGTCAAAATACGCTAAGTGGATCAATGTAAGGAGTAGTTGCCTTAACAAAAGTGATGGGACACGGAGGAGATAGAGGAGTGTGACCATCCAATGGTTCATCATCATAGTAAGCTTCATTCGGGTCCCAATCATCAACATATGTAGGGTCTATAGTAGATGTTGGAATTACAAGTTTAACTTTAGGTGGTGATTGTTGCGTATGACTTGGTGATGTGGCAGATACTTTTAATGGAGGAGTAGTGAGATTGTCCTTAAGAGGAGGTTTCTTAGCTTGACTTGGTAATACAACTGATGACTTAGTGAGAGGACACGATTTAGAGAAAATTGTGAGAAGTGATGGCTTGTTTTGATTTGGTAATGTTGTAAAGGATGTAGTAAGAAGAGGTGGTGAACTAATTTTGAGAGGTTGACTTGGTGATACCAAAGGTGGTTGTTTAGGTGGCTCTTGACTATCCAAAGAAGGTACATGAGAAGTAGTATGATGATGCTCATTAGATGTAGGAGCAGACTTAGGATCCCATTTAGATGTATCATTACGTTGGGTAGCAAATGAGATAAACCCTCGATGCTCAAGATGTTTGACTCTATGTTGTAAGGCATAGCAATCGTTGTCATTATGTCCATTGATTTGATGATAATTACAATATGGACGAACTTGATACTTTGTTAGCCGATAAGGAGGATAGTAATGAGTAGGTGGTAAAGTGATCAATTAATGACTAAAGATTACAGTAAGAATGTCATGTTGCTTACTATTATGCTCAAATATGAGAGGCTCGAGAAATGGCATGACATGGGGTTCAGCTATATGACATGTAGTGGACATAGATTGAAGATGAGATGCAGAGGGAGAACAAACATGAGCTTGAGAAACATCCTTAAGTTGTTATATTTCAAATCTAAGAGATGTGATTGTGGATTCCATGGCTATAAATTTTTCTTGAAATAAATCATGTAAAGCATGGATTGAGTCCAATAGGGGTTGAGTAGATGGAGACTCACTAGGGTTGTTAAATAGATAAGCGAGCATAGGACTTAGTTCATGTGGTGGCGTATTGTCATCATAATACTTGGTGTCTAAGGATTTTTGTAAAATAACTGACAATTAGGGTATCTCCTAAGTAAATCAGATAAATAAACTTGACCCATGATAGGGGGAAAATGAGGATCCTAAGCATGAAATATGTTGGGTTCACCAAAATGATTAACTAAAATTGACTAACTATGTAGTATGGGGAAAGTGTGTAAATGATCTAAACAATTATACAAAAGGAAATGTTAACCCTAATATGCAAGAGAGAAGAGGAAATAACTCATTTGAATAGTAGAGGTTTGCTGGATTTGTGTTCAAAGGTTACTAGAAAAATTAGAAGCGGGAATGGCGTGCGAAGTCCCAAAATGATGTGGAGTTGGAGGGTCTAACTAGTGAAGCACTGGAAGGGGGCACTGCGGGCCACTCCTGCGGGCATCATGGTCATGTGTAAAAGTTCTCGAAACTAGTCTTCATAGGGTTGAGAGGTGGTCTAAAACCCTTGTTTTCTCGCGCATCAAGTTCGTTGTCCCATGCCGGATGTTGCCAATAATCCAAGATGAAAGAAAGACCTATAAGACCCCAAAACAAGCATCAAACCCTAAAAATGAAAAATGCATATGAAGGGGCCGATGACCTCATCTGCCACAATGGTGGACTTACTAATTGAGTGTTGCACTACATCTCAGACCCGATGTAGTTCTATGTGCAAGTGTGTGTGAACATGCCCTAGGTTGCTCTTGTGTCAGTCGCACTTTGTGAAGTAGCGAGCAATAACTATGTGTAGAAAATGTAATAGAATGTGTGCATGGAATAGAATAGAATCCCTCCCCTATGAAGTGTGATGCAAATGTCCTAGCCTTATGCCTTGATGATGGAGCTATATGGATGCAAGTGATCTCCAATGCAATATATGGATGCAACTCTAGATGGAGTGATAGTAGTAAGTGATGTTAGGTCCCTCATTATGGTCTCATAACTTTATATATATAAGGTTCTCTTAGTCTAAATTCGTAACTAACCCCAAAATGGCAGACCACTAAAAATATAAGAAGGAGAAATGGTCAGAAAGAGCCAAAAAGTGTCAAGAAAGCTCTAGAAGGATCGAGGCGCCCCTGGTGGGACCAGGGCACCTAGAGGTGCCCCAGTACTAATTTGGGTGCCCTAGTCGAGGTTAAAATAACACGGGATGAAAAAATATGACTGTCATATAGGTGTAAGAAGTTGGCAATGACGAAATAAAATAAAACAAGATGGCCAAAATATGGGGGTTAATTATTACTTTCTTCACTCAAGAACCTTCTAAATAGTAGTATGAGACCGGGATAAATAATTTCTAAAGTGCATGATTTTGTGACTACCCTTGGCGCATTTGAACAAGGAATGCGCACCCATCAAAGCATAAGGATCAAGGATATTTTGTTAGATGTTGTAATCTCAAGTTATCGAGAAAGGGTTGCATGCACGTAAGCATGTGGACTGTCATTTAACAAATTACCCAAAGAAATTTGGCCATGTATACCCCATTATTTTTTGTTTTATTTAAATGTTGTTGTGCATATTTTAGCTCATGGGGGACACCAACACTTCAAAGGAAAGAGAACCCCTTTGGATCGAACCATAAATGATACCTTTCTTGGTTACCCCTACTATCTAGAGGAATCTTCAAGCTTATCATCACTATGCCAATTGAATCTAAGACAATTGGGTGGATTTATTTGTTCGATGAATGTTGATTAGAGATGCATAGACCTATATTAAAATGCCTAAACCAAGCACGTAAGTTGTTTGATAGAATGCCTCAAGAGATGTGGGCACATTAAATATACCCAACCATGTAAGATTATTTTTTTAGCATAAAACTTAACTTATTTAGGCACGTTGGCCTTCTGTTTGTGCTATTTATATTGAGGATTCCTTAATCTTTATCATTGAGGTGTCGATTAAACCTATGGTGACATTGATTTGTTTCTTGCAGATATGACAAAGCCCGTGAATTTTTAAATAAATGCGTGATAAAAAAATGTTTGGTTTCATGGAACATCATGATTTTGGATATTAACAAAATGGTTTTTTTGAAATGGGAGTTGGGGGCAGCATATGAACAACCAAAAAACACACTTGGAATTGGTTATCGGTCTGATTTGTAGTTGCAAGTTCTAGATAAGCATGTTGCAAGGTAGAGGAATGCATGAGGGTGGTAAATTGATGTTAAAATTGTTCTTCAATAATGGTGGAGAAATGGTCTTCTTTTTTGCAGTAACATCATACTTTTGCCAGTAGGACTTCATGTTGTCTTTGAGGGGATTATTCAGGTATGGGTGTCCTCTTCTCTTGCACTAAATTGCACACCTAATCGTTTCATGCTTTTTTATTTTAAATATTTTTGATATTATAAAATACAAGTGATAAAACTTTTACCTTGTACCCAAAAACATTTAACCACTTGAAATTTTTGACTGGAAAACCATGTGCATGGAGCACTAGACCAAGTTCTACCATAAACTAAAATGTCTAGCATGATCCGTGTTGACACAAGGAACCATGAAATTTATTAAATAAGCTTCCAAACTCAATAATATGCTTTGACAAGATGAGTCTCAAAGGCTATTTTTCATTTCAGCCGGTTGTGGTGACGTTCCTATTTTAAGAAAAATTGATCGATTTTGGCTTATGGTTCTTTATATCGATTGGGTGAAACTAATAACCACCTCCACATACCCCTATACCTCTAATGGGAGAATCAAATAAAACTTTCATTTTGTGGAAATTATTACATAAGTTTGAGTTTTAAGTGGGTTTTGGGGCCCATCGGTCGTTATACAACAATAGTGTTTGACGTGTTTACGATAATTGGTCCCGGAGTCACCTTTGTAATTTGAGCCATGTTCGTCGTAATTGAATTCTGTCAAATCCGATGAGTTCCTTGTATATAGGGGAGTAAGTAGGAATCAAAGAAATTTAATTTTTAACTTAAAACAAGTTTTTTCGGGACCCAAATTGTATGCACTTTAGTTGTTTTGGCGATTTTTTGCAACCTCATAACTTGAGCTAGAAATTCTTTCTCAAGATCCCATTGGATTTGTAATTACTCGTAACCCCTTTTCATATCATTACGGTGATTTTTAGATTAGTCTTTAATCGGTTACTTTTTATGAAGTGGTTTTGTGAAATATAAATTTTTCTCTCCTACCTCTTCTCTATCTGTAAATAACTATGAAATTTTAGTTGGCCTTGAAAATTGTAAATGGTTTGAAAATGTAGATGAGTTCAAATAAAATGGAAATGGATGTGAAATGTAAAATGGTTATGATATTCTGAATAGAAAATAAAATGCCTTCTATATTTTCTCTCTCTTTCTTACTCTCTTTCTTGAATAAAAAAATTGTAAATGGATGTGGAAGTGTGCATGTGTGAGGAAAGCGATCTATCTTTCTCCTTCTCCATATCTATATCTCTCTCTTCTTTGTTATGGATTACTAGTATTTGAATGTGTTGGTTTGTGCTTGAGTGTAATGGTTTTCCATACTAGTCCTAGGATTGAACTGTGATGGTTGTAGGTACTCTGGACAAGAAGGATTAAGATGGTGATATGTTGTAATTATTGAGATGACATTGAAATATTATACATTGACATAGATCATTACAAATGATTAAATGAAATTTAATTAAATATAATTAGTTATTTAAATTTTTGTGTTGAAAAACATTGTTTTCTTAAATTCTTATGTAGTAAACATTGACATGGAAAAATTGTGGTTTTAATCTTCTTCTATTTTAACTAACTCTTCAACACCGTAGGAGTGACACGTAATGACTATATGACAAGAAATGTAGAAACCATGTTAATTTGATTAATAAAGTAGATAGTTGTGAGTGTAACTTGAAAGCAAATGTGTATCATTTACTTCGTGGGTTTCATGACTATATGGATTTAAATGTGGTGCTTATGGTTTAGATATTTGAAACCATCACTGCTTTAGGTAATTATTGCGGTTCGAGTCATAAAATCATAATTTTTAGTATAAAACTTATCATATTTAAACCATATAAATGAAGCGAGTATTTAACCTTTGTTGTAACCTCCCTCTCAAGCAAGTCACATTCAATTTTGTAACACCCTAACGTCCTAAGAAATGCTTTAATCCTCCCAATTTGTCTTCTTTTCCTACGCCTAAGACAAGTCTTACAAAAGACCATCCCCTTAATTATTATTTTTGAGATGTTGAGCAGAGCCTTGGGAACTTCAGAGAGGAGAATATTTTCTTGAGTGGGATATTTAAAGCGGTGGTCACCCTCTTTCAAAGATACAAAGCATTGAGCTAGTCTTAGCTTGTGCACAACATTATGATCCCGATTCTAAAATAATTCAAGCAGAGACGATAATTCCATTCTTCGGTCCTTACACCAAAGGGTATTTCTCAATACCTATAAATTCCCACCTTTAATAATACGGTTATCATCACCATGGAGTTTCCTTCGCAGGAATGGGATAGGACATACTCATACTTGCGAGGCCCTATAGTTATATTATGGATGAAACAAGGAAGGAATCCCTCTCAAATCCCTAAGAATTTGTTTGAAATGAGTTTCATGAAACATACTTTGATGATATTGTCCTACTAAATAGAGTTATGGGAGAAGAAATAATGAAGGAATATCAAGATTAGATGGCTTAGTTCATTTTGGTGGTTACAGAAGGAGATCAAATTATTGACTGGGGGAAAATCATAAGCAATAACATCCAGAACAACAGTTATTCTGATTTCCTAATTCTAAAAAGTTCACAATGAATTCTTATATGGTGTACACATTAGCTTTCACAAGGCATTTCTAAGGTCTCTTCATTTCTCCTAGTGTGCCAAAGAATTCATCTTCCTACGAGAAATATTTGTAACTCACACATCAAGAGAGTAACTCTCGTAGGATGAATGATGCATTCACCATGTGCATCGTAAAGTTACTCAAAGGAGATCTTGAGAAAAGGATGTCATCTCACGAAGTTTCATTCATCGAGAAGTATGGGAGTCATCACTTCATCTAATTTCTCACCTTTACCTACGTAAGGGTCAGAGGATTTGATCTTACTCCTCGTAAGCTACTAAGGTACTCGAGTGATAAGATCATCATGTTTGAATTGTGCAGACAGTTATCCCATGTCCATACCAAGTGCAAGAATGCTAAGAAGAAAGGTGTGTCCTTTCCTATCTCTCTGGGAATCTACTCATGCAAGAATATCACAGATGCAACAAACATCGAAACATCCTTTGCTGATCTCAATTTGTATTCCTACATATCTTGGTTTGAATTTGATATTAGGAAGAATCTAGAGACTTTCATCTTTCCAAGATTGCATCATGTTCCACAAATTGAGGATTATTAGATCAACTACATAGATGAATTCAAGGTAAATAAATTAGTATAATTCAGATTATGAGTAGCAATAGAACACAAAATAACACAATATTTCAGAATAATGATCTCAATATGCAATTATAATAGCTTCGCCACTTCGAGGGGGAAACCTCCAAACCATATAATAAGACTCAAATGCTCAAATGATAATGAACTACTACCTACAATCCCCTATATATACTATTCATATGTTATGGCCATCACCAAGGCCAACCTATTAAGCATGATAAAGTATAAATGATATAATAAAATGATATGGTAAGCCACAAGTCGGCTACTCATATCCTAATACAAGCAATAGGTTAAGGGCGTAGCATGCCCTTCCCCTTCAAACCAACGTTGTCCTCAACGTTGAATAATCCTGGATGTTGCTGTAGAAAACCTTCATCCTCCCAAGTTGCATCTTCTATGCTCAGATTCTTCCACTTGATCAGATATTCCTTAATGTCTTTGGTTCTCAGCCTCTTAGTACATGTTTGTAGAATCTTCTTTGGCTCCAAAATGATTCTTCCTTCCTCGTCAAGTTCTGGTAACTCTGTCTGGGCTTCAAATTTCTTTCCAATAACCTTCTTCAAGCATGAAACATGGAATATTGGGTGTATGTGTGAAGATGGAGGCAACTCTAGTTTATAAGCAACACTACCAATTTTCTGTAGAACTTGATAAGGGCCATAATATTTAGGAGCAAGTTTGTTGTCCTTTTTTGTTGCTTTAGGGACATATGTTTGTAAGGTTGGAGATGTACAAAAACCCAGTCACCAATTTCAAAATGTCTTTCACTACGGTGTTGATCTATTTGTTGTTTCATCTGTTTTGTGTTAATGCTAAATTCTCCTTCAAACTAGCCAAAACCTGTTGTTGATGTTGAATGTGTTCCTCAACATCTCTGACCTTAGTTTGCACCCTCAAGGAGGAAGTGATAGAAGGTGGATGGTAACCATATAATGCTAAAAATGGGGTCATTTGAGAAGAGGTATGAAAATATGTGTTATACCACCATTCTGCAAGTGGTAGCCATTTAATCCACCTTTCCTGCTTATCTGATACAAAACAACGTAGATACCCCTCTAAGCATTTGTTGACCACTTCCATTTTCCCATCAGTTTGAGGATGATAAGATGAACTGTGAGCTAGCTGAGTACCCAAACATGAAAATAATTTTGTCCAAAAATTACTTGTGAAAATAGGATCACGATCACTTACAATTATCTTTGGGGTTCCATGTAGCCTTTGAATTGTCTCAAAAAAATAGTTGTGACTATACTAGCTGCAAATGGATGTGATAGGGCACAAAAATGGGCATATTTTGTGAGCCTATCCACAATCACGAAAATAACATTCTTACCCTCTGAACAAGGCAATCCGGTGATGAAATCCATGGAGACCTCCTCCCATCTCTGGCTAGGAATTGGTAAGGGTTACAACAGACCTGGTGTCTTAATTGTTTCCCCTTTGTTCTGTTGGCACACTAAACACTCTGATACAAAATTTTGTACATCCCCCTTGAGTCCTTCCCAAAATAATTCTCTTTTTATTCTATGATATGTCTTCAAAAACCCAGAGTGTCCTCCAATAGGTGAGGCATGTAGCTCTACAAGAATCTTATGCTTCAACTCAGAATCTTTACTCAAGTATAACCTATCCTTGTACCATAGGGCATTACCTTTCCACTCAAATTTTTAGATGTCATAGATCCTTGCTTGATATTCTATATTAGAGATTGTGTATCCTTGTCTTGATCCCATTCCAATCTTGCTTCATCCACCCAATCGGCCATCAACATGGACATTCCACATAGTAAGGCATCTGTGGATGTATCCCTTCTGGACAATGCATCAGCTACTACATTTTCTTTACCCTTTTTGTATATGATTTCAAAATCATAACCCAACATTTTTGTTACCCACTTTTGTTGTTCCTCAGATGATAACCTTTGCTCCAAAAAGTATTTGAGACTATCATGATCAATTTTTACCTTGAAGTGTCTACCCATGAGATAGGGCCTCCATTGCTTGACCGCATGAAGAATAGCCATCATTTCTTTCTCATAGACAGGTTTGAGTAGATATCTTTTCCTTTGAATTGGTGACTCTCAAATGCAATTGGTCTTCCTTCTTGCATTAGAACTGCTCCCAATCCATGATCTGAAGCGTCACATTCAACAATGAAGGTTTTTGAGAAGTTGGGAGTAGCCAAAAAGCGGGTCTTTGCACAAGGCTTCCTTGATTGCTCAAAGGATTTAGTGGCTAAGTCTATCAATGGAAGGCATCCTTCTTTAGCAATATGAGTGAGTGGGGTTGTTATTCTACCATATCCCGCACAAATCTTTGTAGTACCCTGTTAGTCCTAGGAACCCACGAAGATTTTTGAGAGTTTTGGGCCTTGGCCATTCCACCATAGCTTTGATCTTCTGAGGATCAACTTTGACGCCTTCATGGGATATAATGTGACCCAAGTACTCTACCTCTTGTACACCAAAAGAACATTTGGATGGATTTGCATAGAGTATGTTTCTCCAAAACTTCCAACACTTTATTTACATGTTGTAAGTGTTCTTCCCATGTCTTATTATAAATCAATATGTCATCAAAGAAAACTAATACAAATTTCCTTTAAAATGGCTAAAAATAGTGTTCATCAAGCTTTGAAAGGTTGAAGGTGCATTTGTAAGACCAAAAGGCATTACCAAAAACTCATAATGGCCCTCATGAGTCTGAAATCCATTTTATGAACATCTTCCTCTTTTATTCTAATTTGATGGTACCCCAAACGAAGATCTAATTTTGTGAAATAAATAGCACCATGTAATTCATCAAGTAAATCATCAATTACTGGAATAGGAAACTTATCTTTGATGGTGTACTTGTTGAGTTCTCGATAATCTGGACACATCCTCCATGTTTCATCCTTCTTACGTACCATGACCACTGGTGAAGAATAAGCACTCTGGCTAGGCGATGATACTGCCTTGACATTTCTGAACCATTTTCTCGATCTCACTTTTCTAGGAATATGGGTATCTGTATGGTCTGATGTTAGGTGTTTGGCTCCCTAGAATCAAATGAATGGCATGATCATGATCCCTAACTGGTGGTAGTCCCTTTGGAATTGCATCAAAAATAGATGAGTGAGCATCGACAATCTTGAAGATCGGGTGGCATTGAAGACTTTGTATTTTGTACTTCTATGGAAAATAACTTTGCTATAAATCCATCTACTCCTTTTCTGAGAACCTTATGCATCTGATGAGAGCTAATAATCTATGGAGACTTAGCTACCATCCCATTCAATTGTATTTCCTTCCATCTGAATGAAATCGCATGAACAATTCTTGGAAATTCATCTCTATAGTACTTAAGGTTTTGAGCCATTGGACACCCAAAACAATATCTGCCCCTCCCATAGAAATAGAAAACATAGGTGAGTCTAACATGTAGTCTCCCATAGAAAGCTTGATCTTATGGCACTTTCTATGTGCACTTGGTTGTCCCACCATCATGATCATAACTTGCATTTACGGAGTTGGGTAAATAAAACAATTGAGGCGGGTGACTAACTTACTATTTATGAAGTTATGAGTACTCCCAGTCAAGTCAATCAACACTTTGTCACCTTCTATTTTTGAGATAGCCAATAACCTTGAGTGTTTGAGGAGTACTAATACTGACAATGCATGGCAAGAAATTGTAGGTTGGTGATCCTCTACTTCATCTTCTCTTGGTTCTCGGCCTCTCCTATAATTTCATCATCCTCATCATCCTCATTACCTCTCGTCAATATAGAACAACTTCTTCTCAGCACATTTGTGTCCCGGTCCATATTTTCTATCACAGTTAAAACATAATCCTTTTGCTCTCTTTTCTTCCATTTGTTGAGGAGTCAGTCTAATTGGCCTAGAAAATGAAGGGGAAGAGATACTATGGTCTCTGGTGTTAATGAAAGGTGGCCTCCTACTACAAAGAAATTTTTCCTCTACTTGATGTGCCATGATAATAGAATCAGAAAGCTTGAGTGGATTAAACATATGTACCTCATGCTTGATGTGGTCCTTAAGACCCCAAGAAATAGGTCATTCAGATTCTCTTCTGGTATATTCTCCACCCTTAAGGATAGGTTCTGGAATTGATGCACATAATCTTTGACTGATCTGTTTTTCGTAAATTTTCTAATTGACTAAAGTAGTTCTCTGAAACACTGGAACTATAGTGCAATTGCAACTCCTCGGTAAAAATTGTCCAAGTGACACCGAGACCATTCTTCTGCCTCTGAGCACATAACCATCGATACCAAACAAATTGGTCTAGTTCAAGATATAGGGATGCCAATGTCACCTTTTGTCCTGATGGTGTTTGATGTAGCTCAAAGAAGTTCTCCATTTGATTTATCCAATTCAGGGGATCTTTACCATCAAATTTGTGCATATCCACTTTCGGCATCATGTTCGTGGTTGTGAATAAGTTGGATTCTGATTGGGCTGGAAAAGTGATCCAACATGGTTATTTTGTCCATGATTTTGAACTGAAGATCCTCCTTGGTTGATATGGGCGGATTTGGGCCATATTGTTTACCCTTTACATGTTGCATGATATCATCCAACCGATGATTGATTTGGGCTATGTCTCCTTTAGAGGCCATCTCAGATTGTACATTTCGCAGCTCATACTCAAGTTGGATCACCTTATGATCAACTGAGGTAAACCCTAGTGTTGAGGAATTTATATTTACCCCTTCTGACTCCATCTCTTCAATCACTATCCCATCTTTATCTGGGGTTTTACCCAGAAGTAACCGGATTCTTTTTTGCTCTTGTGGAAGGCCCCGCCATGATATCAAACCTTAGGGTTTAGGGTTTCGATACAAATTCGTCTAAAAGGAAAAAACACAGAGAATATACTAATACTATTTTTTGAGAGATTTTCGAAAATGTAAAGAACTTGAAAAAATTCCACAATTTGCACCCTAGGGAGTGATTTTATGAAAAACCCTAAATTTGTAATAACTTGTGCAAAATAAATCAAAAAAGTCTGAAATTTTCAGGGAACCTTACTTGAAATGTTTCACAACTCTGGTAAAAATATCTCCCACCAATTCACTCTGGTTCAAAATATATTGTGGAAACAAAAAATTAGGGTTTTTGCCTAATTTTGGCCTAGATCGCAGCTCTGATACCACTTGTAATGAAATTACTAGTATAATTCAAGATTATGAGCAGCAATAGAACACCAAATAACACAATATTTCATAATAATGATCTCAATATGCAATTATAATAGCTTCGCCACTTCGAGGGGGCAACCTCAAACCATATAATAAGACTCAAATGCTCAAATGATAATGAACTACTACCTACTGATCCCTATATATACTATTCATATCTTATGGCCATCACAAGGCCGACCTATTAAGCATGATAAAGTATAAATGATATAATAAAATGATATGGTAAGCCAAAATTAATTTACTCATATCCTAATACAAGCAAATAAGATATATGGGTATTTATAGCTACCCATAGAGCCCTATAAAATTCATTGGTTTTCATGTATCATACCCAATGTGCTTGCAAAACTTAGAATCCCAATCTTGCATATGCTTCTTTTTCTACTTTTACCTTCTAAGTTTATTAAGCCCAAACTAGGCACAGGGGAGTCTAAAATCTCACCTAACTTGATTTGCAATTGGTTTGAGGGCACACTACATGCCTTTTTAAATACACATTACGGGGTTCTTAAAGCTCAAGAAGTTTCATTATCAGGACCTCAACCCTATCTCATACTTCCCTTGTAAAATTCCCTCCACACTAAGGCTTCCACATTGTGCATACAATCAACTAGGAGGACTGGTAAGAAGATATTTTGATTTTTCCAATGAAATTGTATAATTATTTTCCCAACAAGCAAATGACCCTTTCAAGGTTGTTTCTATAATATTTGAGCTAAATTACGAGTTTTGAAGGTTTTAATGTTTCTTTCTTTTGGAAACCGTAGTTATGTCACTATACAAGCCCAAGAAATCTAAACATGTTATATTTTTCACCACACATCAATTCAATGCATAAAATTTTACAAGGAGATCTATATCAATCTTTGTGAAAGAAACCATCTTATGAGAAACTCGTGATCTCCATGTTCAATTACCATTTTCATGCACATTTCTCCACCTCGCTCGTAAAACAAGTTATAAAACCCTCCAAGTTGATAGTGAAGGAAAAATGGAGTTTTTATACTTATAAATACTTCTCTCCTCGATGCGTGCATGTTCTCTACTCCTCCAAAGGTCTTTAGACTACTCAACCCCTCCTACAAATTGAAATATATTTATGTCTTGTTCCATTTATGCAATATGATCCTTCACACACCTTGATGGACTTGATTGAGAAACTCCACTCTGAGTCTTACGTGTAATTAGAAGAACCTCAAAAGAGATACTAAAGCTACAATATCATTATCTTACTCCCGTATAAACACACGAATTACTTCTTTTGCACAAGGTTTGCTTGATTTCTAAACTCACATCACTATTACAGGTCTTACTGCCAACACAAACATTCATTGACATTCAAGTGACAAGATTTCATAAGAAGGATCACTATGAAAGCCCAGTCACCATCACCTACCATTCTCAATCCTTCACTTTTCAAGACATGCATGTAGATGCTTTAATGATTACAAAGTAAACAATTGACAAGAACCATCAACAATCAATAAACTATCATTTACATGCTCAATGCTAAGCTTAAGATCATTTAGCATTCATTCGAGGACGATAATACACTTATGAGATCAAGAACCACTTACCTACACAATAGAAAACACAAGAAACATACAAGAATCTATTCATAAGGTGAGTTACACAACATTCATGCAAGAAGCTACAAAAGCCCGAGTTTTCCTCATTTACTACCTTCCGAAACTTTACATGTGATCCATATCTAGATAGAATTTTTGAAAATAATTACATTGTCCTTCATATACTCCCCTTTCGCTCCAAATTTGAATTGCTCCCATATTTTGTCAGTTCAAGCAGTCTCATAATGAGATTCTCTTCAAAAGGGGTTACTTTTCCTAAGAATAACTTCAAGTCCAACATGATATATCTCTTCTTCTTAATATTTATGACTCTAGAGAGGGTCTAGTCACCTCATAGAACCTCATTCTATCCTTACAAAGCTTATGAGCTTCAAGTACACACCCAAAACCTCAAATCACACTAAGATTGACCTTACAAGTTTGAATTAGTATTTTGGAGGGAAATGCCTCATTTGAAATTTGAAAGGTCTAGACACTAGAATAGACTACTAACTGACTCTTAAGGACCTCTAGGACTCATGAACACATTTAACACACCAAATATAATGTCTTCATGGTTTATTTAGCTAGATAAGGTGATGCTCCTACATCAAGATACTTCAAGTTTGACTGGTTTGTGGATGGAATAAAAGATGATGGGTCAGACCTATTTGATCCTAAATATCAAGCGGTGCAATCTTCCCCTCTTCCTCCCACTCCATGGAACATCGAGAGTCAGGTGACATCAAAAAAGAACCATGACAGTAATTCAAAGGTCAAAGGATTGGTTCAAATGAAAGAGGGCTTCTTTCATTGAGTCTGGTGGTATTTTGTCTCTATCTAGGAAAGTGTCTCACACTTCTTCTCTCAAGGCATCTAATAAATCCATGGGATCTACTCATTCATAGGAATATTCCAAGAGGAAACTTGTGGAAACAAAGTACAATGAAGTTTCTCCCCTATGAGGCTTTACAAGAGGACAATATCATTGAAAATCCCATTAAGCCCCTTGAGTTAGGAGAAATAGATTTATCACAAAGTATCCTATCCATCCCGCAATCCAAGTGTACCTTCCTTGCCGGGTGAGTCACCTCATCTTGGGAAGGTTGTGATTTTGTATCAAGCACCTAAAAATTCTCTCATTCCTGAAATTTTTTCCACATCAACTGAAACCTTCCCATGGATGTAAGAGTTGTTTAGAGGTGTGAATTAGGAATGGTACAATAGGCCACAACACCTAATTTCAAGGCCATCTCAAAATATATCAAAACCAAGCATACAAAGAAAGCACAAATAACTTCATGTTTCTTCACATGAGCTTCTAGATCTCAGTATGTGGAAGTTGCATGACTAAAAGTTGTAAAACCCATGGGATAAATGACACAAGATGATTATGAGTTGACCAAGGTTTCCTTGGGACAAGCTACACACAAGGGAGATGTGCACCTATTCAAAGAGTCTACAGCTCACTTGTTTTCCAAAAATGAAGAGAACAAACAAACTACGGAGAAACTAGAAGAGCATGTGATAACCCTCATTTCCTATTTATAGTCCTTCTTAGAGCCTAGTGCGTAACCACTTTCTCCAGGTAAAATATATCTCTCCCATCAATAGTTTTGATCCTCAATTGATCAAGAGAGCTCAAGGATACACCATCCAAGGAGGGATAATCATAAGTGGGTAGAAAATATGCTTGAAAAAAGAAATTTATTGTTGCTTTAGAATTTTCCTATTTATTTAAATATGCCTTCGCCACTATTTCTAAGGTAAAAATGACAAAGGAAGAGATTGAGAAATAAAAATATCATTAGGATAGTGTGTTCCCACTAGTGTCTAAAATGAGTTGTCTTGACTCTCACACTCTTGTGAGAAAGAATATATTCACATATGTTTCTAAGAATTATTCTCATGTATGGTCTCACACAATGAGTGTTATATGTGATATGATAAACAATGCTCTCTCGAACTTGATTCTTGTAAGGAACATGCCTCCAAGATTTTTATGGTGTCGTGACATTGTGTAGAAGCTCGAGTCACCGCCACTCAATAAATATTCATCCTTGGAAGAGATCCTTAAGTCTTTCCAATATTTGGTCTAGAAAGAGGCAGGGGATCCTTTCTCTTTCAATGAAGATACTTTGGAATCCCTCGTAAAAATTAAAGGCTCAATCTCTAATACTTGCAAAATATCATCAAGTCTGGTTCAATCAATGTAATATCCTTGGTGGTGTTCCCGAGACTTGAATCAGTGCTCTAAGTTGTGTTTGCATTCCACAAGTAGAAAGGTGGCACCACAACATCTCATTTCAGCAAGGAAATGAAAGGCAAGGAGTTCATTCCATGAGAATTTTCGAGACTTCACCAAGAACCAACTCCCCATCGGCATCAAATTCGTATTCATCTAATTAATCATTCTCTTCTTCTCCCTTCTCTTTCCTTCTCACTATGTTCTAATTCTTTGTTGAGACTGTACTTTTTCACTATTTTATCTTATTCACTTAAGTGATCTTTTAATTTTGCACGTTGTAAGAGTTCTTTTTCATTAATAATAAAAATAATCACCTTTATTTCCTATGGATATGAAAGGTCACAAGTGGTGGGAATGTGAAAATTCATGTGGGGGATATACAAAGACATCTTGTAAAATTATAAATTGGGATAGCTCCTCCTTTCCAAATGGGTTTGATAGATATTGTTCTCTCACTATAAACAAGAAGATATTTCTTATGTTCCCTTGTCTATGTTTCCTCTACCTCATATTTTCAACTTTGTGAGCATTGTAATCTTGAATAATCAAGAAGGAGCTTTGTATCTTTGAGGAATGAATCAATGGAACTTTGTGTCTATGGTTTTTTAATCTTACTATTTCTTACATGGTTGTGTTCTTCTTATTGAGTGTGGACCTACTCTAGTTAATGCTTGTGAAATATGCAAGTTCCTATTCACAAACTTAACCTTCCCTTACAATATTCTTTTCTCCCCTTCACCTTTCTCTAAGGAAATTCCTCCCTTGTACCAAATACAAGAAATTTGCCACAGGTTTAGTGGAGTATTCATGTGTGAACCCCGGCTTAACAAC
Source organism: Taxus wallichiana var. yunnanensis (assembly GCA_018340775.1). Taxonomy (NCBI): domain Eukaryota; kingdom Viridiplantae; phylum Streptophyta; class Pinopsida; order Cupressales; family Taxaceae; genus Taxus; species Taxus wallichiana. Next base: position 227,998,236 of record CM031237.1, on the reverse strand, counting down.
CACTAAAGATTTTACTTTTCCTGCATTGAATAAATGGGAGCCTCCCCATTTCCAAGAGGAGAGGCTGGTCTCGGACCATTGGTGAAAATCATTAATTTTCCCTCATGAAAAGTATTTCACCAACATTTACACATGGCATTACTTACTTGATGAAATTGATTTATCACACCACACTTCTTGTTTAAATGATTGATTTATTACATGGCATTACTTGCTTACACGATTTCCGATCACATTACACCACTTATTTACATAACTAGTTTCTCACATTACACTTAATTCATACATCTTTGGTTGTATGAAATTGCTCAAATGTACTAATTCATACCTTTGTATGTTATATTCCCTTAATATTATAGGACATTGATTGCTTTGAATGCTCTATATTATTGTATGTGATATTGATTGAATTGAATGCTCTGTGTATTTGCATGTTGTATGCCACTAATTATTATATGAAATTGTTTGACATTACATTTTTAGTTCACTTAAGTGATTGTTATATGATACTATATGCCTTGCTTACTTTAAAAACTTATTTAAATTATGAAATTTACCACTATGAATGCTTTTGTACAATTTTATGCAATATGTCTGCTTTTCTCTTACTTGTATGTTATATATCATGTTTGTTTTATACACTTATTTTCTCTATGATATGTTTACTTTGTAAAATCGTATTTTCTACGATCTATTTTCTCGTATACATGGATGCCTATCCATGATTTCCATTGTTTTTTTGTTTTATTCTCGTCTACAATATGGGTGTAATATCCCTCATACTTTATGTGATACACAATTGTTATATTCTTATAATGGAACAAAACTTTCTACGTCCTTATGGTATGCTTGCTTGTTTGAGTGATTGTAGTTATACAAAAATTATTATGATGTATTTTAGCTTACAAAATATATTGCTTTGTTATGCATTATATTTTGTACACTTTGATGACACACATGGATTACTCATATATTTTCTTGCACACATTTCTTGATTGCATTATTGGTTGTAGGGCTTATGGTTGGTTTACAATATGATTCTTTCTTGATGTACATCGCTTCTTACACATTGGTTTGTGTTGGGAAAATATTTTATGATGTGCAAAAATGGTGCTTTGGCAACAATTTTGTTGGATAAATTCCCCATCTATTATACGGGGAGGATCCCTTTATCTAAAACAAAAGCGCATAAAAATGTATATTATTTACACTAATCTATCCTTATGGGTTTGGGATTCCTTTCCCAAAAGATTGAAACTTGTAAGAAAGTAAAATGGTAGAGATAATAGGTAAGAAAAGTGAGAAGAAATATAATTTAGAAAGAGAAAAGAAAAGGAATACTTGCACTTTTTAATAGCCAAACATGTATCCTATTTTAATTGCATAGGCATAGTTAACAATGAAGACAATTTTTGAAATAAAATACATAGAAAGCAAGAGGTAATCATTCATTTAGCATAAGTGTAAATCATAATCATGAGATTGATATGTAACACATAATTTGAATATCTTGCTTTATTATCTTATTGAAATATGATGTGATGTAATCACCTTCAACTCAATGCAAGTTTAAACAATCAACCTTTAAAATACATCAAATTTTTCACTTTTCCTCAAGCACACAACTATCATTTCATCATCAAATTAACTATATAAAATATTTCAAAGCTTAAGATCACTTCACACTTTCTATATTTTACCTATTAACAAGGTTCACATGCTTGAAAAGAGTATATCACTTCATCTTCTTTCAAACTCTCTCTAGACCATCATTCATGCTTTTAACCCTCCTAAACTGTATTTTGAGCATAAAATCATCATTTCTATGAGTTAAACCTTACTAGTAACATTTTAGGGACACATTAAGCCAAAAATTCAACCTACAAATTTTCATCCCTCAATTCTTCATCCATTTCATTCTATACTCCCTTTACCATTTTGGCTCACTAGCTCAATTAGTCCTGATTTTGGACAAATCGATGTGTATGGATAAAACTATCCATTTTCAAGAAAGTGTCAAATAATATCTAGATACCCATTATCATACTGGTTCTTCATGCAAATTTTCAAGCTCTATCTCTTTACCATTTCCTCCCAACACTACTTGTCTCCTTTCTAGGCCTATACTAGGGTTTCAAGCCAAAATCTAGGGTTTGATGATTTCCCACTATTTCAACCACTGCAACTTCTTCAATTTCCATTATTGGAATTTTCCAAGACCTTTTCCATACTTTACTCTTTGTTGTTACCTTTCTTGCTCCATTCCTATCTTTGGTGCTTTGATGATTTCTTAGGGTTTCTAGCATCTAGATAGGGTGTATATCTTTGAGTCTCTTTTAACTACTCATACTTCTTTAATCCTTGAAAAGAAACTTTGTTTCAATATCTTCTATAATCTTGACACTCATTTTTATTCCATTCACACCAACTCTTCAAGTTTTACTTCTTAGTGCAAGACACCTTCACTATATTCATTTTTCTTTACTTATTCCTTATCTAATCAGAATCGCACGGTACCACTCACCTGACGTAAATATGGTTACCTATGAATTCTTCACACATTCCTCCTGAATCTTATGCCATCCTTATTAACTTTACACTCACCTTAAGAAACTTGCTTCACTAGTATGATTTCTTAATCTTTTCTTAAGGCTCTTCTCAAGAACCCATACTCTACCAACCTCGATGACCCCCTACTACTTTGTGTCTTTATTCCTTCCATGTTCTAAGGTCTCATTTCAAACATTTTTGATCTTTTCTAGACTCACATAAGGTCCTTGGCTCATTCATTACCGTTACACTTGTACATTAGGTCCTTGGTTAGCCTTCAAGTGTCTCGGGATTTACTCACCTTCCTATGCATGCATATTCTTTGTACTCACTCTTTGAGATTTTTAATTGACAATCAAGTATCTCTTAGCCTTTGTTTTAATTATTGTGTTCCCACATAGACTATCTAAGTCGAACAAGCCTTTACTACCCAAATTTGTCTTCCGAGTTCATAATATTATGCACAAACAGTTATTTCTCTATGTTACTTCAACTTTTAACCTAATTTTGAGTCTACAAAGTCTTCAAATTGTTAATCCCCTGAAAATACATCATATTCTTTTCCTTCCTTCACATGTAATATTTTGATTTTTCTAGGGTTCTAGGTAGTTTCTTATATGAGTTTCCTTGACACTTAACAAGCTGGTTTAGAGTTAATAAAAGTTTCCTAATTCCACTCTCTTTGCATGCACTTACCTATCAATAATGGTAATCACAGATCTTTATTCCCTTAAGAATACTTGAGAGAGGGTTTAAACACTCATTCTTAGCCCAATACATAATACTTCATCTCAAAATTTTGTGTGTGGATGTGTCTTAGTCCAAGAAAGGGCCTTCTTCATAGTTCTAGGGTTTCAAGTTCTTGATTAGTTCCTTCATGTCATGCCTTCTCAACATACATTTATAGACCTCTGTAGTGTCCTTTAAACCTATTCTTTCCTTCATAGAATTTGAAGACTTGTTATTTATCTACTCACCAGGTGACTAATGCACAATTTCTTAAGGTTTCAAACCCTCATCTTTCTTACCTTGACTTAGAAATGATTTTTTCTCAACTAAGTTCCATATACACAGTTTCTAAGACATTTAACATGTCATGAGTCCCTTGACACACCATATTAATAACTATCAACTCACAAACTTCATTTCTTACCTCACTGTGTTTTTCAATCACAGATTTCTTCTTATGAACCTTTACATGCCTTCAAACACACTAGTTGTCTTACAAGACCGAACCTTCATTTTACACATGCGAAACATTTATTTCATAATTTCAATAGAGATTTTTAGTCATTTCATAAACATTCGGTCCAAATATAAACATTTCTTGCTTATACACATATTATGTAGATGTAAGAAGCTTTTGTCAGTTCCTTCATGAAGATACAAGCTTTAAGAGTCTTCAAGGCTCCAAACACATAGGGTCCTCCTCCCTCTCCCCTTTTCTAGACTACCTCATTCGAATTCCTCCATACAAGATATGTAGAAGATGAGTTAGTTAGGGTTCTAACTCTTTCTCTAACCCATGGAATAACCACTCATGTTGAGTTAGGACCTAGGTAGGTTGATTAGGTCATGTTAGGATAGGAAATAGGTCTCTAGACCCTACTAACATTATATAACACACTTTTCTAACTCCTAGGCCTAAGAACCACTAACTAGGAATTTTGAAATTCAAATATGAGGTTTTGGAGGGAAACCTCTTATTACACACAAGATGAGTCCAAATGGACTAAGTACAATACAAAAACCTCCAAATGAACTCTTGACACACCTAGAAGCTAATACAAACCAAAATTGACTATCTACAATGATGTTCCTACATCATGATGAATACAAAGCTTCAATATTTCTTCTCTCTCCAAAATTTCTTATTCCCCCAAAAGTCTTGAAAAATTTATTGGAATTAAAGCTCAAAAGATTAAAAACTTGAGAAATATACAAAAATTACACACACAAACAAGAAAATAAAAATGACAAGTAAACAATAGGAAAGAAACACAATAAAAACTACTATTGACCTATATACAGTAGGGTCAACCTACTTTGATGATTGCAATGTTTTAGATATTTCCCTTTGAAGGGTAGTGGAATGTGGGTTTTATCCAATTATACCAAGCAAGAAGTGTTTTCTCTGTCGGGATAAAAATCTCAAATGGCCTCTTCCAAAGGGAATACAACTTTTTATGCATTCTTATTGGCTTGCTTCTTTTTTCCTAAAGTAAGACAAAATATCCCATTTGAAAATATATGTGTATAGCCTTCTTATCAAATATATTTTTGAATTTGTTTTGTAATATGATCTATGACCTTGATCCTTTTTTCCTCCAATTTAGTTAGGTATATTATCCTCTTTTCCATAGAGTCCTTACATGTCTTATCTTCAATCACTTTTGATAACTTCAAAGTTGGAAACTCTAAAATAATTAATTTCAACATTTACACCATACAACATCTAGAAAGGGGACATATTGATATCCCTATTAAGAGTGTATGGTTGTCCCACAAGGCATCATATAACCTTTTATGCCATGTTTTCTGATTTTCATCCCCTAACTTATGGATTATGATTACCAAGTGATTGTTATTATATTCTACATGAACAATTCCCAAAGTGTAATAGTCATAAGCATGGGCTACTGATATACCATATCCATAAAAATTGATCAACTCATGAGAAGATAAATTAGAATCATTATCCATTACTATCTTTCAACACTTGAACCTCACAATAATATTTTCTTTAATAAAATTTCATACCACCTCGAAGTTGTTTGCTTAAGTGGGATGGCCTCCTCCCACTTTGTGAAGTATAATCTATCACTATCGAACATAAGAATTCATGGCACTAGATGAAGTATTGAGACTCAATGAAGTACAAACCCATTAAAATGGATCTTAAATAACCAAGGGTTGGAAATGAAAATTTTCAAGATTAGGATTTCCACAAAATGATGAAATGCTTCGCATTTTTCCACCCACTCCTAAAAATCCTAGAATATTGTGGTCTAATGGTACCTAGTTCGAATAATTTTTAGTATTGATTAGGGAAGATAAATGACCCCCTCACAAACCTCATTGTGAAAAATTCAAGCAACCTTTTTTCTTTTTCTTGTCTACGCATCGTAAAACACACCATCAATACCCTTCTTAGAGAGGCATTGTCCCCTGACACACACTTGGGTGAATGGAGTCTAACAGCTTACTTTTCCTTGGGGCTCAAATAACTTGGGGATTTCCTATAGGTGAGGAAGTATTCAATGTTAGTGTACTACTCATTCTTATTGCTCAAAAATAAGACTGAAGGTAAGTTTTATATTGAATTATTTTCTTCATGATCAAGATTTGGATCATTCTCAACAATAAGTTGATGTAAACCTTTTATGTGAACATGATTCGTAGGATTGATATCTAAATCATATTCTTGGATCTTGGTAACCCATCCACCCCTTTGGGAACCTAGTTCTTTTTGCATCAAGATGGATTTTGATGCATGATAAGACACAAACATGAACATGTGTGAGTTACTGAGATGTAATATCGAAGTACTTGAAACCTTCACTAGTGCATAAGTATGTTTTTCTATAAGTGAGTATTTCAACTACTTATATTTTAAGTCACAACTTATGAAGGATATGAACAATTCAACTACTTCACCATTCTTTTGGACCAAGATAATTGACAATATATGCTAAAATGCATAATTATAGATAATGAAATCTCTTTAAAAATATGGGAAAACTAAATTAGGAGTTTTAACAATGGAGGTATTATTGTCTTTAATATCCATATTTCCTTATTTTTTCCACTCAAATTCCACTTTACCTTTCATCATAGAGGCAATTTGTCTAGTCAATTTAGTAAAATCGCACAAACCATTTTATAAAATTCACTTTCCCAAAGAATGAATAAACTTCTATCTTGATCATAAGGAGAGTCAATTTTTAATTACTTTGACCCTCTCCATATCTATTTTATTTCCTTATTTTGATACAACATGATCGATCAACTTGCCTTCCATCACAACAAACACAAAAATTTGGGATTTAAAGAGATACCATATGAGTGATATCTTTTAAACACCCTCTCAAGATGCTCAAAGGGATCTTGTCTCTTATTTAAAAATATTATTAGATATTTAAGGTAAACCGCGGTTATATTATTCTTCAAGTCATGAAAATTCAGGTTTACGGCTCTCTAAAGGGTAGCTCTATGTTGATCAACCAAATGACATTCTCCAATAAAAAGGTTCTAAGCATGGGGTGGTGAAGGTAGCTTTATGTTGATCTTCTTACGCCACCTTAATTTTATTGTAACTAGAGAATCCCTCGAGTGTTAACATCATTTTATAACCCTTGACCACTTGCAAAACCTAATCCATGATGGGTAAAATATAATTATCCCTTAGAGATGCCTAATTTAAATTGTAGGAAGTCAACGCAAACTATGATTTCTCCATTTTTCCACACTTGAACAATATTGGTGACCCAAGTTGAATGATGAATAGGAAAAATCTTGTATCAACATCTTTTTCATTTTATCCATAATAGTTCTTACAATTTTAGGCTTATAATGCCTCTCGCTTCTACTTAAATGTATATGTTCCTAGATTTTAGGTTTTATAAGACTAGGCCAAGATATCTTTATATTTTTTCAATAAAGCCGTAACAATTCTCTTCTTTCCATGTGAACAAAAATTTCTAATGTTCGATAACCTTGGTTATTTCTTAGTACAAATATTCACTTTCTTCACATTTGCAAAATATTGAGTTTCATTATGGTACTTCCCCTTTGTGAAGAATTTGTGTTTATCAAATAGATCTTTTAATGATACTTAGACCCTTGAGAATTTTTTTCCTTTAACTAAATAAGATCCTCATTGCTTACTTATTTTTGAGCATTTGTCATGGACTCTGATAGGAAGAATCACTCCCTTAAAAGTAATTTTTTTAAGTTTTCCATTTTTTCAAGGAAATAAATTCTATGTCGATCATCATTAAACACTTTCCAATTTTCAAATTTGGTAGGAACACTTGGGGAAAAGACCATTTCAATGGTATACTTATCATTCCTAAATCGAGATGGGGAACAAGTAGTGATTCATATGTCATTAGGACATCAACCTTCTTATTTTTATCTCTTAAATAATATTGATGGAAAAGGCATCAAATGATGCCTCGTAATCCCAAAACCGATTCCTATAATGGTTAAAATGGTCATTCTTTACCGAAATTGATTCTACACATGTTTCACAATCATCTTCACATCTCCTTGAACATTCAATTCCCACTCTCATTTCACTAGTAGTATTCATAACCAATAACAATGCCTCATATTCAACCACATTTTTGGTGTTAACAAATTAGATTTTGAAAGAGAATGGAAAAACTTCATTTTTTGGAGAAATTGGCACTACATCTACATCGGATCTAAGACAATAATAACTCTCATTATATTCTAAATTCCATACCAAGTTGGAATAATTTTGAATCAATTATGGAATTTCTAAATAATTCTCGGTCACCATTAAATAGATGTCACGATTTGTCTCTTCAAACAAAATCTCAACTCTAATATCGTCTAATTTTCGTGATGTGTATTTAGACTTGATCTCCAATTACAACCTCTATTTAACTTATTTTACTTGAATATTTATATGGGACCAATCCATCTGAATCTCCTCACCTACATCCTTGTAAAATTTGTAACTCGGTATCATCCCATATGAAGTTTATATGTCGACTACTACGATAGTTATCTTCATCCATTTTTCCGGATAGGAAACTAAGATCACAAAGGCATCCTTGATTTACCTAACCAAGGGCACTTGTTTAGTCTCCATAGAATAGTATCAACCAAAGGTTTTAGTAAGGGTGATCCTAAGATAGGGGAAAATTTGGATGGTATTACATTGTTATAGTATATATAATCAATTATACCATTACCGAGATTAAATCCATTGATGAGAAATGAAAAGTAGAAAGGATTAACTCTCTACAAAAGAGGATGATGATGTGACCATAATATCACATATAGTCAATTTCAATACTAACTCGAAATTTGGTCATTAACAAAGAAGAAATTTTTATTTAGATTAATGACCATAATATCACATATAGTAAATTTCAATACTACTCAATCTTATCACATACGTCAATTTCAATACTACTCAATACTATATGTGATATTATTGAAATTGACTATATCTAAATCTTCTAAATCTAACTTTGGAAAGTTGGTCATTAACAAATAAGAACTTGTTATTTTCCAATGTTGGAGTAATAGTAGGGGTAATAGGTGAGTAATAGGATTATATTAAATTTATCAATAAAATACCTCATGGGATCTTGGGATTCCTTCTTCATTTGAGCTAAAATAGAAAGAGCATATTCAAATGGTTTAAATATATCCTCAAACTTGGTTCTTATGGTTTCCCAATTTGTAATTGAATTGGTGGGAAAATGATAAAACCACTTCACTTCTCCTCCTCGCAATATCTCCACAAATAACCTAATGGAGATCTCTTCGTGCTCCACTTCTAACAACCAAGTGTGATGAAAATGTAGCAACATGCTCATAGGGATGTTGTTTGTCACCCTGAATTTAAGAAAATACTTTCTCAAGCATCTAGAAGGCTCATGTAGTGGCCGACCAAAGTCAATGACCTAATAGTTGGTCCCCAAAGGTCCTACTTCCATCAGAAGAAATAATATGTGCAAGGGAGTATTATTATGCATAAAAATATCCCCACTTAAGTTTTTCCCTTCTCTCTTTTTATTTGGTAGATAAGGACAATAATTTTTATCTCTTTCTATTTCTTCTCTCCGGAGTGAGGTTTAAACTATGCTCCTATTAAAGCTCAAAGATAGGGTCACATATTCTTGTTGTGGGTAAATATTCTTATGACCAGTTTCTATCTACTTCAATATTCCATTATAGTAAGAAAGCTCACCATAAAAACCACACATAATGAAAACTTGATTTTAAGTAGGTCAACACGTATGCACAAAAACATGTCTTGTAGTGGGTGCAAAAACTCGTTGGAAATTTTTTTGTGATGTGTAAAATATGGAGCTTTGGAAACATTATTGTGGGATAAAGTCCTCATCTATTATATGGGGATTATTTCTTTATTGAAAACAAAACCACTTGAAAACAATATGTACATTATGTACACTAATCTCTTTGGGAGGTTCGGGATTCCATTCCGTTGAAACTTGTAAGGAAGGAAAATGGTGGAGATAATAGGAAGAAAAGTGAATAGAAAGAGGAAAGAAAAGGAATATTTTCACTTTCTAATATGCAAATAAAAATCCTATTTCAATCACACAAGCATAATTATCAACAAAATACTTTTTTGGGGGAGAAGAAATTTTGGAGAGAAGAAATATTTAAGATTCGAATTCAAAAAAATAGTAAGAGAATAAAGAAAGATATTCAGATTATGTGTTACATATCGATCTTGGGATTTTCATTGGCACTTATGTCAAATCTAAATGATTGCCTCTTACTTTTCAGATATGTTATTTCAAAAATATGATTTACGTTTTTTATTAGAAAGTGCAAGTCTTCCTTTTCCTTCCTCTTTCTATTTACATTTCTTCCCTATTATCTTTACCTTTTTCCTTTCTTACAGGTTTCAACTTTTGGGAATGGAATCCTAAAGACCCTAACGATATATTAGTGTAGATAATGTACATATAATTTTCATGTAATTTTTTTCAATAAAGGAGCCTCCCATCTAATAGAGGATGGACTATGTCCCACAATATTGTTTCCAAAGATCTATATTTTGCACATGACAAACTATTTTAATAACGATTCTTAGCAAATGAACGATAGACCTCTAATTCTTACATTTCTCATAGAAATGTGGATGATGACATACTTCAATCTAAAACACTTCTTGTTACACATTACTTTGTGCATATTGGTTGATTATGAAATTACTTATTACACATTGCTTTATGCACATTGATTGTTGTATTACATTTTCGTGACATTTCTTGTTACACATTGTTCTATGCACATTGGTTGTTTATTTCATTTCTTAGTACATGATGTTTGCCATTGCTTACATTACACAATGTTTATCACTTTAGAGTATTACAAACGTACTTTATATCACTATGTGTTACATGTTTGTTCTTGCACATGTAAGCTAACATCTAACATTATAAACACTCATCAAGTCTCGACACGTCTTATCACTCATGTCTCTTATTAATGGGTATGTCATATCTTAGGTCAATATAGATCTATTAGGCATGATATGTGTGTTTATATCATATTACTCACCAGATCACTTCTATGTTATCTTATTGAATATTGCTAGAACAATTTCACGATATGTTTCATTCTTTTGATGATGTATATACATTATTGAGATTGCGCTTTACTATTTTATCATGACTTATACACATTGATCATGTTTTATTTGCTAAATCTATTATGACATGTTACTCTTATGATCATACAAAATATTGGATATCACATTGCTTATCTCTCAAATGCTACACTACTACTTGTTGATGTGTAATTGAGGAGTCCTCCCCAAACTTTTCAATACATAATGCTTTCAGTAACTTAAGGTTTGGTTCTCAAGCTCTATGGAAAAGAACATCCTTAAGAATGTTGTAACAAGGTATATTTCAGCTCTTGACTATGACCTTTCAGCATACAACTCTTATGCAACCCTTCACATGCATTTCCCACATGCTACATACATTGCATACTTTACTTCTCACCCTAAACATGTTACTATTCCATACATGAATGCATTGCATTGTGATTATATGAGAGTGCAAGTGAATGAGAGATTATTTATCATTATTAAACACACACTATGCTTGTGAATGAGGGTTCTTGAGCTCTCTTAAGTGTTAGACTATTTGTAACATTGTGAAACATGTAACCAATGAAGAAAGCACAAGGAATAAGAGAGAAACACAAGAGTTTCAATCAAGGTTTGCCAAAGTGTAAATTACCCTAGAGCACTCACTTCATACACTAGAGTAAGGCAAAGTATGTTTACACTCAGGTATAATTTCCTTTAAGCATGTACTTTTCAATTCATACTTAGAGGGAGTAAATATAGACAATCAAATTTGGTAATTTACACTTTGGAAACCCTTAATTTGACTATGCACTCTTGGAAAGTGTATGAAGTGAGTGATGTAATGCATTGCCTTATGAGTCCTAGGTTATCAAATGAGGTAGTGTTTACTTTCTTATATAGGGTTTAGTAGATTATTTATCTAAGAAAGATTAACCTAGATGTCTTATAAGACCCAACGAAAGATTTTGATTTGAAAGCAAAGTTTAAGGACATGTCGGTACCAAGGCCATACAAATAAGTTAGGACTGGATATAAATTATTGACCAAATCTGTATGGCCCAAATTGGGAGTGGAAAATATGTAAAGTGAGGTTTGGGACTTGTCAATTGATGTTTTTCTATTGATTTTTGCATCAGTATTATCAAAATGTGTCAACATATAAGTGTGTATGGATAAAAAGCTAAACAAAGTGGACCTCGTAAAGAGTTAAGCGAGAATGGAGAAGATGTATTTATCATAGCAAGAGTACATAGTCAAATCAAGGGTTGCAAAGTGCAAATTACCAAATTTGAGTGTCTATAATACATATAATAAATTAAATACTTTGTAAAGGCCTTATAATAGGACGATGTCTATTTTTATCAAAAATATGACATATGCAAACCTCTTTTGATAATCGATTGTCTCATCGACTAAATTGGATGATATTCATAATCCATTTTCATATCACTTATGTTAACACATACTTTATTTTATGACATATACATATTTTACCATGTTAGTTGATACACTAATTTTGGTTTATATCATTAATCGTGATGCTACTACGCTTTACACAACTAACACCTTTTTTAGCTAAGTTATCCTTTAGAGGGTACATATTATTGGGTTTTTCTAATGTATACATGCACATTTAAAATACAATGCTTCAAATGACATCAGATGTTGATATGCACATAGTTACCATGTCATGACATCGACATGACTATTACATCTACAATATATTTACCCATACATTCACTCAACATGCTTAATTTTTGCATATGGTTACACATAACTTCACAAAGAGGAATACTTGTTGTGGATGGTTACATACAACTTCACTTAGTCGACATAATTGTTGTGGATGGTTTACAACCTTCACTCAACATGCCTCGTTGTTGTGGATGATTTGCAAGCTTCGCTCAACAAGCCTAATTGTTATGTTCTTATTTATATTTGGTTACTCTACCCTCACATTTAGCCTCGGGGAAATTGGCTATATACATTTCACATATTCTCACTTTCTAATTACTCTACCCTCATATGCAAAGATCGAGGAAATCAGGTGTACACATTTCATGCTTTTACTTTTCAATTTATTTATTTATTTATTTGATATTAATATCTAGATTAAACATTAGCACACATGTTCACATATACGATCAGAGACATGAAGGAGACAAAAACACACACATTTTAATCTCACATGAGGCTTATCCTTATGGGAGGTTTTTTGTTTCATTCATTTACATTTTAATCTAATAGATTTCAACTACTATATTAAAATTAGAAAACATGTAGATACCTAAATATGAACCTTTTAACATTTGAAAATTAAATTTGGCATTAAGCTTAACCTATAACTCATTGCAAATTTAATTGAATAATTCCTATACATGCCTTGCTCAATAAACACTACTAAACATTAGGTCACACTTGTTATCAAACATGACCAATCAAAACCTCTATCAAACCTGTGTGATACATCTTTAGACATCCGGCCACCATCTCTAGTGAATAAATTGTATCGTGCACTATGACCAAATGAAGTTAGTGATGCATAACAAAGTCACCTGGCCAAATTTGTGTAAAGATGATGATTTCATCCTAAAACCCTCGGCAGTCACATTTTCAAATCTACAAGTTACCCTAATTGGCCAAATGTCAATTGAGTTGGAATATCTTGTTGCAACAATCACTTATATAAGCACTTTAACCTAACCCATTCTAAGCACTTCATACCTCACATATTTGTGTTACATAGAGATCACAACACAATACCCAATTGTAAAATCAATCTCTTAAACATATTTAGTTAGCTCTAAATTCTACACACATCATCAAAGCTACCCTAGGTCATTTACAAAGCTACATCACATGCCAACGATCATTATTAAGTGTTGGAAGTCCTAAAAAGGTCACATAGGGTATTCACTTCCAACACTCATTGTGATATAAATCTTATACACATTCATTGGGTATGGAACTACAAGGGTTTGATACCTCTTTGGAGTATTTCTACACAAACATGATGGGTGCCACACAACCCAAATACACTAACCCTTTTTCGGATCTCCAAAAACAAGAGAAGAAAAAGGAAGCCCTACTCAACAGACAATGCAATCATAGGAATTCAACCATATAACGTAAAATTAGAGACACAAAGGAACATAGTGCAAGAATCAAGGTTCATCCATAATCTACAAAGGATGAATTTGGCCATAGAGGACAAAGTCCTTTAACAAAGTTTCCCAAAGGGCTTTTGTTCAGACAAACGACTTTGTCTTGATAGTAAAATTACACTCCCAAATTTTCTAAGACATCTTGATAACAACATGCACATCATTCCTATACATTTTCAAAACACAATAAACTCATCTTAGTCCAGAATTGATGTAATCCTCTCTAACCTTAGCTTATACATTCCCAGTTAGCTCATTTATGCTAGTGTAGTTTAGTATATCGATTCAAACATGATTTATAATTTGTATGCTTGTTGTATATATGGTAATCTAATCTTATTTAATTGATACACAATTGTTTAATACCCTATTTAAGTTAATGCTTAATTTTGGTGTTACCCATGTGTGTCTTATTCTTTTGTCTTGGGATCCAATAACATTACTTCACATTTATTATTCTTGTTTATGGATCTAATAAAAATGAAATGCGCCTCTTTGTATATTTTAATAATATAGAAAGGATTTGATTTGAGACGTTAAATTTGACATCCATTCGATGTCATTTAGAATTTTTCCCATTTTCCTCGAGAAGTAAATTAAAAATCAGAATATCTTGGTCATATAATGGATTTTGGAGACCAATTTTTTCTATAATTTTTTAAAACTTGATGTAGTGAGGCAAAGCTTAGGTTAAGACTAAATGTCACAAGTCAATGGGAAATTCACAAACAAGGTAATAGAGTTATTAATCAACATGGCGTATTGAAAATCCTAGATAGTCACCTTGAGATTAATATCTCTCAACATTTCTCGAGATAGATGCATTTAAGAAATTTTCTTGTCTTTAAGTTTTTAGTTTGAGGGATGTAAGTTTTGGGTTTTAGAGTCTTTGGGTTATGGTTTGTTGGTTTTTGTTTTTAGGTTTTTGGGGCACTTTATATCAATGTTTACTTTGTGTTTTCAAGTTTATGGTATTGGGGTTTCTCATTTTTAAGACTCAAATGTTAAGGTTTCAAGGTTTTCGGTGTATGGGGATTCAAGTTTTGGTTCTCATATTTTTATAGTTTATCATGGTTTTGAAGTTTTCAAGTTCAAGGCTTTAAGTTTCTAGGTTTGGTTTGAGACATTTCATATTAATGCAAGTTTCATGTTTTTTAAGTTTCCTTGTTAAGAGGTTTCAAAATTTTAAGGGATTTTAGATTTGAATATTTCAAGATTAAGGTTTTGAGATTTTTTTGGTATTTAGGGCCTTCAAATTTCCTTTAGGGTTTTTTATTTTAGTTTCTAATTTAGGTGGTGTTTTATATCAATTATTTTTGGATATTTAGGGGTTTTGAGTTCAATATATTTGGTTTAAATATTGTCAAGTTTTGGAATTTGGGTTTCAATATTTTTGGGGTTTCAAGTTTTGGTGTTTTTGAGTTTAGGATTTTGGTTTTATGTGCTTTTAGAGTTTTCGTGTTCAAGGTTTTTGGTTTTTGGGGGCTTTTACTTTCAAGTTTCATGGTGTTTCATATTAATTTATTTTTCGTTATTTCCTCGTTGGGGGTTTAGAGTTTTAAGGAGTTTAGGTTTAGAGCTTTCAAAATTGGGTTATGGTTTTGGGTTTTGAATTTTGGGTTTGTGGAGAACTTGATACCATTCCATTTTTAAATATTTTTGGGGTTTTTAGGTTCGAGATTTTCAAATTTAGAGTTTTCTAGTTTTAGATTTATGGTTGTTTGGTTTCTAGTTTTAGAGTTTACGGGTTTCAAGACTTTATGTGTTTTAAGATTCAAGTTTCAAGGTTTTATGGCTTAAATTAGAATTTTCAAGTTTTGGATTTTGTAGTTTTTTGAGTTTTTAGGTTTGAAGCTTTCTAACTTATAGAGTTTTTGTTAAGTTATGGATCCTATTTTCATGTATGGAAATGTTGAAGACTATACACTAATAGTACTGTACACTTTTCATGTATCCTCGCCGGGTTCGGGCTTCATGACCCCTTCGAGAAATTTTTTTGGGCGTAAATTGTTTTTTGGCCTCGAAAAACGCACCCGACATATCGGGAAACATGCTCTTCTCAGATGGGCGAGATTTTTGACCCATAGGTTTTTTGGGTTGGTTTTGGCCCATGGTTTTGATACCCACAAGATTGTAAAGTTGCTTAAGCAATTGCCTACTTATATAGTTTTATGCGCATATGGTAGGGCATTAGTGTGCATTGAGATGTGGGTGAATTCGATGTGAATTCAGAGAGTTTGTTGTGAGCCCAAACAAATATGTATCATTGTATTGAGAGAGCGGTGGCTTGTAATAAAATCGATCAAGTGATTCTTGGTGGACGTAGCCCAAATTGGGTGAACCACGTTAAATGTTGTCTCTTTATGTTGTGTTATTTTATTCTCGCACTTTTATTTCAGATCTCGTAATATTTTCTCGCATATTAGTTTCTATTATTGCGATTCTGTAATGGGATTATTCTACATATTATATCACTTAAACCCTAACATTTTTTTGGTGATTTCAAGCTTTTTAGGTTTCAAGATTTGTTTTTGGTTTTTTAGGTTACGGGTTTTGAGTTTTAGAAATTTAGGGTTTTACAAGTTCAATTTTTTAGTTTTAGATTTTTTGTAATTTTGGTATAGGGTTTCACATTTTGTTTTTTAGGTTTTAGGGTTTTTGAGTTTCAGGTTTTTAGTCTTCAAGTTTTGAACATGATAGTAGTGTTGTATATGAATCTACTTTTCATATTTTGAGATTTTCATATTTGAGGATTAAGGGTCTTTTATATTTCAGGATTAAGGGTCTTTCATATTTCAAATTTCACTATTTACAAGGTTTTTGGTTCATGTTTTGGGGTTTTTTGGTATCATCAAGTTTTCGTGTTTAAGGATTTCGGTTTTTCGATTTTGGGTTTGGAGGACATTTTATATCAATCTAATTTTCACATTTTTAGGGTTTCCTTGTTCTAGATTTTTGTCTTTAGATTTTCCAAGTTTTAAGTTTTGTATTTTTACAATAAAAGATAGTAAAAACAAAGGAGCATTTCACCTTTGACTATCCAAGGTACACATATATCTAGGTCAAACACTAAGAAGCCTTAAAATTTGGTTCCATACTACAATTTTTTTTTTGATGAAAAACATCGTATATTATATTAATGCAATAAGATACAAGATAAATTTCAACAAAAATGAGAGCATTCCTAAAAACCACGAACAAGCTAGGTCGAGCTTAGGAAAGTACAACAAACCAAAAAGCATTCTCCTAGAAAAAACAAAGGCACTATCAAGCAACAGCTGAAAACATGCCCGAGGCAAGTGGATCCTGATCATCCAACCACCTCAAATTAGGAAGATATTTACCAACATCCGGAATCTCCCAACCAAAGCAGCAAGTTCTTCCTCTAGGTCCGCTTCCCCATGCGTAGGAATGATGAGGTTGAGGCGAGGGAATTTTCTAGATGATGACCAAGGGGTGATGGAGGGTGCAAGTGGCCTAGTGTGAAGCAACAGATGAAGGAGAGCCCCAACCCTATTATTAAACCAACGAATGAGGTGGAGAACCCCACCCATGTTACCGAGAGGCGAGCCCGGATCCTGCTAATGAGTGATGAGTGAGGTGGGGAGCCCCGACCATGGTAGCACACAAGAGAATGTTCAATGATTATACCGATGTATTGTCCCTGGAGAGTGGCGGGTGCGATCAAGGCACGTCGTTGAGATCGATCGCATCGAATACCATAGGATGAAGGTGAGGAGCGCGCTAGTGGGAGACGGAGGCACACAAGCAACATTACACGGGGCTTCCCCGGTGGCGTAGTAGAGCCAGAGGTGGTCCACCTCCAACACCACCTTGTTTGTTTGAACTTGAATCAGCAAAAAACGTTGGAGATCACCATAGATTTATTATAAATTGAGAGAGATTGATCAATCGCATAATTAGAAAAAAAAAATCATTTCTTTCTTTCCATATCCAAAATAAATCTCCCCTCTCGAAAACATGCCAAATCACGAGTGAACATAAGTAGAAGTTTGGGATTATCTCCCAAGAGAATATGTTCTAAGTGAAGTGAAGCAGTGGGGCCGAAAGGGGAAAAAGGAAAGCATCCAGCCTGTGAAATTTGAGCTTTGGGGTAGAACCAAAAGACATGCAAAAGCATTTCCGGATGCCCCTGAAGGGGCACTTTGGAGCTGGAATCCCAATTTAAACAAGACAAGCCCGATAGGAAGGCCTTGGTGTAGAATATGTTGGTATCCAAATTGATCCTTCCTTAGAAACTAAGCAGCATCACAAGTTAATCAGGATGCTTAGAGACAAAAAAATCATAATAGGCGTCATTTTGTAGTCGGGGATGGATTTTAGATGACTCTTTATTACTCTGGTTTGGAAAGGACTGGATAACACCATGCTAAGGGTTTGACCTACCCTCACTACTTTAGGTTGTGCCTTCAACCAAGGTGAGAGGACCCATTTTGTAACCTATTTTGGTGAAGAATATCAATGGATTAACATTATTTGACTCTCCCTTTGCAATATTTGAAGGAGACCTTGAGAAAACATGGTCAATGCAACATAACCTAACTCTCACAAGATGTCACCCTAGAGAATGAAGATGTTTTCTAGACAAGGTCCAGGTTACTAAAGACAACGATAAAAACTGATTGCATCTACATATTTTGGTAAAGGATAAGAAAATTCAATGAACTTCTTCAACATTTGTGGATATACAAAGTGTGCAAACAGGGATGGTTCATGTATGATTTATTACTGAATGTATAATTTTTGTTGGGAAGTTAAGCAAGATAAAGTTGATTATACCAAATTCTTGAGAAATTTTAACAAATGTTAGAAAATCTACAAAGAAAAATGAAAAAAGGCTTCAAATAGTCAGAATGAACCTTCAACTAGAGGATGTGCATCTATGAAAGCTCAAAGACACACGGTTTCACACATTCTTCAAGGATTCAACACAAAATCTCATGTTAAAGACTTAATTAAACATCAGAAGTACTTGATTCATCACGCCTAAGATACACTCATAGACTAACAAACAATCTGTATCATCATAATTAAAGTAAAGTGAATTTAAATTGTTTATTGATCATGAAATGAAAACTCTCTTCATAATGTAATTGCAAATGCCACAATACTATCACAAGGATAAGATCTTGTGTGATTTAGAGGAACTCCTAACATAAGATTGTAATAGAACACAAATAACTATTTGAAGATATCTCAAAATGAAAGCAGACACAACTAGGTTCATGATTAACACAATTTACTCAAGGTTCTTCAAATTGATCAACAAGGGAAAGTTTATTTACAATCTCAAAGTCACAATGATATTTGGACACTTGCAACCATCTTGACATGATCAATTTTAGAGATACACGGGAAATAACAGGTTTCTCAAATAAGTTCCTCAGAAAAAATGGCTTCTCTCGGCTTTCTCTCCTTCTTTTTTCTTTGCATGATTCTAAAAAAAATTAACCCCCCTTTGGCATGATTATCCTTTTGCCTTTTATATCACCCTATTCACTTTTTAACCTTCAAAGTTTTTTCCCCCAAAAGCACGAATATTCCAAGGAATATTTCCTTTTACAAAACTTGTTCTAGAACATGACATTTTTAAAAAAATCTTTTAAAGCGCTGATGTACAAAATGCAATTCTTTTAATCAGCTCCACTTGTGTTCAACTGGAATATCAGTCACCATTTCGATAAATTACTTTAATCATTCTTTCCTGATATTGATTAGATAATCATTTCAAATAATCTTTGAACACTTCTAGATGACTCTGATATGACATATATCCATATTCACTTTTCAAGAATCCACCTTGGGCGCCACACACTCTATTTTATGTCTTATTGGCTTAATTGTCACACATAGTTCATGTCAAATCACTTTGATTTACTATCTGCTCATTCCTAACCTCTTCCAACTCTTAAATTCCTTTTTGTGCAAACTGAACAAAATCTCCCTCATCTCATGGGAAATATTTTACTAAATAAAAAACATGTCTCCTTTTTATTATAAAACTTGGCTCAATTTCATTATCATTATGTATTTCCCTTATTGTTCTGAATATAAGGAATTTCATCAAAAAAATGGCAAAGGTACTCGTAACACACAACTTGAAGGATATTTCCTCAGAGGACTTAAATCAGATTTTTGATTTGAGTGGTCCTGATGAAGCCTTTGTTAGGGATTTTGATGTAGAGTGTGCAGTGACACCAGAGGACCCTTAACATATCGACAAGTTCGATTAGCACTTCTTACAAGGCTAATCAAGATTAATCTTATATTTGCAACCTTTCAAGTTATATATTTTCATCTTTTTAAATGGGAACACTTGAAATCTCTGAAGATTTAAAGAGATACTGGGTCGAGAGAAGACCTCAGGTATCTGGGAAAACCAATTTTCAATGTCCCTTTTTATGTGATGAGGGATTTGTATCAAAAGATATTCCCAAGGAATCATATGTGTTGTATGATAAATCCTCCATCGACATTGTGCTTGTTATTTCCCACAAAATATATGAGTTAGAATGGAGAATCAATTCCTTGGAGAAAAAAGCAAGTAGAGACCGTGCCTTAGAACCGGCCAGCACTGTGGTCATCTTCAGGTAAGAGGAAGGGTGAACCACAACCTCAACCTCCAATCGTTATCTTTGATGGAGAAGAGGACCGATCATTATCTCGCTTGTTGTTTAAGGGCATCAATCTCTTCCACTCGAGACAAGGGGAGATTTGTAATTCAGTCATCCACCCAATTAATGCATTGTGCTCCTCAATCAAAGCATGAATTTTTGGGGCCTCAACCAATTCCTTCTCCAAAAGACAATCCACCTTTCACAAGGAAATGGGAGGCTAGGTCAAGCTCAAGACCTCGCAATCTATTCAGTTAACAACATGTGGTGCTTGCCCTTCTAATCACCCCGGGTGTCCCCTCTCAAACCGCTCCTAGCACATCGACCCTTCACAAGGGGAAAGGAAAGATGACGTTCTTCATAGGTGGTTTGGATCTTTTGGATTGGGTGTCATCACAACAGAAGAAAGTCGAGCTTGAGCAAATCATGAGTCATCCTAGAAT
Source organism: Taxus wallichiana var. yunnanensis (assembly GCA_018340775.1). Taxonomy (NCBI): domain Eukaryota; kingdom Viridiplantae; phylum Streptophyta; class Pinopsida; order Cupressales; family Taxaceae; genus Taxus; species Taxus wallichiana. The sequence goes on along the minus strand of CM031237.1, from coordinate 227,977,106 downwards.
GACTCTGGAAGAATTGATGGACATGGGAATGTCCCAGGACCTAGAAGGGTCAGTCATTTTGTTTAGACAACACAAGGTTCAAGTGAGTTTGTGCTAAGGAAAAAACAAGCTTTTGAACAAGCTTCCTCGCTAGGAGGAAACTATGAAGTAGGACTGAAAAATGTCTAGATGTTGCTTTCCTTTCATTGTCTCTATTTCTAGCATGTGTATATCTTTCTTTGTCATGGGCAGGGGCCCCTATAGAACCCCATTTTGTTCCTTATTCAAAATGCAAGAAGCACAACAATATCAATCATTTACATGCTTATCCAAATGTATGTAAAACTTCATCAAAGTAAATATGACACTACTGCATTCTTCCACTTTACAATTGAAATAAGGGAACAATAAAATTCAAAAAAACAATTACATCCCATGTAATAGAAGTATTTATTTTAAAGTATCAGTTTAAAGAAGGAATATGAAAAGAGAATACAACTTAAGGAACAACACCTAAGCATGTTCATCATCTTTTGTATTTGCATTCTTTTCTTCTTCAACTTCCACTTCGTATATTGTTCTTTTGGAAACCTTGCTACATATGCATCATACCTTTTGAATAACTCATTAACCTTGTCCTCATCTAGTCTCGTATGATGCTAGAAGATTAGTGCTTGCCTAGATATTGCATCAATGCAATGGCCCATTTTCTTGTTTGTATTCCAAAGTGGTCTTGCTTTTAACTCTGCAATTCTATTCTCAATCCTTCTCATCGTTTTAATGATTTCATAGGAGAAATCATTCTTGAATATTCTTTTCAAAGGAATTAAGCAAAAATTCAATCTTTAGATCCCCGTAGCTCTTTTTGAACTTATCAGCTACCATATCCTCTAACTTCAAGTCAATGGCATCGAGAGTATCATCAACCTAGTTTCTCTTGATTTCAAGCTTTTCCTTGATCCCATTCAAGGTTTCTACTCTGATATTTGATAACTCTTCAATAGCATGTTGGCTTCCTTTGACTTCTACTGGCACAATGTTTTCCTACTCAACTAATTCATCACTGAGCTGGGTAATGCGGTCTAGCTTGGGAAGAATTCCCTCAAAATAGAAAATCTCATTGTCACATTGTTTAACTATCTCATCAATTTCATTGAGTCTATTCTTGAGATCTTCATACTTTGATCTGGCCTCTGCAATTGCTTCCTTTCCCCTCTTGGTTAATTTTTCAATCCATGTGTCCACTTCCTGGACCTTCTTGACAACCTTGTTTATTTTATCCATTCCCTCAAGGGTATCTATGGAGGCACTTGTCTGAGCTTGACTAGGTTGCCCAATCAACTGCTACAAACTAGAGCTTAGGGCTTTAACTTGTTCTTTTAACTGCCTCTTTGTCATTCTATCTTCATCCACTTTTTGTAAAAGGTCATTCACAACTTCAGATACCCCTTGTTTTAGTTGGTCCCTTGAGGGCTTTCCTAAGGGAATGATCTGGACATTATAATCATTGGCTGTTATATCTTCTCTAGTATTTCCTTCAAAGGGGATTGCTACTTCCAAAGTCTTGGCTCCTGATGAATCAGTGTGGGTTTTAGTGATAGTTCCGTCCCTTTTTTGAGACTCTTATTGTCTTTGGAAAAGACAAAGTAGTAAGGTCAATAGCTTGAACAGGAAGGATCTCCTTTTCCTCATTTGAAATTAATTCACCAATCCACCCTTTCACCAAATTTGTTCCATCCTTTTCCTCTTGTGATTCTTGTTGGGGTTCCTCAGGGACAACCATCAACTGTTTGAATACCCCTTGTTCATCTTGAACTAGTGATTCTGCCTATTCTTCATTATTTATTTCGATAACCACCTTGTTATTCTCACCCTGTGTTAATAATTCCTTCGAATGTTCCTCTCCTTGGTCTAGAAACTAAGGTTGATCATTCTTTTCTTGGTTTGTATCAAAGCACTGGGGAGATTCCTTCCTTATTTCTCCAATTGATGTCATACTGGACCCAACTTCTCCTCCAACATTTTATTATGTCACTGACTAGCTTGCAAGCTCTTCCTTCCTCAAACTCTGCTGAGTTGGCATCCTACCCTCCTCATGCTCTGATGATGCTCCTGGTAATGACATGGTAGGTTGTTCATCTAAAGCCAACTTCACATTTCCATCTAGAGGCTGCATGTCTTTATCAAAAATGCTTTTCTCGCCAACAGTTGTGGTTTGTGCTACTTCTAATTTCTCTTCAAAAATAGATTTTCCTCTTGAGAAATTTCATCAGCTTTAGTAACTTTAACGAAATAGAAACAATCTCTTCTGTTAACATCTCTACATTAACATCTTCTCCACCAAGCAATTCTAGTTTATCTGATTCTGCAACCACTTGTCTTATAGAAGGAACATTTGTTGCTTGGGATTTTTCTTTACTAATTAATGGATGATTATTTCTCTCTATTTCCTTACTTGTTTGGAGGTCATCTACCAGTGTCATCAATGGTTCACTCATAGATAATTTGAGTGCATATAACATATAAAATCCCTCACCAGTATCAACATCAATTACATCAGCTTGGGCCTTTGCATATTCATACAATGTTCCAAATGAAGGCATACTCATATCCTTAGTAGTTGGCTCTCGATGTTTTCATACCTGGAGTTAAAATTTGGCTACTTACTGAACTATCTATAGCATTTTCCTAGGTTGTTTGATCTTGAGTGGCTTTCATTGTTGTTTCCTCCACAAATAGAGGTGGGAATAGAAGCTCTAATTGTTCCACTTGTGGCAGTGATGGAGCATGTTATGCCTGATAAACATCACTCCTTTCAAACTCAGGAGGATCGATTACCACATCTCTTGTGCTTGTGTTTTTGGGTGTGTGGGCACCTACTCTCACCAAAACTGGTACATGAGCAACCTTATGTTTCTTGTGCACCCTTTCAAACTTTTTTAGATCAAAGGTTAATCTTTGCTTTCCTTATGTGGCTTAGATTGAGTAAGACCACTTGTTATAGCTCCACTCATTAATTTCTCAGTACTATGAGGTTTTGGTGAAACACCTGAGCAAACTACATGGGATGCTAAGCCCTTACCCTTTTCTTGGATTGGAATTGCAAAAAAATGGGGGATTTTCCATAGATTTTAAGAGCATGTCTTCAGTATTTTGCCTAAGAACTGACATAGGAGTACCAGTCCCACTAGCGGTTGAAGTCCACTCATTTATGAGTTCGGAGTGGGCCTTTTTAGGGAAATTGAGGGGCCTTTCCTCCTAAAGGATCCATTCTATCTACTCCCTCCTTCAGGGGTGGAATATCATCACTCAAGTTTCCCAAACTCCTGAAGTTATTTAAGATTCTAGTATTCTGAATTGATAAGTCAATGCTCTTTTGAGTTAACTAATTCATAGTTCTTCTCATTACATCAGTTATCCTTATATAAGAATCATCAAATTATGTCTCATTCCAATCATGGGGATTATGGGTTGTGCTTCCACCTTCTGATCAACATAATACCTGCTTACTATATGTGGATCATCCATAATTCCTTCTGGGATAACTGCAATTTTGAAATCTATTATTTGTGAAAGGGTCATTCGGAGAAATCCCTTAATCTGACCTCTTATTCATCTCTACAATTCATCCAATAATCTTCAAATTGAGGCTCATGCTCAAAAGTATTTGCAATGTTGTTGAATACCCATTTGATGTCATAACTGGCCCTTGCCTCAAACTTTTCCATGTCAAACTTATGTATTTCATCTTCAATCAACTTGGCTTTTATGATGGAAGGGCATGAATACCTTCCAATTCTAATAGGGAATTTGATATTTGTCTTATGCCTTTCAACAATCAATTTATGCATAGGTGTTAGCTACCTTTCCAATTCACATAAAGCCAATTTATCATCTAAATACCTAGGCAATTTACAAGGCTTGCCTTCAAAACCACTAACCCTTATGTATGTGAACTTTTATATTGAATGAAGTAGCATCCGTACTCCAAAATCACTTATCTGACATGTTCAGGAATGATATATTGTCCCCACTCTGGTTTGCAAAGACAAATGATTGGGGCAAAGAAAGCATCATTAACTAACCTCACATTTCCACTCCAGGTTGATCAATTACTGATTGAGGAATATTTCATGCATTTTGCACCGCTTGAAATATGCATGTGGTAACAAACCCGGGAAACGTTTATGCCCAACAACATTGTAAATTAAGTAAGTCATCATATAAAATTATAGCTCACGATGTCTCAAACATCTCAATTTTTGGCCGCTTAAGGTGACCATGTTGTTAGGAAATAAGGGATAAAATATGCGGAATAATCCCCTGTAATCGCAATCAGAAGAAATTAATATGCAAAAAATATTACAGATCTCAAATAAAAGTGCAGAATAAATAACACAACACAGAGAGACAAGATTTAACATGGTTCACCTAATTTGGGCTACGTCACCAAAAATCACTTGCTCGCATTTTATTACAAGCCTCCACTCTCTCAATACAATACCTAGATCCATTTGGAGCTATGCTCAACAAACTCTACAGAATTCACACCCGAATTCAAAACACATCTGCAATACATTTACTTGTCCATCTATCATATGCATAAGACCATATAAATAGACAATTGCTTAAGCAGTTTTACAAAACCGTGGGTATCAAAACAATGGGGAAAAACAAAACTGTCCCATAAACCTATGGGTAATCGAAGAGGTGGTTTTACAAAACAATGGGTACCGAAAAAACATGGGCCTAAAAATAGCCCATAACGGTTACCCATAAAAATACCCGAGTGTAACACATAGAAGGTGTACCACACTCTAACATGAAAATAGGCTCACAAACATAACACATGTGTCCATGGAGTGCTTCTGCAATGAAAGTAGCCCAACAAATGCTCCCTTTCTCTCCAAAATGATCCATATGTAAGTAACCATCCATTCCTTAAATTCATTTACAGTTTCAACCCTACCATTCGACTTAATAACATAATGACATCTTCAACCTCTTCAACAAACTGTGCCCTAACTAGCCTTTTAGGGATTCTAGTTGTTGTCTTTTTTGTGATGAGCCACTTTGTATTTATGATCTTGGCATAATCCTTTTCTTTGCTTCATAATCCCGTAAGGCTAATTTGATAGCAATGGTGATCGAGTTGGTGATTACAGGAAATTTTAACATTATTCTAATGGTTGCAGGTGTCAATGTCAAAACTACATCCCCACTCTCGTCTAATACTTCCCTCTTTTCGGGATCATAATTCATAGCACAATGCCACACCATTCTGGGCAATGAACTCGATGGTGGGATAACACCCGCTAGAGCAATGCAACTATCTTGAATTACCTTTAGGGATTCACTCTTATGGGGGCTATTCAGTCTCTGAAGAAAATCATTTAGATCAGCACTCATCAAGTCCGTGTCTATAATCTTGTCTAAATCACTTGTGACCCCTGATGCAACCGAGAATGAAGATGGCATGGTCTTCATCTTTAAAAACCCTAGCTTTACTTTAAACCAACTTGCCAATGAAAGAGAAACACAGGAGTTTCTAAGTTCTTACCAATCAACCCGCGAGTGCTTGAGCAATTCAAATCCAAATCGACTACCTTTTCAGTTCTTGGTTCGCAATTCAAGCTTCTCAGTTAAAAATGTGATAATTTTCCACAAAAATCACAAAAGGTAGCAACAAAAATCTAGAAAATTGATAATAGAAGACGAAAGCATTCACAAAATTTAAAACATCCTTGATTTGCGTAGCAACATTAATGGCGGTAGAAATAAATGCATTATATTGTGACCATTCATTTCGCCATTCTCAACTTTGAAAATGAGCCATCCACGTGGAAAAGACTTTTCGCTAACGCGGGCTCGGGGGAACTTTTTGTAGTTTTGTAATGTTTTAGAACTTACACACTTTTGGCTAACTTGACCCACCCATCCGCTTTTGGCTTTCAACACAGGCTCGACACGTGGTTGTATTTGGGTGATAGAGGGTTATGACCCTTTTCTAGTTTTATTTCATTTTTGATTCAAAACCAAAATGTTTGAGTGCTCCGACGACCCGCACTCCCCTACCTTTTGCATGAAAGGAGCCATGTGTCCCTTGCGGGTCTCGGGAACCTTTTTACACCTTTACACTTTTCCCTTAATGTGCAAAGTTACAAATATGCACCGCTTCCCGCATCCACTCAAATTGTGACAAATGTACACTCCTGGATGCTAATTGAGAAATTGCTTGCGTTAAGCTACTTTACGATTACGAATATTCGAAGAATATTTATCGGGTCACGAGGCTGATTTTGCATTTTGTGAATGTGATAGAAAGTTACAAGTTTGCAAATTAGACCCGCCATACCGCAATTAATTGGGAGTTGCCACGTACTGGCAACCGGGCAATGGGAAAGAAAACACAAATAAAAAACAAGACCAAGGAAAATTTTACAACAGGCGATCCCTCCAATTTTAAAAGTTAAAACACAACTGGTTCCCTACAAGAAACTACAAAATAATGCACATCCAAACATGATCCTCAACCAAAAAGAGGAAAGACTAATCCATACACAAAGAGGAACCAAAAGGCGAACTCGCACCCCACAGGAAAACATAAAAATATAACATACAATGATGGCAAATCTTAACTAAATAGGGGCAAGATTAATTCGAGCACCAATAAAATACACCAAAGAAAATGAGCAATTTTGGGCTCCACACATATAGTCTAAATAGCCTCAAATCATCTACCCTAGGTAGACATACCGGTGTGAATTTGCCAAAGAGTATTACGTTTGTCCACCATGGGTAAATGGGGCGTAGAGTCATTTATAACCTTTGCTTATCTTTGTAGTTACTGAGAAAGGAGTATCAACATACCACTTCCAATATGTCCACCAGGCGAAAGGAATGCATAACAATCTTATGCAGCATGTGATTAGGAATCAAATTAATCACAATATTAAAAGTATCCTGATCTTGGTTGGAAAGTTGAAACAGAGCTTTAAAATCCAGCCAAGATAACAAGGATTGTGTGTTTTTGTAGAAGAAGTCCTCGATGGTGTGAATTTTCGCACTTGAATAATTTGAGCGTAGAGATTCCTAGGACCTCTGCTAAGCATTGATATTGGGATTGAAAAATCGGCGACCATTGAGAGATTGCTAGTTAAGAGAACCCAATACGAAAGCCATCCCCTTTCCATAAAATCCAGGGTTTGACATATTCCCACGCTTTCTAGATACTTTTAAGCACAAAAGTGACAACAATTTTGACAGCACGGGAGTGAGGAACAAATTGACAAACCCTAAGCCTTTCCACGCAGAGCGACCATAAGGAGAGCCTTTCGCAATGCCATGTCATATGAGAAATTTTCAAGCTTTTTGGCGTGATGTTTCTGATAATCCACTTAGCACAAAGAGCTTGCCCTTATTTAAATGTGGATAAGCTTGAGGCCTCTAGAATTGTGAGGTAAATAACATATATCCCATACTACTCAATGAAAACCTTTTCCAAAGATAAGCATTGGCCCATAAGAAAACTTTGAGCAACTTTTTAAGGTTCGAATGGAGGCTTTGGAAGGAACCCAAATAAGATGAGTAATAGACATGGGTAAAGAAGAAGAACTTCAGAGTAGATTTGGAATTCACAAAGCGTGAGACAAAGGCCCCAAGTAAGCCAATATTCCAATTTTTTTGCCACCCGTTGAATGACATAATGTCATAGTTTAGTCGGGGAGGCTTGAAAAGCAAAAGGAATACCTAAAAATTTGAAAATCTCATCATGCTACAAAATTTTCCTATCAAATGTGGCAAGCTAGTCCGACGCAAAAAGGAAAGATTACCGGTAACATTGGGTTTTTCGCCATTGAATGGATGAGCCAGAAGCTAGGCAAAAAGTATCCAAACATTGCATAACATTGCAAATGTTGTTCTCATCCTCGATAAGCATAAGGAAGGAATCGTCCACAAAATGCCCATTGAGGAGATGAGAGTTGGGATCATCAGGCAATGAGATTCCATGAACAATACCTTGCAATTTGGCACGAGCTAAGAGATAACCAAAGCCTTTGGCCGCCAACACATACAATGCAGGGGCAAGAGGGAAACCTTGTCTAATAGACCGGAAAATTCCAAAGGGCTCGAGCTAAGGCCATTGATAGAAATGTGAGCAGAAGTATCTGCAAAGAGCATATTGACGGGTTGAATAAAAATGGGTCCAAAGCCAAGGGCTTGAAGCATGGCGAGAATGAATGGCCATTCAATCCGATCATAAGCCTTCTCAAAGTCAATCTTGATAAACATGGTGGCCTCGCCGAGATCTCATGAGCCCATTCCATGCCTTCCTAAACCATGATGATGTTATCAAGATGAAACGCCCGTATGAAGCTGTTTTCTCCGGTGAATAATAACAGTGTAAGATTGCGTGTAATCGTAGAGCTAATGCTTTGGCAATGATTTTGTAGGAGACATTCAACAACGTAATCGACCGCCAATAAGTGATTTTCTTGGGATCTCCTTGCTTAGGGATAAATTTAATGTTTTCCTTTATTAATGCGTGACACCAAGGATTGGTTCGAATTCCTTCAAGATAGACCTAGAGAAGGTCTTACCTGAAAAAATCCTAGAGAGTTTTATAGAATTCATAAGGGAATCCATTGCAGCCTGGTGCTTTATCATCAACCATTTGCATAGTGGCTTCATGGAGGTCTTCAATGGTAAGCATTCTTTCACAAATCACCTTTTGAGCCTCTGAAAGCTTGTGTGGCACAACACCCAAACATTGGTCAAGAGTGGCTCGGCGAGCTGCAGAGGGTGGCTGAGCTTGAAAGACGAGCTTGTAATGACACACAAAGGCTTGTACCATAAGTTACGGGTCAGTAATTCGAGCTCCATTATCCATGATAGCTCGGATCTGTTGAGAAGGCTTCTAGCTCGGAGAGAAAGAAAGAATTCTTTTGAAACCCGATCTCCAATCTTGAGCCAATGCATCCAAGCCCAGATCTGAGCGCCTCTGGCATTATAGTTGTCCGCAATTTGGATTTGATGTCAGTGTTGCAACTTGCAGTTGCAAAGCGTCAGAGAAGGGATCACCTTGAAGCGCCACCGTCGCCCGACTAAGAGTTGAGGTGTTAGTGGTGTATAAGCGACGCCAAATTTTTTCTAGCGGCCGTAGATTCTAAGAAATCTAGTAGTCCAAGTCAGTGCATCTTCCCACCATTATAACCAACTAGTTTGCATAGGTGGATGAAATCGCTAACAATGACTGGGTCGTGGAGTTAAATTCCAAACCCGCTTGATATGATTGACAGTGGGGCCATGTTGCATCAAGGCAATATTAAGAAAGAATTGGCCTTTATGACAAAATGGGTGCGCATCATGCCAACAGATACGAAATCGTATAGAGAGTGGTCTGAAAGGACAAAGTCATGCATAACCTCCATTGGCATAGAATAAATGCTATCAAACTCAATTTTTGAGCTAATAGCATGGCCCTGTCAAGCCGTTTAAGGATGCGATCTGTCCCTCCATGAAGATTGGACCACGTGTACCAAGTTACAGAGGTGGGAAAGTGAGATGTGTTAGGATCAAAGAATCCGAATTTATTTTACATGAAGTACCACACTTCCCTTTCACTAGGTGTCCACCTCATAGCAAAGTGTGGCCACATTTATCATTTGGGGATTCAACCATATTAAAATCTCCACTTATTACCCAATAGGCATCGGGAATGGAGTTGGTTATCCATCGCCACAGATCAACCCTTTCGGCCACATCATTCGAAGTGTAAATATTAATGAGCCCAAAAGGGCAGCCCAATATTAAAGAGGACCCATATGACATGGTTGGTGGGGTCGATTCCATGGTCAATTAATAAGGGCCGCCATTTAGGAGCAAAAAAAAAAATTATTCCCCATGCCCTGCTTCATGATTTTCACTTAAAAAGCCAAACTATCGTGCCAAATGGATTTGCATACCATCTGTAACTGAAAACCTATAATTTTTACTTCCTGCAAAAATAAAACGTCCAGATTTGCACATCATTGTCGAGTTTCACGCACCACATACTTACGATAGGAGTCTGTGAGACCCTAACATTCCAAGATAAACAATTCATGGGAAACGTTAGTCAAGAGCCATATCCCCATCCTCCAAGCCATCAAGGGCATCATATTGATTGTGCAAGAAATGAGCAACATTATGCTGCAAAAATCCTGTAAATCAATTTTTTTCCGGTCGACGTACTTAATGTTGTATTCCGCTTCGGTGGAATCCACGCTGCGTGCTGGGCTATGGTCCGAGAGATGTGAGGGGGACTTCGGGGACGTTTGGAAGGCCCTTGTGAGTTGCTTGGCAACAACAGTGGAACTGAATGCAAGATGGGGACGTGAGAAACATAATTTGTCTAGTCCATGAGAACCGACGCCGTAAGGGGTGTGTCTTTGGAATACTTTGGTAACGAGGTAATTTGAGATAGCAAAGAATAATTGGTTCTTTAAGCAAAGAATCGTAGGCTCCTTATGAATATTGAGAAAATGTTCCTTAACAATTGGTTCCCGATGGCCATGGGAGCTAGAGGCTTTAGATTGTTGGGTTTTGTTCTTGTTTCGCCACCCCAACAACTTGCCAACCTTCCTCCTGTTGGGGTTTGGGCTTCAAGTTGTTTTGGCCACAGGGTGGTTACAAGGTACATAGAGCGGACAATCCCTTATCTTGTGATCAAACACTTGATAACGAAAGCAAGTGTTGGGTAGATTGATATACATGACCCGTTGGGAGTAGTGTTTATCGCCCATTTGAATATCCACAAATTCTTTGAGATCCTGTGAGAGATCAATCTCAATGCATACTCGCTTCTGGGGACGAGCACGGTAAAATTTATTGACTTCCGGACATATTACCCACCCAAGCAAGCAAAGTAATTTGCGGCAAAAATGTACGCATGAGAGGAAGACCATGAAATTCAATCCATACAGGCACTTTAAGGGTGGTATATTCAGATACCACAAAGTCCTTGTGCTAGGGTGTTAACACAAGCAACGAGTTACAAACATACCAAGTGGCTTGCTTAGCTAGAATATTGGGTGCATTAGTAGGGTCAGAGAAATGAAAAAGAAAGAAACCCTTGGTCATGTTTTGAATGCTATCTAGGCAGACCCCATGAGGGGTCCAGACTGTGTTAGCTCAAGATTTGAGCATGCTTTTAGAGGGGATTCAACCCACAAAATACCCAATGAGGCAAAACTGTTTCTACCCATGATAAACAACATTAAATTAGGAATGCACGTAACTACATCCAGGAGAGAGAGATTACCTCGTGAAAAACCTTCGGGACGAACTTCCTGGGGCGCTTTGTCGGCGGTGCCATTGCTCTCTCCACTATCTCCTACCGCAGTTGAAACAACTAGGTTTGAAGATGGCGAGGTCATTATATAAGGGATGCCTATAGGGCGAGAAACCCTAGGAGAGACTATAACAATAAATTCCCGTAGAATAGGAAAAGGCCGTAGTATGACGGTTAGGAAGGGTAAACCCTAGAAGAGTCGATTCCAGGTTGTGCGCCGAGTTGCAAAGTGTTTCTTTTGACTGCAACAAACAAACCATCGTCCAATCTTACTTTTCTACTAAAATTATTTGAGAAAAATAAGATAAAAAAAAACTACCCGCTCAAATCAACAAAAGAAATTACGAACTTCTTTCCTATAATCTAATTATAATTAAAATCATATACAAAAATGATAAAACATTCCAAGAGCGGGCAAAATCAATATGACACATGGATTTGGAGCTTGCAAATCTAGCCATGTTTAAGTACATGTCAGGATAAGGTTTTTCAAGTGTCCGCAAGTAAATCAAAGGTCCGGCAAGGATGTTAAACATGTTTTTGACAAAAATTGGTCTACTTTGCTTCATTAAGCTGACTGTAATTTTCTTCATTGCTTTTCAATCCACCAAAATTTCCACAACAGGGTTGTAGTTTCAAGTACTCAACTGCGTTTCTAGTTCATCATCATTGGATTTATACAGGTACGGCTAATTGGTTAAACTTATATCTTCTGCATTATATTTTATTGGTTTCAATGTTCAGGTTAAGCCCATTTGAGTTCTTGATATATTCTGCATTGCATTAATTTTTACATGGTAACGGTTCTCTGTTTGCCTCATATGTGTTCCTGTTAATTCCTTATATGGTATTAGTTCTCTGTTAGGTTCATTTGGGTTCCTTAAATTTCAAGGTTCTACATTGATTTTCCTCCTCTATGTCATTGATAGTGCAGGTGTTTGGCTCATTTGGGTTTTCTAAAATTTCGTGTTCAGCATTGATTTTCCTGTTGGTTTTCATATTTTTCTTTCTTTATTTCATTTAGTTTCGTACTTTGTGATTTTCCTATTTGTTTTTATTGTTTGCAGATCTGTTTACTTGCTTCATTTCAATTTGCTCAATACTCTGCACTTATTTTCCTATATGTTTTCATTGGTTTGCAGTTCAAATGACATTCTAAGTTCAGAAATTCATTTGCCAAGTAATCTGTATTATAGATTTGAGCACCATGACTTTGATAAATGGTGCTCAGTATCGTCCGCGGGCACGGCTCAGCCGAATTTGGATTATGAAGGCCGAGGTGGAAGGTCGCTTCGGAGAAGAAAATGCAAAAGGGCAGCGATTATATTTCACCGTCAATATTCAGGCTCTACGTTCGGCAGACACCAGTGGAGAGCCTCTACAGGTGTTATCGCCCAAAGCAAGGGGTTGTAACAGATGTCCAGAGACTGAAGACAGGTAAGAGATTCCTCCAGTACTCTGCAATTTATTTATTGCTTTAATACAAAGTGCATAACTGTCAGACAAAATGAATTGAACATTTATAAATGTTCCCAAGCCCAAAGTAGGACATTGTCCAAAAAGAAGCTGCAACCCACTCAAAGCTTACATTAAAACACAGTTTTGGCTTTGTGGTCCCGCAGACTATTTTGGTCTAGTGGATGTTAATATAACATTTCATTCGTTGTATTTCAATTGAACTGACGTATGTAACTGGGAATAACAACCAATATAGCACTCAAAAGGATGAGGCAGTTCCTTAGGTAAACAAAGAAATAAGCTCCAAAGAGAGAGATTGTATTTTGGTCAGTGGAGGGTATGGAGGGCTTGAGGTGTTCATTCTTAGAATCATAGAAGCATGCACCTGTGCACCTTCCCTCTGTACTCGTCTCCCTCTCAAAAACATGTATTATGGAACAGCTACGCTTACCCTGTTTCTATGCTACAAGGATGATTATTCCCTACCCCACTTCTATGCTTAAAGGAAGATGACGAGGGGGCTGGCCAGAACTTGATGAATGGATCTTTGTCAGCATTTTCGTTTTGCATGCCAATATCATGTTATATCAGTATGAACTCCTATGTTGATGCTAGAATTTTTAAAATGCTGTAATTTCATCTTTTGGGCCTTTAGTGTACTGTACTTCAATATTAGTACGCATTCGCTTCAATGCCGACACTACAGTATTTATATTAATGTAATGTCAATTTTTAGGACCTTTAATGTATTGCACTTAAATATTAGTATGTATTGTTAAACGTTTATTTATATTTTTTGAATTTTCATTTATATATCTTTATAAAATAAATTAATTTATTTAGAATTTTCTCATTCCGCTTTGCCCTGGTGTTTGAAAAATTGTATACCTGCAACCACACCCATCTCCTGGCAAGTTAAAACCTTTTTGAGGTGGAGCATTTGGCAATTTACTGAAAATACTGACTCGGCTAAACTTGTCCATTCTGGCTGAAATCCTCTTTGGTCCAAAAGAAAAGCTATCAAACTAGAATTTTGCTGCTTTATTTGAACACAAGTTTCTACAGGGGTAGAGTGAACTAACCCTTTCCAGGAGCTCATAGTCGTTGACACATCGGCAGTCCACACTTGTACGAGAAATTTATCATGAAGGGGCAGGTAGCTCAGTGGCTAAGTGCTTAATTGGCTGGATGATTGTCCTGGTTTAAATCCTAGCATATTCATATTTTACAACACGTGTTCAAAGCCTTAGTGCGGCATGAGGGCGCCTAGGACCTAAACTGAAATTTAGCTTGAAGGGGAAACCAATCATGATCATGCATCTTGAGAGAAACAGCTTAGGAAAGGGCAATGTACCACAATGTTAAGAGTCTCCAATCACAAGTTGACGGTCCCCTGTCTAAATCCCATCCAAGTTTTCTAACAGTCATTATCATCAGACTGTGAGCAGGACAATATTAAACTTATATGGAGTTATATATAGCCAGTGGAGATATTTTTAGTGCAGGTGGAGGACGGATGTCTTAATTTGTATTTAACTTTCCCTGACAACCAGGTTCTATAAGGGCTCAAGGAGCTGTCCTTGCAAAGTGATTAGGAAGAGAAGTGGAAGGGCATGCACAGTGAAAGATTTTACTCCATCACTGAATCCAAGATATTCAGCATGGTCAGGGTATCAGTGGCCCCTTTAAGCTGTGTGACATAATTGGTAATGGAAAAGCAATCAGAGTGTGGGCCGCTTGGCAGTTTGTGGCTGAATCTTCCATTGGCAATTTGAGGGGCCAGGGGATGCTTGCGATTTCTTAGCAAGACCTATTTGGATGTTTTATTCTTCTATCATTTAGCTTGGTCTCTTATCATGGTTTGCCAGAATAAGGTTGGTCACAAAAGGACTTTTTCAATCAGGGGATTTGTGGAATCTTGAGCGTCACCAATGGCATGCTTTCGAGACATAAATTGACCCCAAATTTTGAATAGACCAGGCAAATCAGTTGATCCTTGACATTTGTCTTTTTAAAATGCAACTCTAAGGAAATGACCTGTTTGAAGGGATTGGAAATGGAATAGTGGGACACCCTTCTAAAACTATGTTGCAAAAGATCTTTATAGCTTAGTGAGGCACAAGGCAGATCTTGCTTTGTAGGTGATCAAAATGTTGTGTCTGAAGGATCCTAAGCGTTCTGGCAAAGAAAGTGTCAATCCTTTTGGAACTCACTGTATTCTTCTAGGCACAAAGTTTTGGGGTGGTTAGTGCTTCACCAAGGATTAGTGGTCAATATAAGGTTTCATGAAGCTATTGTTACATATTCTGCTGGCAGCTTGTGCGATAAAGATGAAATGGTTGATGGTCATTTGGAGATGTGAGTCTGCTAAGACTCTTTAGGCATGGTTTTAAGCTGTGTTTAATTATTTTGTCTTTGAATCTCTCTCTTGGAGAAGACCTCCTGCTGCCGCCGGGCTACCTAGATGATCAAAGACACTTGCAAATTGTTATGGCACACAGTTTGGTTAACTGCTGTTGAATTCCTGTGATAATCCAGGTATAAGGCTACCTTTCACGAGGAACCATCAACTCTCACTTTCCGGAAGTTGTCTCTTTTTATGTAGGAAGTGGCTTTACTGGTCAAAGTTAAATTCAAGTGTTTTGTAAAGAGTTCGAGTCTTACCTATTCGGGTACATGCTCAAATATCAGATTTTTGGGAATAGACTTTCCATGTGATCCTGTCGTTATATTGATGTATTTTTTTCTTTTCATAATGGCATTTTCTTTTAAAAAACAGACTCTGACATGTGATTAATTGTTACACATTATCCAACTTTGCATATATTGCAGACTTGCAACTGATGCATTCTCTTGTATTCATTGTTCAACTCAATGCTTTGATCAAGCCGGAAACATGCAGGGGTTTGCATAGAATAGTACAGATACAGCACGCTTCTTATAGAATGTTATTCCCCTAAATGTTTAGTGCCTAAAATTCCTTGGTAAGAGTATATAATTTGCTAGATGTGCATCCTTAAATAACACTGATTGATGAAAGAACAAATGTTTGTTGATATTTCTATCCTACCATCTTAGGGTATTACTCTCAATCTGTGGAGGATATTATGAGTATTGCTTCTGCCAATTTGGAGTAAAAATCAATGAGATCCATCCATAGTATTAATTTCTTTTGTGTTTAGCATGAGATTGCAAATTGCATTAATTTCATTGTCATCTTTGTCAAATTTAATCACCTATCATCTGTTCTATCTTAGGATTTTAAGAAATCTGTATAATGTGAATAGCTGTACTTTAAGGTCTATCATTTAAATGGCATACACTATTCTGATTCCAAATTTATCTGGCTAGGTACTTCGGGCATCAGTAAATCTGGAAAAGGTCCAAGTTCTTTTGAAGGCCCTAGAAAAGCTTGGAGGATGGGGTACAGAGGAAATTGGAGATGTTTCATGAAGGGTTTGAAGGACCACCATTGCGTGTCTTGCCATTAGGAGGTCTGGGTGAAATAGGAATGAACTGTATGCTTATAGGTCACTATGATCGGTATATATTGGTCGATGCTGGCCTCATGTTTCCGGAGTAAGTTCCTAGATTTATTTTAATGGATTCTTCTTAAACGTTCTCTTCCATGGATCAAGCATTGTTACTTTTATGTTTTCAGTGCTGCAATTTATTATTGTACCTTTATCAAAATGGTTCAATATTTGCAACTTTTCTTTTGTCTCTTTGGGTATATAGTTGATTAACTGTCCCAGGATCTATTAGCTTTCAAATTCATCTCTTCTTAGAGTTACAAGAGCATTAACTATTAAAATGTCTTAGTTTTGATTTTGTTAATGACCAGCAAAATCTGGAGAGAGATACTGTCTATGTCGCAATCGTTCTAAAGTTGGTGATGGATAAATGTGCTTTTTCGTTAAATTTCTTGTCCTGGACATTGCAATGAAGGTATCAAGCCCTTGAAATGCGTTGGAGCTGCCTCTAAGATCAATTGACTATCTTTTCATCCATAATTAGTGAAGAATCATTCACTCTTGATGGTGCTCGTGGCTTGTTCCTATCTTGGAACAGTTGCTATTCTGGATGCCAAGGATAGTTTTTTTTTCTTTTCTAGGTGTTCTGTCTATCTAGTTAGAGGATGCTTGCGAAGGCATTGTGATAGAGGGTGCCAGTGTTGAGTATAATGTCCCTTTCCGGGCTGAAACTGAAAAACAAGGAAATAACACAAACCCCAATTGAGAGTAATCTGATATTTATGCCAGCAGATCTAAAAATAATAGAAATCCTAACAGCGAACTGTAATTGCATCTTTAGGGCATCAAACACCCTCCAAACAAGCTGAAAATAGGTGTACAAATTCTCCAAAATTCTATATTCAATAAATGGAACAAATACCAAGCCAAAGTACTCCAAAATATGTGCAAATTATGAAGATATATACAGCTGTAATTAAATTAATGACAGCAGAAATACAGCCCACAATAATGGCTGGAAATAGAGGTTATAAGCCCCCAAAAATATCATGAAAGTGTGAAATCAGCCTCTAAAATTATGAGGAAGATGGATATCAGCTCCAAATGAAGAAATGTGCCCTAGATGGCACCCAACTCCTCCAAGCAAGTCGCTACCCTAGGAGAGGGTCTAAAATTGATGTTCAAACCTTAGCAGCTCTTCTCCAATCAAACCCTAGCTGAAAACTAGCAACATCACTCTCCTTGAAGCACTTAGGAACCACCAATTGAAGAGTTTTCATTCTTCAATTGAACAAGGAAGGGTTTCGTCCTCCTTGTATGCCACACCAAAGGATTTTCGCCCCTTAGTGGAAGGAATTGAGCAATCAGCCCAAAAACCATGCAAGTATAATTTTGACAAGATGATGATCCCCAAATGAACCAAGCGAACCTTCTTTTATACCCCTTTGTGGCGCCAAAATCAATTAGGGAGTCTCCAACCATGACTGACCTCATAAGGATGCTTGCTTTGTATTTTATCTTTGGCTTTTCACCTTCTTGACCCAGCCGACCTGAATTAGTAAGGAAAAATGCAAATGCTCATGAAAATAACTAAAAATGTGACAAGTACTTCCCTTGCTTAGTTTCTTCCTGCCCACGGGAAGTGGAATGGGCTAGAAGTTCTTAAAATGAACTGGCTTGGAAAAGGGGACATTACATCGAGACTGATCCTAATCAAATGTATTATTCTCCATGCAATGTTTTTTCTGGCTACTTTCCAAACAAGATGGTGCACATTGCTAAATCAACTTTGTTTTTTTTGCGTAAGGGCGTTTAATTTCTTAATTACTGTCACCATATTTTTCATGCCAAGAATTCAGTTCTATTTTTAGAAGGGCTAAAAATAGCAGTTGGCTAAAAATAGCCTCATGCGCCAAAGGAAGAACAAGGAAAAGGGTGCATGGAAGGGATAAAAATAGAAGTTCCAGTTCTATTTTTAGGAATGCATGAAAGGATGGATAAGATTGGTCTGGATAAAAATAAGAGCTGCTGTTCCAAAAATAGTTGTGGCGCATAAAGGAGAAGTGTTTATTTAATAATCAAACTGCTGTTCCTGTTTTGGCGCCAAGGGTGGATAAGGGAGAAGGGCTTTTATTAATAAATCAGACTGCTGTTTAGAAGATTGGCACCCAGCATGAAAGGTGAAGGAAATAGTCTAAAAGCAAACTGCTGTTCCAAAATAGCCTATGCGCCAAGGATGGAGAAGTGCTTTTATTTAGCAACTGCTGTTCCAGAATTAGTTGTTTCCTTTTGGTGGCGCCAAGGGATAAAGAAGGAATAAATACTTAAAAAAGGCAAACTGCAGTTCTTTTCAAGCATGACAAAGAAAAGAACAAATAAAATAAACATGCAGCTGTTCTAGTCATTGTTGGCGCCACAAAGGAGACGAAATAAATAAAAACATAACTACAGCAGTCTGCCATGAGCCACAAGGATATAGAATATATATTTGAGAAATAAGAAATGTTGTTCTTCCAAGGAGTTGGCACCAAGCATGAGGGAGATTAAATAAATAAAATAAAAGGAACAACAGTTCAAAAATAGCAGCAGTCTATTATTGGGAAGGCAAAGTTGATTCATCTTGATATAGGCTGATTTTGATTGTGGAAAATAACATACATACACTTGGGGCTGATTTGCTCTGGCAATTCTAGCCTTGTACTTGCACCTCTGAATAAAAAAGCTCCATTTTTGCCCTCTCATATTGCTGTTTTCTGATTTTTCATTGTGTTTGATAGGATATTGTATTGCCTTAGTGTGGAATTTACTCCCTCTACCACTGTCCTTTTCTCCTAAACCCTTGAATTTATTATGCAAAATAGCTTAGAGTTGTGTAGGTGTGTGGATCTTTTTCTTTGTGTGCATAGTTACACACGTGTTAAATTATTGGTGTATCACCCTTATTTCCCATTTTCCGATTCCTTCTCCCTTGTCAAAGTTTTCATTTTTAGGTGATTCAAGAGGAACCAACCCTTTCTCGGAGGTTCACCTTAAACATAGGTTACCCATGCCTTGAGGTGTTCCAATTTTATCAATAGGAGAGAGAGTACACACACCATTCTCTATCGTGGTGCAACTTCTAGGTGACAAACATTTGGCATGCCGGTGGGACAAGTATAAAAATTTGCTAAAGAAGTTGATACTATTGGTAGCGAATATCGGTGTTTTAGACACAAATATAATAATATTTAGCATCGGCTACTCCATTGGTCCAAAACCCATTTTCTCAAGCAATGCAGACCATTTCCTCTATCCTTCCATCTTTTTATGAGATTGTGCGAGTCATGACTTCAATTCCTCCTTGGAATTCCCAATTTCAAGAGAACTATTACTCCCTTCCATCTCCTTTTCCCCAAAATCCTCCTCTAGATTAGTATTTAAGCCCTATCATGATGAATATGCCCATGATCCAGACAATTTATATGGTTATCCTAATAATCATGGTGTTTTTTAGGAGCAGGAATATGCAGATTATGGAAACAGTTCCATGCCTAATTGATGCAGAGGTGTGTATCCATTTACTATGCATTCAACAAGTTAGGAGGGATCATACAAAAACTTTTACCATGAGCTCTGCAATGAGTATCATTCAAGAAGCCTAAACAGGCTTAAAAATGCACAATCTGCCCTATTCCACTCTAGAGATCTTCTCCAAGCACTATACCCTGTTTCAACATCTCATACAATGCCAAATACTCTCCATGTAATGCCAACTCAACTCTCAAAATGATCATATTTCATACAAACTCCAATCACTCTTACCTTTCCTGAGATTTCACCCCGAAACGGGACTACCCTTTTAAATTTTTTTGTTCTTTTCAACGTAATGTGAGGTCATTTTGTGTTTTTATTGCCTACAGTTGTCTCCATCGCTTTAAGGTATTCCCAAAGAATCATATAAGCCAATTTCGACAAATACCCACGTGCTAAAACTCATTTTATCTCTTCGCCAGATTTTGTCTGAGAGAATTTTATTTATTTATTTATTAAATAAATAAAGTTTTGTTTAAAATAAATTGTGCTGCAATTAAACCCTACTGAGGATTTTCACGCTAGTATTTCCGCCTCTCAGTAGAGTATTCACCAAGGAAGAGTTTTTACTAACCAACTATTCGGCAAGTTATTTTCAAAGCAATTGTCTTGCAACTTCTGGCAAAGTTTTTCATTTTTATTTATTCCTTTTGTGTTTGTTTTCAGTTTTTCTCCGTAAATTTGTTTGGTAATCTTTCCGTTCATTCTGTCTAGCCAGTTCAATTGCACAGAGTTTCTAGAAGTCATCCATGGCTTCAGACAAATTTGAAGTTAGTTATGAAGTGTCATTTTTGAAGCAACAATATGGAAGCAAGTCACACTTTTTGGGAATGATGGTTTATTAATGCAAGTCACATTTTTGAAGTTGCTTGGCAGTTTGGAATATTTCGCCACAACGACTTAAGTGGAAAGCGGAAAAGTGTACCCCAACAGGTAGGTTAAAATTTTACTTGCCTGCCCCTCATGATTTTCCCGCAAAGGTCTTATTTGACTCCAAATCAAGTCGCACTTTTTGGCTTGCCTGGACAATTTGGAATATTTGGCACAATGACAACTTAAGTGAAAAGCGGAAAAGTGGACCCTAGCAGGCAGGTAAGTATTTGGCATAATGACTTAAGTGAAAAGCGGAAAAGTGTACCCTGCAGTGGGTTAAAATTTTACCTACCTGCCCCCCATGTTTTTCCCTTAAAGCAAGTCAAATTCACCCATGCAAGTCGCATTTTTTGGAAGCTGCCTAGCAGGCTAATATTTAACATGACAACTTAAGTGAAAAGCGGAAAAGTGGACCCTAGCAGGCAGGGTAAAATCTTACCTACCTGCTCCTTGTACTTTTCCCTTGGCTTATAGCCAAAAAGTGCGACCCATCCTTGCATTATCAATTGCCTAAAAGCTGATTTTATTTATTTATTTCTAGCTAAGGTTGGTGCCAAAAATAGGAGGAAAGTCAAAGCAAGCAAGAAGCTAAAAATAAGACAAGGAAGCATGCTAAAAATAAAGGAAAGAATTGCATAGAAAAAGCAAGCTAAATCAGGCAAACTTGGGCGCCCAAATAAGGAGAAAAAACACATCCTATTATTAGGAATTGCTAAAAATAAGAAAAGGTAATGGGTAAAATTAGCATGCAGTTGCTTATATAAACAATGGATGTCATAAGGAGAGAGCAATTAATTCTTTTAGGTGGAGCATGCTGCCCTGGAGGATTTTGGCGCCCAAGGTTGGAGTTGTGAGCAGTAAATAAATATTTTTAATTGCCGGAAGCAGCTAGTTTTGGCGCCCAAGGTTGGAAGTGTTTTCTTTTTACTATTTTGGCTATCTGCATGTTGATGTGAGTGCACAAGTGAATAAAATAATATTTTTAGCTTGCTTGGCATGCAAGCAAGGTCTAAAAATTTAGGGCAACAGGCTTTATAATCAGATTTTGGTGAAGAAATTAGGCATTCATGCCATGGATTCCATGTTTGTCTGAATCATTTGCAGGTATACTTCACAGGTGCTCATATTGGTGAAAAGAAGGCAAAGTCAATGTCAGATACATTGAACATATCTTTTGAATCAGGAGGAATTGCAGGTTCTGCACAAATTGATCCAATTGCAAGGTCTTCTGTCAAAAATAAAAGAAAAAGATCTCAGGCAAAGATTGTTTCAGGCATGATGCAACATGATGAAAGAGAGGATTCAATAGAATCATGCATAGTTTCCAGGCTTGCCGAGATCAGTGATACAGATATAGGGCTTGAACCTATCTCTGATTTGATTGACAGATCCAAAGCCATTGGTAGATCATCTCTTATGCGGGCAATGAAGAGCAGTGGAATTATTCAAGCTGCAGCTGACATTTCCGGCTACAACCAGGTTGCTAAATTCGTTCTAGAATGTGCGAAGTTTTATCATCCTCTTTCTAGGAAAATCCGGGATGCGACAAGAAAGACGGTGATCAGATTGGATCCGAAATTCATTGATTTTTGCCTTAAGATTCCGGCACGGCCCATGGTGATCACAATTGGCATGCAGGAAGCTTGTGACAAGATGGGAAAAGAATAAAGCAAACTGCGTGGGTATAATGAACAATAGATATATGAAGAAGCCAAGATCACCATCAAAATTCCCAAGGAGCCTTCTACGGTCATTTTGGTGTAGGAAGTTGATGATATTACCCGGTTGCTTTGCAGGATAAATGGGGAAGCCAATGCCCATAATTTCCGCTCATGGATGTATGCCTTTATCAGAACAATTGAAATCAACAAAGCTGATTCGATAATCAATTGGTCGGAGATCATCAATAACAACATCAGTGAGCAACTCAGAAGTGTGAGGTGGACTTTCAATTTCAAAATGACTTCGTACCTGGTATATGCTGACCTCACAAGGGATATTTTCCAAGCTAGATAGACGGGCATACTTTCAAAAGATCCTATTTATGAGTGTTTCCCACAGCTGGCGATCCCTGAATGCTATAAGGATTATAAGGCAGTGAATGATGGTTTCTTCTATGGATTCATTTGCAAGTTGAACGGTGATCTGAAGAGCAACAAAGTAAGCAAGGAAGCCTGGGAAACTGTCTCCCAGCATGGTTGTATCTTCATCCAGTTCGCCAACTTCACATATCTTAGGATTACTAGTTTCTCAGGAGAACTAGTCAAGTTGCGAGATATCCAAATGATAAGTGGATTATCATGGAGTTATGCAGGCAGCTCATAGAGTTGCACGACTTGCAAATAAGGCGTCATAAATCTACGGTTTTTTCCGGTCGTAGTGGGTAATTATAGTTGTCATAACATCCACAAGAGCTAGAGGAGTTGAAGCAGAGATGTTTCTTGGTTATGATCATGAGTTCTTCCCAGCTCGAATTAATTTCGATCCTTATGAAATAGCAAAGAAAACAATTTCCCTAGAATGTGCACATATTCCTTCGCTGGAGGATTTTTGGATGAAATGCAGGAATGAATACGAAGTCAGAAAAAGAGATTTCAGCAGATTATCAGCTCAAGTAGATTTTTGACTATGATTTGGCGAGGATACCTGCAAACCTTCAGATGATGGGCATGTAGTGCTTGATTCATATCGTCAGATGGGGGAGACAAGGTTGCGCTTCAAGCGAATGTGGGTGGTAGTCACACAATCGAGGAGAGATCTTCGGCAGTTTTAGTCAATACTTCCAATTGGTTGTTGACAAAAGGTTATTGTTTGGATGAGGCCTTGATGAACCAGATCACAGGGAATTTTGGTACAAGGAATATCAGCAGCAAAAGGAAGCATGGAGGTGAAAGCAGCCGAAGGCCAGAAAAGCTAAAGGTGCAGAAGAAGGCTCGGACATCAGAAAAAGATAAGTCTGCATCCACTTCACCAGTGCTACTCTCAGATGAAGCTTCTCCTGCGTCAACCCACAGTACTTCAGCGGTTCCCAAGACACCGAAGTCATGACTAGTCAAGCATTGAGACCGGCATCATTCGTATATACTTCTCCTCTTCCGCTACCCATTTCTCGCCTCCTCCTCCTATGGAGGAATTAAAGGCACAAATGAAAGAATTTGAACGGGCATTATCCTTGGATGACATGGGAGAAGGCAACCATAATATGGAGGTAAATTCAGATGTGCAGAGCCTGAAGGCAGGAAATGGTAGTACACACTGAGGTTTCTCATTCCCCGAAGAGTAATTTCTCATCTTGGTTGGCTCTGCAGACAGTTCCAGAGGCTAGAGAAGAAATCAACTTGGAAGAGGAAGACTTGCAGCTGCTTATGAGCTTGGGAGGTAGAGGCAAAAGGTCTAAAGCTGCTAAAATAACTTCAAGGTTGGTTATTGAAGAATCAGGTCAGAAGTTTGCTGAATTATCAAGTTCAAGTGAAGGGAAGCAAAAGGAAGAGCTAACGGCAGAAACATATCAATAACCAAAGTATCATTGGGTCAAATCACCACAGAAGGATTAAAGCAAGATACACGAGACATTGATAGACGCTTTATTCCTCAAGCTTGACAAGGAGAAGCAAAAAACAGACTTTGGATGCAGATCTCCTAGTTATGTGAGATCATCACTAAGGTTGCCAAACCTTCTTCTCAGCCCGTATTAGTGCAGGAACAGGTATGCGACCATTTGGTTGAAGAGATTGAAGATGCAGGAAACCAAGTCAAAGCTATTGCTCAATGGAAAGAGCAAATCATTCACCAAGCTTCAGAGCAGTTCGAGGAAATACCAGCTAGCTGGAGGATATGCACATGGCATTATCTCAGCTGAAGGAACTAATGACAGGTATAGAAGATGAGAACATAGTTCTTTGAGAGTCACCTGGATACCTTAGCTAAGATAAATTCATTGCCGGAAGATGCTAATTGCAGAGCAAATTGTACCTGATGGATTGATAGAAAAGGGGAAGCGGTTGGAGATAGCAATTTCTTTCCGCATGGAGATTCTCAAGCTTATGCTGAAAAGAATGCAGTTGCTGGAAGACGAGATGGAAGAAGTGCCAAGAGAACATTCCAAACGAGTTGCCTGCTTCCGTGAGGAGTTTCTTCTAGTTGTGCAGAAGAAGATTGATGAAGCCGTCATACCTTTCACGTTAGATTCAATCGGCAAACTCGTGAGACTTCATGCAGATATTGAAGGATATGGGCCTAGTTTGGAGAAGGTGAAGGCCAACACTGCTACTTTGTCCAGAGGATTGCTGCGGTTTAAAACTGAGAAAGAAGTTGTTGCTAAGGCAGATGGGAAGACACTGAGTCACATGTTTGACAAGTATATTCAGTATCAGAACAAAGAGAAAGCGTGAAGTGTAGCGGCTGACATATTTTCTTTCTTCTTCTCTTTCCTCTCTTTTTCTTATTTTCTCGGACAAAATTGTAAAACTAAAGTAATTGGTTAAAAGCCATTACTTTTAGTTATCGAAAAGGTCCTTTAATTAAGAATAGATGGCAGACATGCAAAACTTTGATTTAGTCTTCAGATGCATGTCATGTAGAGAGGAATTCCAGGGGAAAGATTGCCAGTTGTTTTCTTTGTAGCTTCCGCATATGTGAGCTCAGTTATTGTTTCCTATTTGTAATTGCCTTCTATACACTATAAATAGAGGAAGAGCCTACGGGTTAAAAGAGGACAATTTGTTAATCAACATTCTTGAGTTCCAGACTTTGTGTTGCAACCCTTGATGTCATTTTTGTGAAAGCTGAGGAATTGAATAAAGGCAGATTTCCGAGAGAACTTTGTGTCCACGGTGCATTTGCTTCTTACTTGTGTGGATCTTTAGATAAACTTTGTGTTATCTGAGATTTAGATTAGAAGCTTTTCTTTTCCTTTACTTTTGAATATTGTGAGATCTACTTGTTTATTTAATCCATGTGTATGAGACCAACTCTGTAAACTATTGGTTGAATTACACATCTTCCTTTCTTCTTTCCCAAATTCCATTATTTCCCCTTGGTTGAAAGTACTTCATTAACAACTGCTTACTTGTTGCAGAATTGCTTAGCTATGGTTCATGAGCTTTGCAATTAAAGTAAAACCCACAGATAGTTATTAGGATCCATAATTGACAGAAATCTTACACGGGAGCCTCACCGGTAAATGAGGGAGATTTATCTCATGACTGCCTAGGTTTTTAGTTGTGCAGAAAATCTAGCCAACACAACTCTTTCTTAACTTTGCCCAAAACTGTCTTTTTAGTGGTCTTAAAAGCAATGCTTTGGTATGTTCATGGTTAGAATGATCTATGACTACCCACCACAAAGTAAAAACATCTTCAAATACCCTTTAGGGCCAACATGGTGAGATCCAAATTTTATAGTCTAACTCTCAATACTCTCTTCTCAATTTCACTTTTCCTCTCCGAGCTTCACTAGTTCCTTCTAGCCCTGTTTTCCTATGTTTTCCTCCATAACTTTTCTCACAAGTTGGAAGGCAGATTAGGACACCCATTTGGGCTTTTAGAATCTTTGTGCAAAGTTTTATTGTAGGTTTCTATGGGAAAAGTTCTTCAAAGTCCACAAAAACAGGTTTTCCTTGGGCCTTGATGACTGCACCCTGTCTGGGACAACAGACTGTCATACTCTTCTCAGAATTCCTCCAACAAGAAATCCTAATTCCTTAAATAACAGTTAAGGGACATTGTCACCATCATTTCTTCCAAGTTCCAGGCAAAGATTCATTGATTCAAGGCTTCAAATCTTCAATCTCCATTAAAACCTTAACTGTCAACTGTGCAAGCCCGAGAGGCTATAATTTCTTATAAAATGAAAATTTCTAACTCTCAAGTTCTACAATTCGGACACAAGGGCTGTTTTCACCTTCTTCCCATTCCTGTTCCATCTGCGAGACTTCATGCATCCAGTAATTTCCTAGTCCACGTTAAGTTTGTTCTTAGTCACAGTGATATCAGGGTGTAAGTGCATCCACATACAGTTATACCAACAAGAACCGAAATGATATGCATATACACTTTATTGCACCCTCAAATGTTGTCTAAAGCCCTCTTGAAGGTAATCTTCTTCTCATCCTTATTAATGCATTCAATTCATACACTTGTCTAATCAAAATAACCCTGCACAGTTCAGTTTCTCAAGGCTAACAAGTTTGTAACAGAGTAGTTAGGTTAATCAACCTTCAAGGTTTTGAAATAACAAACTAACTCCCTTTATCTCGTGATTACTTCTTGAAAAGGCCTTTATGACATGATCTTAAACCAATTACACCACGATCCTTCTAAAACACATGTTTACTGTCCTACATAGACCAATGCATTTGCTTGCATGCTTAGAAACAGAGTATTCATATCTCAGACCTCTAAATACCTTCATGAGAGGATTTCAATGGATTCACAAGTCATGGAGAGACCACACATTCACAAGTTATACACATCAAAATTTAGAGTCATTCAGTCCCAAAACACAGAGCTATATATTTTAAACTATACTTTTCTTACAAAATTTCTCTCTTCTTCACATAATCCTCGTGGAGTCCTGCAAATCATTTTCTCACCTTCCTCTCGAAGGTCTTTTTGTCTCTTCCTCCCTTCCAACTAACTCTCTAACTCCTTTATTCGAATTTTCATCTCCCTTACCTCCTCCTTCATACAACCCTAACTAACTTTCCACATGACTCATCATATGCCTTTACAACACAAGGAGGCATTTTTACAACTTTCTTAGCATTTTATGACCTTTACTACACCCTAGGACCTCTTATAACATGCCTAGACTTCTAACCCCCTTTACATTCATTAAAACTCCCTTTATCCCCTTGACAAGCCATAATTGCTCATTTACATGCTCTTAAAATTTGAATTACAATTTTGGAGGGAAAACAAGAAATTGAAATTTTGAGCCTCTTAGCCACCTAGCTCTCTCTCTCATGCCTTCATCATACTTCAACACACTTGTTTTGATCTCACAACGATGGTTAAAATGAGAAATTGTCAATTTGGATGTTCTTGAAGATGCCTTTGCATCGGTAATGATGATTTGTAGATGCATCATGCGGGTACAACACTTGGAGATAAAAATGGTATAGATGAGGGCAACAAGTTCCATCAAGGCAGCCAAGCTTGGATTGAGTACCTTACCCATGGGCTGGTCCTATGCCAAGCTGGTACAACCCTCAAGAGAAGATAGACTTTGTGTCTAAATTGATACCACAAATATCAGAGTGAAATGAAGAGATGGAAGCTTACCAATCTAGTGTTGAAAAACCCTGTCAATGGGGTAATTCTTCACTATCATCATGCAGCCCTCCTACTTTTACTTTCCAACCACTTCAACCGGAGCCCAAGTCCCAAATTCCTAGCTTTCTTAAAGCCTCTCCTTCCATTCCTTCTCTTCCACAAGATCTTACACCTCCCTAATCATCTCAACCATTGCAATATCAATTAGCAACCCAACCCAACCCTCCCCTCATATTCCCAAATCCATTCTGGAATGAAACTAATCGGCAAATCAGTTTGGAAGAGCAGCCAACTAAAAAGCCAAGTGAAGAAGTTCTCAAGCAAAATCTAACAAAATGGAGCTTACAGTTTGAAGACAAACAAATTCCACAATTGTTTAAGCCTACAATAGAGAAGGAGTGCACGAAAGTGGTTGAAGCTACAAAACAACAAGAGGAATATGACCAACAACAAATGTTAGACAAAGTTTTCTCAAATCTCTTGAGATACAACGTAAAGATAATGTTTTGAAGGAGCATATGAATGTTTCTAAGGATCAGATCAACAATCTTGAGCCTATATCACCTTCAGATCAGCTTGCAAACAGTCATACAAAGGAGGAAATCAGTGAAGAAATTCAAATTCAAAAGGAGTTTTCCTCAAGCATAAACTATAAAGAGGACGTTTTATCGAAGTAAAAGATTCGATGATGACGAAGAGCCAATTGCAATTGTAAGTATTCCACCTCCATCATCTATCTTCTTCAATAAAGACTCTCTTGTTATTACATCTTCTTTTGAGCTTGAGAAAGAGTCAAATATAAGGTTGTTTGCAAAGGATGAAGTAGAGAAAGTTACGAGATCACTCTCCGGACATCCAAAATGATCGGAAAGCGCCTCAAGAACTCCAAATGATGATATTACACACAAAGAAGAGGGGCAGATTAGAAAAATCAGTTTATCAGCTATGAGAAAACCATGTCCAATCAGGTATTTGGCTAGTTTAGAGCCATAGGAGTTGCCATCAGTTGTGCTCATTTCAGAGCATAAGAAAGAGCTTCAAGTTGCCAAAATTCAGCCCCAAATCTACAAAGACAGAGTATAGATCCTACGGTGGTGTTTATTTTTCTCTGGGCTGATATCTTGAGCAAACCAATGGTGCAAACCACGTCTGCACTTATACCATGTGATCTAGTTGCAAAATTGATCTCATGGCCGTACTTTATGAGAAAATGAAGTTATTTCTCCCAACCAATATATGGTTTTGTTTAGCTTTCATTTCTCTTTGTTTAGATTAGGAGTAGTTTAGGTTTGTTTCTTGCATAGTAAGTGCTTGCATGCACATTGTTTTTCCAGTTTTCATAGTTGTCTTTTCAAGAAGTGCTTGCATGCACATGTTTTCCTTTTATTGGAGAGGGTATTTCAATTGTTTTGTTTCAGAGGATACAAGTTGTTGATAGAAGTATGTGACTCCATAGCCCAATGGATGCGTATAGGCACGATCTCCTTGTTTAGCGAGCAAACAATCTCGCGATGTCACCAAAATGTTACCATATTTTCCACGCCAAGAAGTTTAGTTTTATTTTTCGAAGGGCTAAAATACCAATTGGCTTAAAATAGCCTCATGCGCCAAGGGAAGAACAAGGAAAAGGGTGCATGGAAGGGATACAAATAGAAGTTTCAGTTCTATATTTAGGAATGCATGAAAGGATGGATAAAATTGATTTGGATAAAAATAAGAGTTACTGTTCCAAAAATAGCTGTGGCGCATAAGGGAGAAGTGTTTATCTAATAATCAAACTGCTGTTCTTATTTTGGCACCAAGGGTGGATAAGGGAGAAGGGCTTTTATTAATAAATCAGATTGTTGTTTAGAAGATTGGCGCCCAACATGAAAGGTGAAGGAAATAGTCTAAAATCAAATTGCTGTTCCAAAATAGCCTATGCGCCAAGGATGGACTCATGAAGAAGTGCTTTTATTTAGGAACTATTGTGCTAAAATTAGCTGTTTCCTTTTGGTGGTGCCAAGGGATAAAGAAGGAATACATACTTTAAAAAGGCAAACTGAAGTTCTTTTCAAGCATGACAGAGAAAAGAACAAATAAAATAAACATGTAGTTGTTCTAGTCATTGTTGGCGCCACAAAGGAGAAAAACAAACTGCAAGAGTCTGCCATGAGCCACAAGGATATAGAATATATATTTGATAAATAAGAACTGCTGTTCTTTCAAGGAGTCGGCGCCAAGCTGAGGGAAATTAAATAAATAAAATAAAAGGAACAACAATCCAAAAACAACGGTAGTCTATTATTGGGAAGGAAGAGCTGATTCATCTTGATATAGGCTGATTTTGATTGTGGAAAATAACATACATACACTTGGGCTGATTTGCTTTGGCAATTCTAGCCTTGTACTTGCACCTTTGAATAAAAACTCCATTTTTGCCCCTCTCATATCACTTTTTTTTGATTTTTCATTGTGTTTGATAGGATATTGTATTGCCTTAGTGTGGAATTTACTCCCTCTACTGCTGTCCTTTTCTCCTAAACCCTTGAATTTATTATGCAAATAACTTAGAGTTGTGCATGTGTGTGGATCTTTGATTTCTCCGTGTGCAAGCTACACGCATGTGATAAATTATTGGCTTATAACCCTTATTTCCCATTTCCTGCATTCCTTCTCTCTTTTCCTTGTCGAAGTTTTCATTTTTTAGGTGATTCACAAGGGAACCAACCCTCTTTGGAGGTTCATTTCAGACATAGGTTGTCCACATCCTTGAGGTGTTCCAATTTTGTCAACAGGAGAGAGTACACACCATTCTCTATCAGGGTGCAACTTATGGGTGACAACAATTACTATCAACATAGTGTCATCCAATGACTCACAATTTGTATTGTGCTTGATACTCTGAAAGAATTTTGTGTGGTTTTCATGTCAATTTGTTTTCCTAATATAATTTTTTTGGAAAGCAAGACGATAAATTGTCATTTCATCTCAAAACATGAGTATTTGCAAACCATTTCTCTTAACTAGTGGACTACAAGATGTCTGTTTCAATCTTTTCTTGCACCTATTTGGGAGTTGAACGAGGCAATCTAAATCTCATTCCTAGTCACGCAAAGGCTATGATTCCATTAAAGAGAACTCTTTGAGAAGAAAGCTTCTTGGATTATTTTCAGGACATCACCATACAACTTCGATTCATAAGATCGAAAATGCTATATGGATCTTGAGATCAAGTCTTGGGCATGACGGTGGGCATGCATTAAAAGTGTTGGATATTAAGATATGGATCTTCTTTGCTTCTTGGTTGAACAGGTTGCTGATCTTGTTTCATTAGATGTTAGGCTGTAAACTAGAATTCCATTAATATATTGCTAAAAAATGTTTAATGCATAGTTTCTTCAAGGAAATCTACTAGGTTGTATAGGATTCATTCTAGGCCCAACACAATATTTTTGAAATATAGAAGTACATAGCTCTTTGTTCCTCCCAGAGATTGGTATCTTTGGATCAACCACTAATAGGCATTTTTATATGAGCTTGTTTCAATTCTTCAAATGGTTCATTGGCCTTGGCTATTTGGAGAAGCTCTTAGGGGAGTACTTTGCTCCCTTCTAGGATTGTCTAGCCCCATCCGCTTAACTTTGGACATTCTTCTTCAAACATTATTAGATACTACATTGGCCCTATTGTGGTGGTGGATGATATCGATGTTGGTTTTTCTGGCCTTAGCTTTTCTATAGACGTGATAACATTGGTTTGAGTCTTGGTCTCCAAATTTTATCTTAATCATCTCCGTGTTTCATTAAAGGTCCTTCCATCATGTGGCTATTTGTCCTTGTAATTGGATCACATGGTTTGAGGTTTATCTGTTTTGTGTTTACTGCTACTACTTGTAGCTATGTTTACGTTACATTTGTGTTTTATTTTTAGTTACTTTTCAGACCCTAGGATTGTTGTACTCTAATACTTTTCTATTATAACTGAGTTTACTTTTGAGTCAATTACCTACTTTGGTCTTTTGTGGAACATAGTATAATTTCTTTCTTTCTTTCCATGGATTACTTTTCTTCCTGCTTTTTTTTTTTGGTCTGCTACTTCATCTTTTACCATCAAGAAAGGAGACAAATAATGCATCTTATATTACTCTAGAGAACAAATGAGTTACTTGAGCATTATGATTACATGGAGAATCTCTACCTACATAGGCAAGGAAAGAACACATCTAATCCTGTGCCCCATTAGGCAAATAATTCACATCCTTCAGAAACCAATCAAGCTTAGCTTTCACAATTAAAGACAAAAATTGTCTAAAAAGTTGGAAAATTTATACTAAGTGGGTGGTATCTTCCTGAAAAGTAGGTTTGCATCTCATTATCCAAAGGAATCTAATCGATTTCAACAGAATTGTATGCCATAGATTCTTGCCGTTGTTCGTGAACATCCGAGAATCCCCTAGAAGAGGTTCTCTCCAAGGGACGGGAGAAAAAAGGGAATTGAATTCAGCTTGTAACCACCCCCAAACCCTCTAGCTGTTGAGCACTTCTAGAAGATATGCTGATTGTCTCATCTTTCCCACACAATGCAGAAAGCATCTGCAATACCTACCTTACACAGATCTTGACAGATAAACGTTGATGCATTACTAGCAATCCCAACACCTTGTGTTTAATTTTTTTCTTGTTTCTAAATGACTAGACAATGTTGTTACCATCTCACTTTAAATACCTTGACTTGCCACTGCTTGTCCAATGAATGGCATAACATTAAACTGTTGCACTTGATCCTTTGTTGCAAGAAAGGATTGCAAGAAAGGAGTCTTTTTGGATTATAGTATAGCTGAAAATCTCTTATGCAATGATGCTAATGGCCAATTCAACTTGTGTCGAGTAGAGGATAATATCAATCATGGGTCTACGACTACAAAAGTTCTAAGAGGAACTAATGGAGCTGGAATATTTATCCATGTTCCTCAAATTCATTAAGGTCTATTTTGTAGGTTTCAATATATATTGCAATCATGTATAGGGAAATAATATCAAAGTATTCTTGAAAGAATCAATCATGCTGTATTTTCTTTAGAATTGAGTTTGGATCCTTACTGTATTTGTTTATATAGGGGTTTGCAAATTTTAGATCGATTTTCTTGGGTGGAACATGGTTTACTAACAATTTGAGGGTATTTTAATGAAATTCTAACATTTGTGAATATTGCAATTTTTTTTGGCGTGCTTTCCGTTTCCATATGTTTCTTTAGTTCTTGTAACGAGTCTATCAGTTTTTCAATTTTTTTAGTAAGGGTTGGTTGTTCTTCATCATTTGTCTTTTTTCATTTCATATAATTTGTCTTTCAGCTATTCTATTATGGTGATAAGGGTTTGTTTTGGGCTCAACAATAGCCTTACCTAATTGTAATACATATGAAACAGTTATGATGAACTTGGGGTGCAAAAGATTTTGCCTGATACAACTTTCATCCGACGGTGGAGGCACAAGATTGAAGCGGTTATTATAACACATGGCCATGAAGATCACATTGGTGCCTTACCTTGGGTAACTTGCCTCTCTACTCTTTTCTTCTAGACACCAGATTTTATTCAATAAAGTTCTCGTCGGGTAAACCATAAATGCATGTTGCACTCCCATACTCTAGCTATTTTTTATTCCTTGTTACTTAGTTTGACAAGTGTATTTATTGTAGAAGAACCAATTGAGGGCATGGATGCCACATTCAATGGGGATATGCGAAAATCAGTAAAATTTAAATTTTAGCTTCCTACTTAATAAAACGATTGAATGTTAAATGGGCAGGCTTGGAACCAATCCTATTGACCAGTTCAACCCACAACAAAATATAAGAAGGAAAAAAATGAAAAGAAAACGTAAGAAACAAAACAAATACACTTCCATTAATCCAAGTAGCAGCCAAACATTTTGAAATACATTCTTTCTTTGACACTTGTTGATGGGGCACAAATCTCTATTGAATGCACTGAGATAGGATTTAGGGCAAAGAAAATGCTATTTGAGATTTAAAATCATAACAATTAGCGAGAAATGAAATAGCAACTATAGAACAAAGATTATGCATGATTAAAAGAAAGAGCACTTCATATATGTAGTAAGAATATTCAACCCACGTCACGGTATTATATATATACTCGAAGCACCGAAACGCCCATGGGGTTCCCGTATCCATGCAGAAACGTTTGAAACGCTTGAAACAAATATGAAATGTTTTTTAAATTTAAAAAAATAAAAATTTGGCACGTTTCCGCTTGGGTTTTGCAAGTTTCAAGCATCAAAACTTTTTAAAAATAAAAATAAAAGCATTTAATAAACCTAACCCTAATCTACCTACCTAGACTTGCTAAAGACACTTCCTAAAAGCTATATAATGACCTCTTGGGTCCATTCTAAATCACACTCTCATTTTCTCTCTTGCTAAATTCAGTTTTCACTAAACTAACATTTAGCATTGTGAAGAGCAAAGAGACATCAAGGAGCAACTTGAAGGAAGAGTTTAGGAGGTGGTGCTAAGGGCAAAGAGCATCTAGATTATTATCATGTATATGTGAATCATTGAAATTGTAACCATGTTGAATGATGAGTTATGACTCTTTAGAAGTTCAAATTTCAATGAATACAAAATATTTTGAGTGCTTTATCAATTATCTCTTATGGTCTACAAATTTACAATTATAAAATGAGTATTATGCATATATATATATTTAATAATATATTGTACGGACGTTTCCGGCAACGTTTTGTATCCAAGGTTTTTTGAAAATTGCCGTTTCCACGTTTTGTATTCATTTCCGTTTCCATTTCCGTTTCCGTTTCTGTGCAACATAGTATATATACGATACATTAAGGACCATATATATAGGCTCAACTAGGGTAGGGTAAACCCCCATCCATCTAGTTGGTTTGAACCCAACCTAACTGCCTTATCATACATGCATAACTCTGACAGACCCAATCTAATTTAAGATTACATGTGCCATATGTTGGTTGCTCCATAACCTCAAAAGAAACATTCTCAAAATATTGATATTCTAACACCTCCCTTAATGCTTATGATTCTAAGATTAGAAAAAGTGCATTAAAATACATGTTATGTGGGGACGTGCACCCCCATCCCCAAGCCATCCTGGCCATCCAGGGCATTTCAGGAACTTGAGGATGGGGACGAAACACCCACACCCCCACTCCCCCTTCACACCCCCACGTCCCCATGCACTCCCCATACTGAAAAAATGGAACATCCCTGGGATGTTTCCTGGCTTTGTGGAATGTTCCCGGGCGTTCTAGGAACATCAAATGCAAGGGGACACTGTGACGTCCCGGGACGGTCGAGGAATTTCCCAGGGATGTTCCAGCATCCCCTGCTACAGTTAACTTTTGTTGCCTTCTATTAAATAAAAAATATTTAAAAAAAAATCATTCCCCTTA
Source organism: Taxus wallichiana var. yunnanensis (assembly GCA_018340775.1). Taxonomy (NCBI): domain Eukaryota; kingdom Viridiplantae; phylum Streptophyta; class Pinopsida; order Cupressales; family Taxaceae; genus Taxus; species Taxus wallichiana. Next base: position 227,941,713 of record CM031237.1, on the reverse strand, counting down.
ATACTTTTTGGTGCACCCTTTTAAACGATAGTCAGCTTTTGCAGAATTCATTTACGAGTTCATTGTATCCGGAGGTTGCTCCCTTGAAATGTCTCTGCTTTCTTATTTCAGTTTGGACTTTTGCCTTCACCAATTGGATCTGTTATATTTTGAGCCATTTAGTTATTTACATGGTCATTGATTACTGGTATGTCATAGAATCTCTGTAATTTCATTTGCAAAATATAGAGACATATGGCTAGTGCTGAAAGACCTATGGATAATGATTACAATACTAGTATGCATCAATTATATAGATGCTGGTGGAGTGTATGTGTCATGGGGTACTCCCTTTCAGCGATCTGTGTTTGATTGGGATTCAATCATCTCTAATAGCCTGGCAAGAGCTGTTAGAAAATATAAGAAGTGCCCAGAGGGCCAGAGGCCTTGTTTTACATGTCATCCTATTTGGTTGACTGTATTTGTGCAATTAATCTGTTCCTCGACTCAAATTGGCTGTTTAGCAAAGACCCAAATTGGCTGTTTAGCAAAGAAAAGGATCCTACTATCATCATCATGTACTCCTGAATCTTTTGTTTTTCATTGTCATGACACTCAGCTTTGAGGCTGCAATGTGCATGTTTATTGTTGATGTATCATTGTATCACTATAAATTAATGTTGATTCTATGTCAATGTCTCAATAATAAATATCGAATTTTGGCATATTTGATGAACTATAATGTTCTTGATTGAATGGTTTCAGCCTTCAGGGTTTCAGTTTATCTTAGTTTAACTTTATTTATGTTTTATTTGTAGTATGTATACATTTTATATATTGTTTTTATAGCCGTACCTGAGCTGTGCCTCGGCTGTCTCCAAATATAGGTTTTTTTGCTGTCCCGAATTCCCGCCATCCCGGAGTCTTAGATAACTATGTCAAAAAATGACTCATAGTAACATCATGAAGATGAGAGAGGATGGAGAAGTGAACATGACAAGTCATTCTCCTATTATGTGAACCATGACTCAACCATGACTAATATGAAGAATGTCTTTATGCATCTCTGGCTGTTCTAGCTGTTCAAACCTTTTCAAGAATGGTTCGACTTGAAATAGATGTCCAAATCGATTGCAGTACATAATTATCAAGGTCTTTGTTCTCTACTGTATCTGAAACGAGAACATGGAATCAACGCTCCTTTTGAAAGAATTGAATCATTGCATCCAACCTATGAAATCTTTTAAAATTAGTACCATCAAGTAAACTCACATGCTAAATCATCACAAGGAACAACAGATGCCGCATCATCTAAGGAATGATCGTCTGTCCCAGACATAGAAACTGCAACTTGTCTGTACCAACAAACATCTGAATCATGATTTTGTCCAACAAAATCTACAAGCATCCGAACCAACAAGAATCTGTAGAACAAATGAATTTTCATCATCAACTATTTGAAGAATGATCCCTCTTATCACAATTAACTCAAGTGTGCCCGAATCAACAATCATCTGCTAAGTGATTGCTTTACTAACAAGGTGTGCAAGCATTAGGAAATGCATGAGACCTTCTGGAAGATGATTTCTGCAAGGTATGTATCTCCTCCAAATTTGTCGCATCAAAGTTTTAAATAATTCATTTTTATTTTCCACTTCCTCTAACTTAGCTATCATGTGGTTAATTGCTTCACTCATACCAGTCAATCTATCAGTAAGTGAACAAGCATCATCATCGAGCGAGAGCATGCATCAACATGAGAAGAACCATCATCATTATTGTGAGAGGAACAAACATCATTATCACCAGCATCCAAAAGTAAGACAAAGCAAGCGTGAGAACTCTGTTTGCGAGTCTGGCGAATTCTGGGAGATAGAAGAGCTGGATCAATGTAGTGTTTTACTTTCCTATAATGCCATCCTATCTAGTGTAACTGCTGCTTTATCAGGGTCAACATCTAAAATAATACTGAAGGCATTAATACGGAGTGTTGTGAACCTTTTTGTTCTATGTCAATGCTAATGGCATTTGTATGTGGTGGCTCCAAACCATCCATTTTATGTAAATGGGCACAAAACTTTTGGGTTAATGTACTAACCGGCCTTATTGGGCAGTGGGCCCACCAACCCTCCTTTTTGGTCCATTTATTCACATTGTTTATGCATCTAGGTTGTTTGGTAAGATTTTGTAAGTATATAAAAACTAATTATTCCACAAGTGAACAAAACATGAAAGAAAAGTTAAGCCGTTAGGCCTTAGACGTGGTTTATGTTTTGGATGGAAGTTGTGCAAAAGTCTACAACTGCAGTGTTTTGAGCCAAGGGCAGCATCCACACTGCCTTGTATATTTGGTCCATGTATTCATATTGTTTATGCATCTAGGTTGTTTGGTAAGATTTTGTAAGTATATAAAAAGTAATTATTCCATGAGTGAACAAGGCATGAAAGAAAAGTAATTACAAATAAGCCGTTAGGCCTTAGAAGTGGTTAATGTTTTGGATGGAAGCTGTGCAAAAGTCCACAACCACAGTGTTTTGGGCCAAGGGCAGCGCCCACACTGCCTTGTATATTTGGGCCACTGTCTGTACTTCATAATGAAACCTATTTCTATATCTTCAATGTACTGTTCAGATTTATTTTCCAGCAAATATTTAAATTGTCGCTTTCATATATTAGAAATTTGAATTCTATTTTTATTTTGCGATTTCGTTTGTAATTTAGATTTCAGATCTTGAGTTAATTTCAGCCTTCCATCCAGTTTCAGCTTTTTGTAGGGTTTAGCATTTAGAGTGTTGTGGTCACTTCCTCGGGAATCTCTGGGAAAGTCTCAGAAACATCTCAAATATTTGCATTAAAACCAATGCCAATGGTTAATGTTGGAGAAAGGGAGAGGGAGAGGTAGAGGATGTGAGGGAGTGGGGTAAAGGGAGTAATGGGAGGAGGGAGGACTGGGGATGATAGGGGCACAGGGTAGGGTGGAGGCACGGGGAGGGATAGAGACTAATAATACTGAGTAACGGGAAGTCCATGGTTCTATATTTACTAAGTTAGAGTGAAGTTGGATGACTAGCACAAGTAGCAACTATTCATTCAAGAAAACCTATGGCAACTATTCTACGATCATCCAAGTTTTTAATGCTGCATTTATCAGAATATATTTCAATGTTATTATTTTTCTTAGTGATTTAAGGCAACTAAAAGCAAGTTTGTCATCAAATCTGGAACACATCTAACATCTTTGAAGATATCATTTTGAACATGAATCACACCAATGCCTCTAATCATTAAAGCTCTGTCATTGCCTGACAAGATTTTACTATCAAAGCTCTGTTATTGCCTGACAAGATTTTACTATCACGAGTGTGCATACTTAAAAGCACAAGCTTTATCATTTTATGATACATCTTGAGTTACGCCTGAATCTATCACCCAATCTATCTTAATATAACTGGAAGTAGTCAATCCAGAAAAAGGAACACATTATTTTTCGATATATACCTTGGGTTTTGAGATTTGTTTTGCTGCTTTGGTGTCAATTCTCCTATATCTCACTTTCTTCAATGCCACACCCTCACATGATGTCCATTTCATTATTTATGTTAAGTGACTTCTTCAACTGCCTGGCTTCTTTTTTTTCCCCCTCATATTTTTCTACTAAAATTTGTTGTACTTCCAAGTCCCATTGATATACTTTGATCATCCATGGACAAAAGGATGATATCTTCGGTGTTTTTTCTTTTGCAAATCTTGACATCATAGTTATAGTAGACAACTGAAAATGGTCATCACATCATGGTGGATGTCTTAAATTATATTTCTTTAAACAAATGTCTGCGGTAAGATGTTCTGCAAAAATGTTCAGGGTTCACTTCAAATGATAGAACTGAGGTCTTGAAAAAATAATGAGTTCATCAGTCAACTCTGAATGTTAAATAGCTCTCTGCAATGTGTTTCGCTGGATGTGTCAGTAGGATGTAGGACTGGAACGGCTATCACTCAACTGTTTCCAATCAGTCTCTATACCACTAGAAACATCTGGTCCAATCAGTTCAAGGTCTTCATGCTATCACCAACGAGATAAAGGTTGAGAGAATCTACTATCACGGTCTTGCAATATCAAAGATCTCTTTATAAATCTCAAGCTCCCAACAAAAGGAAGCATAATATCATACATTCTCACAGTTCATAGTGAAAATTCGTCCATGGTGCTACATTCTTAGGTCTGTTTCCCTCATTTTGGGTGGTCAATGGAGCCGTACAAATGGAAACTATATTCAGCGTAGCTAAATTCGGAAGCATCAAAAGATTGTGCTTAGAAAGAAACTGATGGTGAATTGATTCAGTCTGATTCTATTTTGGCTTTATTCCTAGTCATTTTTTCAGCTTCTAGGTTCTTTTTACCCTAGTACCGTTCTATTATAATTGGATGTGATTTCGAGTCCCATTGACCTATTTTGGTCACTAGTGAACTCTAATTATAACTTCTTTCTTTCTTATGTAGAACCCACGTATAACTCTTCTATGATTCAATTTGTTACTGTTTGCATCCGCCTTGGTCTCAGCATAATATTCATTCTATTCATATAGTCTACGTTGCACGGAAACGGAAACGAATATGAAACGCGGAAACGACAATTTTCAAAAAACCTTGGATACGAAACGTTATCGGAAACGTCCGTACAATATATATATATATATATATATATATATATGCATAATACTCATTTTATAATTGTAGACCATAAGAGATAATTGATAAAGCACTCAAAATATTTTGTATTCATTGAAATTTGAACTTCTAAAGAGTCATGACTCATCATTATATAGCTTTTAGGAAGTGTCTTTAGCAAGTCTAGGTAGGTAGATTAGGGTTAGGGTTATTAAATGCAACTTTTTTTTTATAAAAAAGTTTTGATGTTTTAAACTTTAAAAAAGCGGTGGAAACGTCTGGCATGTTTCCACCACGTTTCGTTTCCGTTTCCCGTTTCGGAAACATTTCTGCCACGAAACGTGACCCCCTGGGGCGTTTCCGTGCTTCTGAGCATATAGTTGGTCGGAATAACTAATTGAATAAAAACTCAATGCTACAACTATTGATGCTTGCCTTTATCAATTGCTAGAGAGGTCGAAAAGTTACTACTATTGGAATTTGGGACACATTTCTATTCTTTGAGCCGAAATAAACCAAAGGTTTCTTGTTCATTTGATTCATATTTTATTTAGGCGGGATTCTCAAGGATTTACTATGGCGGATCACATTTTTACTCTCCGACTCATTATTGAAGACGCAAAGCAAATTCTTGTTCCATTGATTTTAAAGAGGCCTTGATTAGATGCTTCTTGTTCAAGGGGCTACACACTACGGATCCTAGCTTCTTATAACTGCTATTATGAGCTTCCTAAGATGGTTTTGGGCCGTTTTCATATAACATAGGCCTTTTCAGACTTTATTAGGAGCACAAATGGAGTGAAACAAGGATGCCTGCTGCTACACTGTTTGGAATCTATATTGATGAGATGGAGTAGTTTCTTAAAGAGATCATGCATGCATAGAATGATTGTATTCTTAACCACATTTTGATTTCAGTACTCCTGTTTGTGGATGATGTGGCCCTTCTAGCCTCTTCTATAGAAAGTGTTAGTATTCGAGAGATAATGAAGAGAAATTGAAGACACACTAACATACTTGTGTGTTCCCGTCTTTTATTAACCAAATAAGAAGTTACATATATATTTAGGCGAGGAAGTGATATGTGAATAACTAATATACATTAACTATTACTTAATGTTTAATATTTTTGACACCCCCATAATGATTAAACCGGAGACTACTCCAAGTTTGTCCTGAAATTTTATAAACAAAATAGGACCAAGGGGTTTAGTCACTACATCTGCAGCCTGCTCCTGAGAGGCACAATAGTGAAGAGAAATATCACCAGAATCAACTAATTGTTGTATGCAGTGATGATGAATCTCAATGTGTTTGGTGCAAACATGATATATCAGATTCTTTACCAACTTCAATACACCTTGATTGTCATAGAAAAGTGGAGTAGGTGTTGTTTGAGGAAGTTGAAGATTAATCAAAATACGACATAGCCAAATTGCCTCACAACTAGCACTCACTGCTGGCTTGTACTCTATTTTGGTGGGAAGTAATAACTCCTGAACCAAAGTAAAGGATGTACCAGATTGTGGACCTCTGAGTATCAACTAATCCCGCTGCAAAGTGTGTGTAAATTGTCAATCTGAAATCTATAGTCTAATATAAAATGCCAAAGTCAAGGACTCTGCTAATAAATCACAAAACATAAAGATTCGGATAAAAAGATTCTTGAATCCAAAATCTTGTAGATGTTGATCAATCTTAATATACTTGGCTTGTGGAGCCCACTCAATTCCGTACACAAACTTAATCAATATGCAAACGAAATGATTGTGGATGGGCACCGAAAACCTTCAAGCTACACCATGTAAACCTCCTCATTCAAATATTTGTTCAAGAAGGTGCTCTTTACATCTATCTAGCCTACTCAAGTCTGTACACGGACTTAATCAATATGCAAACTAAATGATCATTAATGGGCACCCAAAAACCTTTAGGCTACAACATGGAAACCTCCTCATTCAAATATTTGTTCAAGAAGGTACTCTTTACATCTATCTATGTGCTATTGAGAGAAACAAATGAAATGAGATCATCTTCGAAGTAGGAAAAAATGTCTCTTTATAGTCTATTCCCTCCTAAAGTGAAAAGCCTTTTGCAACAAAATGATCCTCTGCCATAGTATCATTAGCTTTGCATTTGACTTTGTACACCCATTTGCATCCAACAATTTGTTTACCTTGAGGCGATTCCACAAGCTCCCATGTTTGATTTTTCATTAAGATGTGATATTCAGTTTGCATGGTATTTCCCATATAAGTTTGCTTTTTGCTTCAGAATATCGCTGCAATTCAAGTACTATAAAAAGATCAGAAGTGAGAGCAAAGTAAACATGCGCTGCTTGATTAACAGTCTTGTTTTTGGACCTTTAAGCCAGTGTTTTTGATCGAGGCATTTCATCATGTTGTATGTCTTGGATAGTGGAGTCTCCCTCCACAACTAATTATGCATTAGATTGAGGCATTTCAACCTCCCGCACATCTTGGATAGTGGAGTCTCCCTCCACAAGTAACGATGCATTTGATTGAGGCATTTCATCCTCCCACACAACTTGTATAATTAAGTCCCCCTCCATAAGGTTGACCATGGTAGTGCGGACAAGCCTATACAAGCCACCTTGCCCAATGCTTAGGGCAACTAACCTATCCTGTCTCACATCAGACACAATACACTTCTTCTCGAGAGAAACTAGTAGTAATGGTGTGATTTTCAATTAATTGACAAATAAACTAGATTTTTGTTCAAATTTGGGAATACCAAACATTTCGTACAAGCAAATATTCAACATTATTCAAAACTATGTGAATATCTCTAATCCCATTTACTGCATGTGACAACTCATTAGCTAATGAAACCCAATCAATTTTTTTATCTTGTAGTAAATTTTACATACCAGTCCTTATGACACGTGAAATGCATGGATGCGCCATAATTAAAGAACAAACAATTGGTAGCACTATTGTTTGACTATGACTCCATGAGGGCATACCCTTCCTTAGGATCCCATTCACCTTCAATTGCTGCCACATTTTCTTGACTTTGTGGCTTTTTGTTGTGGAAAAGATCATACCTTCTCTTTGGCAATCCTTTTTGATATGCCCGACCTTATGAAAATAACAACATATCACTTGATACTTGGAAATAGATCATCAGGGTTACCTTTCTACTTCTTCTTAGACTGAGCAATAAACACACTCTCTATTTGTTTGTAAAATCTGCAAAATCGCGATTCTCTATTTGCACAAAAATGGATGTCATGTTTTTGTCAAATCTGCACTTTGTTCGTCATTTGCAAAGTGCCAAGAGTATGCAAAACAGGTCTTCAAACTCAATTTCCTTTTGTTGCATCCTAGGGGTCTGCAAAATGGTATCTTACCTATGCACCTTTTATATTCTTTTGTTTGTGTTTTGTCCTTCTCTTGGACCATCATTTTTCTGATCTTTAACTCTTGTATATCGTGTTTTACACTGGTCTTTACATTTTGATCTGCGGACTCGCGACTCCTCTCGGACCAATACTACTTTAGTCTTTCATTCCTATCACGAATCTTCACGACTTTTGACAATCACGATCGTTAAAATACAGTGACTTGTATCACTATTTCCTCCCAACCTGGAATGTCCCCAAATGGGACACTTTCAACCCAAGATGGATTTTTGATAAATCCAAACACCAAATACAAATTTTTCAAAGAGATAACAATTAATTGCAATGCATATCAGATTTATCTATGAGAAATGCGACTAGGGTTTGATGGAAAACCCATATAAATCAGCCATTATACTCAACTCTTTTCACTCAGAAATGAAATACTGAATTTTTAAGACCAAAATCTGAGAGAACATGCAGATATATAATGCAAAACAAATCTGAAATAATTTAATAAGTCTGCAGAAATAAAGTACCAGTTATGAGCTCCAACAAGGCTGATTTTATTTAATAAAATCTGCAAAACCCAGTCTGCAATTACAGCTGAAACTGAGGGTTTGGAACCCCTGAAAAACACTCCAAACTATGAAGAAGAGATGACTGAAAATCAGCTTCAAACAACAGGTACAAAAACTGAAAATCTTTGAAAGCACAATGGAAACCCTTGTGTAGAGATTCCTCACATACTCTTGGAGGGTTTTCATCCTCAAGAGGGTACTTCTAAGGGTTTTCGTCCCTAGAAATAATTTAGACAAAGCATGCAAGCTTCAGACTAAAATCAGCAATGAGAGAAAATAATCAATGTCCCTCTTCAAGCAAATCTCATTGCTTAAATAGAAGAATTGGGCCTAATGGCCACCTCCACTCAACCAATCAGATTTTCCTCTTTATTAAATGCCTTTCCCACCAACTTTTCCCTCTAATATTAAATTAAAGTGACCACTACTAATATTAAATTAAAGTGACCACTACTCCATGTGGGTCGCTCCATGTGGTGGGTGCACTTTATTAAATTAAAGTGACCACCTTTGTCTTATTCTATCATGGCACACTACTCCATGTCTTATTCTATCATTACACTTTTTAACATCCTTTTCTATTTTTTAAATGCCCCTAGACAAGTCACACTTTCCTCCTTAAAATACAATTAAAATAAAGTGCTTTCTTACTTTTCTATTTCCACTTTATGATTAAGTCAAATAAATTAATATAAGTGCTCTATAATTTTCTTTTTTTCTATTTTGGCACTTTATAATAATTTATTGTGACTTAAGTCACCCTTGTGCTCACCCTTTGGCCGTTGGGTAGACAAAATAGGCCAAAGGTCTTCGATAATATTATTCGAGAAAGAGGGACATTTCAGTCCTCCCTTCCCCAAATTGCTTGCCCACAAGCAATTCTGAACTCCTTTGTCTAAGTGCCATGCACAATAGACAAAACATGCTGAAGTGTCTCAAAAGTCTAGCACCCGTACCTATAAGATGAGATAAAACTTGATACCATTTGCCCTTCCCAAGGTGCTCATAATCATATGGTTGTACCCAAGGCATTTCACAATGTAAATTGCAGATTTCATCATCTAAATCATCACTCTTATCAAAAGAAATCTGAATATGCTGCACATAGGATATTAAATTGCTTGTATCATACCTTAGGATGTCACCATGATTCCCAAAAAGCTGATTTTCTTCAAAGTTCAGTTGCTGCAATGTTATTTCCTTTCCTCCCTTGATCACCTCTTGTGAAATCTGCTCCTCTTTAAATATTCCAATCATACTATGGGCTGCCATTCTTGGAGGAACTCCTTTCCTCATGCCTTGCAAAACAACTTCCTTGTCTTGCACCTTGAATTTCAGCTCCATGGTTTGATAGTTTTGATGAAAATCACCCAAGGATTGGAGCCATTGAACACCAAGAACTAAATCCAATCCACCAATGCCAACAACATAAAATTCATCACATACCTCATGTCCTCTCATGGTGAATTGAAGTTGGGGAATCCTTTTGGTGCATGTGATTGTATGCCCATCCGCCATAATCACATCAAATCCTTGGAATTCTTCTTCTTGTAGACCCAATCTAGCAACCAAACCTTCATCAATGAAGTTGTGTGTTGCTCCACCATCAATCAAAATAGTGATCTTTTCCCAAGAAGATCACCTCTCACATGGAATGCATAAAAACTAGGCAAAACAATTAGTGCTACTAAGGTAACACCTGTGACAACCACCTCATCATCTTTTGCTTGATCTTTTGGATCAACATTATCTTCATCCTCTTCCTCATCAATAACTTCAATATAGCGGGCTGCCCTTTTGGAAGACAACGGTGGTTAGGAGTCCAAGGATCTCTACATGTAAAACATAATTTTTCCTCCTAAGCTCATTTCTAGTCTCAATTTCTTGTTGTTTTTACCCCAATCTTTTACATCAGATTTATTTTGAAAAGACTTACCTTGCTGCCCATAATTTGGTGTCTTTGGCCCACTTGATGAAGAGGCCTTTGGCTGTCCAAATACTCCTTTTGGCTGCCCAAAAGGTGCTGATTTTTGCTGCTGTCCATACTGTAGATTTCTACCTTTTGGAACTGAATTTTCCAAGTCCAATGCCTTCTTAATGGCACCTTGTAGAGATGGGGGCTGAATGCTTTGACAAGACCTTTTAGTGGCTCTCCTAACCCTTCCATAAATAACAATACTAACCTTCTTTCACTGATATCGGGTACCATAACTGAAAGCCTTTCAAAATCAGAAATATACTTCTCTAAAGATCCTTCCTGCTTAAGTTGTGCTAGCTCTCTGAAGTACATATCCGGATCTGTTCTATCAAATCTTTCAATCAAGCATGAACTGAATTCTCCAAGTGTAGTAATGGAACCATGACCTTGGGTGATCAACCCATGGTACCACCACTCATGTGCCACTCCCTCTAAATGCAAGGTTGCAAATTTGAGGGCTTCTTCCTCATACATTGGGTTTAAAGAGAGATATGTATCAAGCTTTTGTAGCCAAGCTCTAGCAGAACACTTTTCAGTCCCATCAAATGAAGGAAGAGTTACCTTACCCAACCTTTCTTTGAATGTCTCTCCTTGGTGTCTCTTGGTGAACTCTTCAATTCCTCCTGAACCTTTGCTATTCTTCACCTGCCAATAGTCTCTAAAAGAAAACATTTCTCTTACTCTGAAACTAAGTTGTGCATACTCATCACCCCATGCTTCCACATCATCCACATCATTTTGGGCTTCCTCTTCCACTGGTTCTTCTCTTTGTAGGAACTTAGCTTTAAAAGTTGGATGTGTAGCATTGGAAGGATTTCTAGTTGGCCCTGTAGAGCTTCCTTCTCCATTGTTGTTTGCTCCTAATTATTAGAAACATTATTTCCTTGTAGAATCCTGGCCAAGTCTCTAATGGAGCTAGTAAATACCTCACACATTTCTCTTTGATTTTCCCTCATGGCTTGCAAATCAATCGCGACCTCTTCTTCTCTTTTTGTGCAGTTCGTACTTTTCCTTGGGCTTCCCGAACACCTACTTTGATACTAGAAAGATTGTCAAGGCAACTTAATTTCTTGGCTTAGTTTCGATTCTAAATAGATAGTTGTGAACGTTAGTAAAACAAAGGTAAAAGTGTTTAGTGCTATCAAGGGTGCTCTTTCTAGACAAGACTTCTCTTATAGAGGGGAGCCATGAAGACCATGACCTTGTGCACTTATTTTGGAACACCTATGTGACTATATTTAAGATATACTCTTTGGTGATGCTTGAGTGACAATGCTTCCATCTTGATTTTCAAAGTATACCTTTTCCATGATAAGGCTTTGAGGTATTACCATTTAACTTACCATTTTGCAATGGCTTGGAGGTTTGGGGACTATTCTTGGGCATATTGAATGGGCCCATGTGAAGAGATTTTAAACATTTATTCTTTAGTGTATTATGTGGTGTGGATGAAAATGTCCTCCACTCTACTATTCATGCATAAATTGAGGTTTGATTACTTTTCCTTGACAACCTTACCTCCATCTCATGGATCTATTTAAAAGTGCCTCTTTGGTGATGTGTTAGCTACATTGCTTTCGCCTTAATTTTCAAGACACCTTATGCAAGATAAGATTTTTTGATATATTATTGCTAAGCATACCATTTTGTTTGGTTTGGAGGACTGGTGATGAATTCGTCCGCATGTTGGTGCAAACAAATTGTCCTCCAGTCAATTGTTCGAGCAAAATTTGTGGGCCAACCATCGTGTCAAGAGAATCTTCCGAGATTGCCTTCAACAAACAAAAATATGGTCTCTAGGTGACTGCCCCAGGAATTGATAGATTTTTTTAAATATCCAATGGCTGAATGACCTTAAAAGGCATCAATGAATTATGGAACATTTTTAAATATCCAATGGCTGAATGACCTAAAAGACATCAATGAATTATGGAACAAGAAAAATCAGTGTATCTCTCAATCCCATTCACAAAAGTTCAAGGAGCATGTAGAAACCAACAATGGCATGGTTGTATTTTGCAAAATTGCCTACAATTTCAATCAACACCGTGTTTTCTGATTCCAGCCTTTATGAGCATCTCTATCTTTCTAAATAATTTTTTAACTGATTGTACTTTGGAGTCCTGTTGATTTACTTTGTTCATTGGTGAACATTAACATACATCATTCTTTCTTTCTAGATTGTTTTTCCAAAATAACTTAGTGCTTACAAGACGTGTTTTGTGCTTGTTTGTGGGATACTACTATCATCAAAGTTTATTGAGTCCATATATCTCTTCATTGTTTTCGACCTTACTACTTGTACTCACATGCCCTGTCATATGTGTTTGTAAGTACAAAGTTATACTTTCTAAGGCACCATTTGAATTTATGATTTTTTCCCATCACTAAATTCTATAGAACTTGTAACGTTTTAATCTAAGGTGTATAGATGTGGATATGAGTAACCATATGGATATAGTATTTGATATGGATAATTTAAAAAAAAAAAACTTAGATACAACTGGAATATGGTTTATAAGGAAGTACATAAAAAATAAGAAAAAAGTTAAAACCCATTAACATTGTAAATTCAAAACAGAAAATTTGCCGCTGAAATGATGCAGCCATGGTTAGGGGTCTCAATTAAGAGATGCCTTATACCACACAACACACAGAACCACACAGCAGAATATGCATGAATGCAACACAATACAGAAACATAATAGAAACTCAGTTCTTTATTGCTTTGATAGAAAGGAAATACAACAAACACTCAGAACAACCTCACAAATTGAGATGATCTACAACACAATAGATCTGCAGATCTCAGCTTGCTAACTCACAGTCTCTACAAGAATAGCTCTCTTAAACACAAACTACTAGAACTGACTAGGCTAGACTATAGCACTAGTTTGTGCTGGAGTCGTCATTAACACAAGTATAGTGGCATGTTTATAGAGCCGGAAGACCAAACTTACAATGTGTTGTGACCAACATGTTCCATTCCCTTTTGGTGAGAAAATGGAGACCCCCTTAAGTAAAGACATTAATTTTTTTTTTGAGCCTCCAAAACCGATCAAAAAGTGTAAATGAGCAAACAGGGAGGATGCTTGACAATATTATTGATATGAAAAACCAAGTTATAGGGCTATGAAATGCTGTAATATTTATAGGTATTGGACAACAAAATACAAACAACTATTGGTTGCATATGTGCAACCAAAACCATATGGGAGTGAATAAAAACAATGGAACAAATAATAATGGTTATAACAATATAACCATAAAACAAATAATAAACCATGCAAGTTACCTAAGTAACCAACTATCTACCATAGTATACTATTCTACCACGAAGTAAAACAATGAAACTAAATACAATGCATAATTAGCTATATACAATATGTTTTACCTAACATTACCGCCCTTAATTTTACATTTGCCTCAAGAGAAGAGGAGAGGGGTTCTTTGAACAACTCGAATTTGTCATGTACAAGTGACTTCGTGAAAACATGCTCGCATTATTCAGTTGTTGGGCAAAATTGAAGTTGTATGTTGTGTTTCAAAACATGCTCGTGAATGAAATGAACTTGTACCTCAATGTGCTTCGTTCTCTCGTGAAACACTGGATTGCAAACAAGTTTGAGAACACCCTCATTGTCAACATACAAGGTGGTGGATTTCTCTGTGGTACTCCAAGTCCCTCAAGTATGTGACGTAGCCATATCGCTTTGCAGACAACTCCACCTGTAGCACGATATTGGGCCTTTTTGGAAGATTGAGAAACAAAGTTTTGTCTCTTGCTTTCCCATGATATTGAACCAGATCCCAAAAAGAAAACAAATCCAAAAATGGATTTCTGTCATCAATGTTACTTGCAAGATTTGAGTCTGAATATCCAGTCAAGAAGAATTAATCATTCTTCTTGTACTCTAGACCAAGATCCATAGTGCCTTTGAGATATCTCAAGGTCCGCCTCACTGCTTTGTAATGACAAACTCGGGTTCTTGCATGAATCGTGAAAGAAAGCTAATTGCAGAAGTCGATAGCTGGTTTAGTATATGTTAGATAAATGAGACTCCTATCAATTATCGGACAGAGTTGCATTTACTAGCAGAGATGGATTTATGCGAGATAAATGAAGTGTCGTCTCCATAGGTGTAGCAATCTCATGTGTGCAATCTATCATTTTGAATTTCTTGAGTGTTGTCTTGGTATATTTCGGATGAGAAACAAAGATATGATTCTCTTCCGCCATACTTCCAATCCAAGATAGAAGTATGTAATATCCCCTTCTCGAAAGCAATTGGTCGAAGACCCTTAGCCCATTCATTGTTTCCCAATGGCTAAGGGATGAGAAAAAGGGAAACTAAGTCCTAATAAATTAATTTTAAAGTGCATAATGAAATTTTATCATAAGCACTTAAATTAATTTATTAGTGACAAAATAAAAAAGAAAAAGTAAAGCTAATTTTATTTCTCCTTAGTGGAAAAAGGTGACCCATATGGGGATAGAAAGCAAAGGAAAACTCGTGATACCAGGAAACGCGGGATAGGGGCCCGTTTTGGAGAAGAAACGTTTCGAAACGTTTCGGGGCTTGCGCAGACGGCGGAAGCGCGAAAACGTTTCGGAAACGTTTTCCGCGTTTCCGGCGCCTGTCAAGTCAAAAAAACGGAAATGCATTTTAAAAAGTAAAAAATCTTTGCATTAAATGCGGCGAAACCCTAATACTGCATACCTTGCTAAACACACTTCCTAAAAGCTATATAATGACCTCTTGGGTCCATTCTAAATCACACTCTCATTTTTCTCTTGCTAAATACAGTTTTCATTAAACTAGCATTTAGCATTGTGAAGAGCAAAGAGACATCAAGGAGCAGCTTGAAGGAAGAGTTTAGGACGTGTTGTTAAGCGCTAAAGGCTTCAAGGAGGAATTTCGAATCAGATTTGGAAGGTGGGATTGACTTCAAGGAGGAAAAACCAGGTATTTTTCAAGTTTTTTTTTATTTGGCTAAAGAAAATGTTAATGTGATCAATGATCACGAATGATGTGTGCATTATGCACACATCATTCGTGATCATTGATCATGATGTCAATATGTAGGTTGAATTTAGTAATTTTAAAACTCTATGCTTAAAAAAATAAAAAAATGTAACATTTTCTTTGCGTTTTAAAATAAAAACATATATTCTTTTTTAAATTATAAATATCATCCAAACTCTGTGTATGCTCTCACCTCGCACCTATACGGTGACCTTGGTGATCAAAAGCAGAATAGGATGTGTAGGGTTTTTAAATTTAATTCTTTTTTGCTTTTTTAAAAAAGTTTATTTTGTTTTTTTAAATTAAAAAATCCGAACTCTGTGTATGCTCTCACCTCGCGCCTGAACGGTGACCTTGGTGATCAAAAGCAGAATAGGATGTGTAGGGTTTTCAAATTTAATTTTTTTTGTTTTAAAAAAGTTTATTTTGTTTTTTAAATTAAAAAATCCGAACTCTGTGTATGCTCTCACCTCGCGCCTGAACGGTGACCTTGGTGATCAAAAGCAGAATAGGATGTGTAGGGTTTTTAAATTTAATTCTTTTTTGTTTTTTTAAAAAGTTTATTTTGTTTTTTTAAATTAAAAAATCCGAACTCTGTGTATGCTCTCACCTCGCGCCTGAACGGTGAACTTGGTGATCAAAAGCAGAATAGGATATGTAGGGTGTGGTTCTATTTAATAATTTATTGTTATCTAAGTTTATGTTTTTATTTTTCAATGAAGGTTTGATTCAATGGCATCTAGTTCAGCTTCAGTGGGAGGGCATGGGGAAGGGGAAGAAAGCCAAAGTGGGGGTGTGGATCCTAGAGCTCCTCTTTGGAGACATGTGCAAATTGTGGAGAACCTTGTTGGCGGTGGCTCTCGAGTTTGGGTATGCAATCATTGCAATATACAATACAAATCCTCTTATACCCGACTCAAAGCTCATTTAATGGGGAAATCAGGAACGGGGATTAGAAAATGTGGCAAGGTTGAACATAGACATATATTGGCATATATGAAAGAGCAAGAGGACGCTGATATGGAAGCTTCAAGAGCTAGATTTAAAACAGCTCCTTTGCAAAATAGGGGTTCACAAAAACCACCCAACCCATCAAACCATCCTTTTATCCAAGTTGCAGTTGAAACTCCAACAGAGGGAGAGTCTTTGTCACGAAAGAGAATTTCCAAAGGCCCATTAGAGCAAGCATTTGCAAATGAGAAAAGGGATGTTGCTGATGAGTTGGTTGCTCGATGCATTTATGCATGTGGGCTGCCCTTCAATGTGTTGCGCTCACCTTATTGGCAACAAATGGTGAGAGGTATTAATGATGCACCAAAAGGGTATAAAAGCCCTAGTTATGAGAAGGTCAGAACCACATTGTTGGCGAAAGAAGTGGCCCATGTACATACTTCTTTGCAGCCAATTAGGGACTCATGGAAGGACTCAGGGGTATCTATCATTTCAGATGGATGGAAAGATGCTCGAAATAGACCCCTAATCAACATTGTTGCAGTGTGCCCTAAAGGGGCAATGTTCTTAAGGGTTGTTGATTGTGAGGGTGAAGTGAAAGATGCTCAATTTATTGCTAATATTTTGATTGAGGCTATTGAGTCAGTGGGCCCTGCAAGCGTTGTCCAAGTCATCACGGACAATGCCAAAAATTGTAGAGCAGCAGGGCTGATTGTTGAGGGGAGATATGAGCACATTTTTTGGACACCTTGTGCAGTACACTCCTTGAATTTGATGTTGCAGAAGATTGGAAAAATACCATGGATTGAGGAAGTTTATATAGAGGCAAATGAGATCCAAATGTTTATCACAAATCATCATATGTCCCAGGCTATCTTTAGGAGGTTCTCGACATTGGAGTTGCTGAAGGTAACCAAACAATTTCCTAGTTTCTAATTTTTATTTGCTAACTTTTTATGAAATATCAAATTATCAATTGAATTCCTTTTAATTTATTTTTTTAATTAACTTGCTTTAATTTATTTTAATAGGTTGCTGAAACAAGATTTGCCTCTCACACTCTCGTCTTGAGACGACTTGTGAAGGTAAAGCAAGCCTTAAAGCTTATGGTGATTGATGATGTTTGGTCTGTGTGGAGGCAATCAAACACAGAAAGAGCCATCAAAATAAAAGCAGTGATACTTGATGATATTTGGTGGGCAAAGGTTGCATACTTGCTTAGTTTTACTGAACCTATTTTATCTATGATTAGATATGCAGACACGGATAATGCTTGCATAGGGGAGATCTATGATGGCATTGACTCTATGCTTGAAAAAATTAGAGACATCATACAACAAAAAGAGCAGGATCCTGAAGAAAAATTCTACAGTGAAGTTAAGAACGTGATCATGAGAAGGTGGAATAAAATGACCACCCCATTGCATCTCCTAGCCTATGCCCTGAATCCCAAATTTTATAGCAATGAAATACTTGCACTACCTGGTAGGCAAAAACCATATGATGACCATGAAGTTGCAAGTGGAGCTAAGGCAGCATTCCGGAGGCTTTTTCCTGATCCAGATGTAACTAGTACAGTCCGCTGTGAAATGACGCTCTTTGTCTCTTCATCTAATAGTAGCATGGGTGAAATAGATGCAACACTTGACAGGTACAAGATGACCCCATGCATGTGGTGGTGTGCACATGGCCATGATGCCAAGTGGCTGCGACCTGTTGCCATTAAAATCCTTTCACAGGTATCAAATATTAAAATGAAATCAAAAGTTTGTTTATTAATTAAAAATGTATGTTCTTACTTCTTAGTAAATTAATATTATAGTATTACTAATTGAAAATTTCTAACTTCTTTTTTGTAACAGGTGGCTAGCAATTCCTCAGCAGAACGGAATTGGAGTACATATTCCTTCATCCACTCAGCCAAACGGAACAAGTTAGCATCCAAGAAGGCCGAGGATTTAGTGTATGTGCATTCCAATTTGTGCATTCTATCACACAAGAGTGAAGCCTATGTTAGAGGTCCCAACAAACTTTGGGATATTGATCCTGAGACTAGCGACTTTGATGCTTCTGCTGCAACTCTTAGCCAACTTTCACTGCTTGGTATTGATGAAGAAGAATCGGGATCTTTTGCAGAAGGGAGGGAGAGTGGAGCTAGTGGGAGTGGAAATGTCGGTGCTAGTGGTGTTCATGGAGATGATTATGACTATGAGGAAATCTAGATGATATATTCTAGAATCTAGATTATTATTATGTATATGTGAATCATTGAAATTGTAACCATGTTGAATGATGACTCTTTAGAACTTAGAAGTTCAAATTTCAATGAATTCAAAATATTTTGAGTGCTTTATCAATTATCTCTTATGGTCTACAATTATAAAATGAGTACTATGCATATATATATATATATATATATTTTTTTTTAATAATATATTGTACGGACGTTTCCGTCGACGTTTCGTATCCAAGGTTTTTTGAAAATTGCCGTTTCCGCGTTTCGTACCGTTTGTTTCCGTTTCCGTTTCCTGGCAACATAGAGGAAAACTATTAAATAAAGTGATGGAAAATATTAAATAAAGTGAAGAGAGCTAATTGGTCCTTTGTGTGGCTAAAGTGCCAAGGAAAAGTTATAAAAGCAAGTCGCCATGCATGGAGAAGGCATCACTTTTTATCATATTTTCATATCTGAAATTTGGTTGAGCTATTTGCTTTCCATTTTTACCTCAAAAGGATGAAAGCTGTTAGAAATGTTGCACTAGAGGACGAAAACCCTTTGCGCTAAGGATTGAAGAATGAAAACTCTTCATCCTTTATGAGAGGGAGCTCTATTCAGGGGTTTCCATTGAGTTTCAAGGATAATTATGAAGTTCTAGCAATGTTGAAGGTCCTAATTTGCAGATTTCTGTTACATCTAGCTAGGGTTTGAAGAAGAAGAGTGTAGCTGATTTTTGACATGCATTTCCAGCTAGATCTAGGGTTATCTACACCCTTGTGAGTGGAGTTTGACACATTCTAGGGCACGACTGAACCGAATCTCATCTCCATCTTTATTGCCATATTTTTAGTGGTCATTTGTAGCTTGTATGCATTTGATTTGGGCTTTGGAAACATTTTTTCAGCCGTAATCGTAAGCTGATTTTCTGCAGACTTTAATAATTTTCCAGCTCTTCTTGATCTGAAAAATTATATTTTTGGTGTTCTTGCACCTATAATAAATTCTGAGTTGTTGGGTTAAAGATTTCGATGATTTTCAATCAATTTTGAGTATCAATCATCTCCAAGGCAAGTCACATTTCCTCTGCATAAATTCAGATCTGCATTATTTATTTCAAGTACATCTATAAATTGTTGTTTTAGATCAGATTTGCTGCTGTTCCGCTTGGTGGCATAATTTGTCCATTTGGGGACATTACATAGTGCATGAGCCTAATATCTCGTTATGTCGAACAATCTATTAAGAACTTCCTTCGTAGCATCGATCATCTTTACCGTGTTTGCCAGTGATGACTAGATTGTCGATATATACAACTATCACAATCTCTCCTTGCCTCTTGAGGTAGAGATTGGGATCATATGTATTCCTCAAAAATCCATGCTAAATGAGATGCTCATCAATCTTGATGTACCAAGCCCGGAGTGTCTGTTTAAGTCCATATAGAGATTTGATGAGTCTACATACCTTTTTTTCTTCTCCGGTGTACAATAAAACCCTAAGGTTGAGTCATGTAGACTTCTTCCTATAGATCTTCGTTCAAAAAGACACTTTTCACGTCCATTTGATGAACTTTCCATCCAAAACTGTGCAACTAGAGCAAAGATCATCTTGATCGTTTTGATTTTAGCTATGGGAGTAAATGTCTCATAATCTATGCCTTCCTTTCGCATACCCCTTTGTTATGAGTCTCGCTTTGTACTTGTCAATAATTCCATTTGCTTTCAGAAGCAACCAATGGGCTTCTTCCTGGTGGAAGATTGACAAGCTGCCATGTGTTATTCTTCATCACTGACTGATACTCAACATCCATGACATCTTTCCAAGCTTTTGACTATAGGGCTTCCTGTACAGTAGAGGGTTCAACAGATTCAACAACTCTATTCATCAAAGAAAAATTTACCTCTTCACGATCTATATTGTGAGTCCGTTGTCCAGTGGTGGATGTGTCCGGAGGAGCATCCATCTTTGCATCTTGAATCATATTTGTATACCACTAGGGCATACGTTGTTCTATTCCCGTGGGTTATGGTTCTGTTTGATCATCACCATCATCATTGTCATCATCAGCGGGAACATCTGCTTTTGTTTTCACAATAGGTGTGTTATGTACATCATGCGAGTTTGTGGAAGGAGCCTCAACTTCTTTCTTCTCAAAGAACTCAACATCCCTGCTTGGTGTAGACTTTCTTGGTCTTCAGATCCATCAATTTGAAAGATCCCAAACTCCTTTTCCTGAATATATATATTTTAATATATTGCTCAAGCTTGGATCTGAACTGATAATGTCAAAAGAAATCATAGAACACCATTCTCATACTGCACTGACAAATTAAATAAAACAAACCCTTGAAGTCGGGTGGATATAGAAAATGTGCCTAGGGTTTAACAGCAGATTTCCTCATAAATAATTCCATTTGTGAATTTAATATTGATTTCGATGATAAATAATTAGGGCAAAACAACTAGAAATCTGCAGATGGAATGATAACAAAGTATTGTCTAAAACCCAGCCGTAATTGATTCAAACCAAATCGATTTGATATATATTTGAGGCTGAAAGATACAATAATGAACTAGCATGAAGAATACCTCGACCGCATAAAACAATTTGTAGTATAAGTCGCCTAGTCTAGAAGATTCTGAATGCCTTCGCTGCAATTTTATTTCTCTTTCTGAATTGCTGGAATGATAAATAACTTGTGAATGCAATGAAGCTCCTTGTATAGGAACTCCTCTCACTGCTCCTGGGGTTTCTATCCACAAGAGGAATAATCCAGAGGGTTTCCATCCTTGGATTTTGTCTGTAAAAGCTCATAACTAATTGTCGGGAAGAAAATAATAATAATCTGCATAAGCCGGCACAAGTTGCACTTTTTCCCTTATAGCCAAAAAACCCTTCCAAAATGCAAGTCGCACTTTTCCAAAGGAGTATAATTAATTTTTAATTAATTTATTCCATCTCCAAAGCAAGTCACATTTTTGGCTTATTTAATTACTTCCCAAAGCAAGTCGCACTTTTTGCCTAGGAAAGCACATTAAATAATTTATTAATTTATTTCCATGTACTTTCCTAAGTCGAAGTCACTTATTAAGTCTATTAATTCATTATATGTGCTTTAGTGATACTTTATTTTATTTTAAGCACGATATAATAAAATTAATAAACCGAAGTCACCCTTGAAATCACCCTTTGGCCGTCGGGTAGACAAAAAGGGCCAAAGGTCTTCGATCGAACTATTTGAGAAAGGGACATTACACAATCAGTACCCAAGAGCTTCTTCACTGTAGCCAATGAAGATGTGTTTCTTTGATTTCATGTACAACTTCTTTCACTTCTGCTTGGGTATATGCATGCTGGCTTTGCACCCAAATACTCTAAGGTGTGCAATGGATGGCTTCTGATTCGACCATGCCTCATGTGGTGTTACTCTATCAAGAGCGAACAGGCACTTTGTTCAACAAATACACTGCAATCTTTGTTGCTTCGGTCCCAGAATGTCTTCACTAGTCTTGAATCATCGATCATGCAATGCACCATCTCCATGATAGTATAGTTCCTTCTCTCAACAACACCATTTTTACTGCGGTGTGTGTGGAGGCATCTATTGACAAATCCCGTGAGCTTCCATATAGGCTTTGAACTCATTACTGGTGAATTCCCCCCTTCGATCTGAGTAGAGATCTAATTTTACGACCAGTCTCATTCTCAACAACCACTTTGAACTTTTTGAAGTTCTCGAAAGATTCACTTTTATTACGAAAACAAAAAATCCACATTTTTCTTGAATAATTATCAACACAAAGCATGAAATACTGAAATCCAAATTATTAGGTTGCCTGGAGCTTACCTAGAGCTCGATATGTACTCTTTTGGAATGAGGCTTTGTGTTGTTTTCGTGAGGCAATTAGGACACTTGTTTGTATCCTTCTTGAGAGATGGCAAACCTCTCACCATATTGTACCGACGAAGTGTATCGAGATATCCAAAATTGATGTGACCAAGTCTCAATGCCACAATTGTGCAGAAGAAGTATTCTTAGCCACTAGTGCCTGATCATCTTTGTGGACAAAATCAAGTTGGAACATCCGTCCCACATTTGAAGCTCTTGCAACAATTTTCGAGCTTCGGATTTATCTCGAATCAAACATACTTTCTTACCGGAATGACTATCAAAATCAATCTTCAAATTATGATCTAGAAGTTGATCTGACTGATAGTAAGTTCTTCGTCAAACCATGGATATACAAGACATCGATAACCTATAATTTTGTGAACCAAGAGGAAGAGAAATGTTCCCAATACCTTGGACTGTGTAGGAAGAGTCATCCCCAATGAAACATGATTTTTAGAGGGTGTGTCTCGCATTGTGGAGAACTAGTCTCTGCGTTCGGTCATGTGTCGAGTGGCTCCCGAATCAACGTACCAAATAGCACTAGATGACGTGGTTGCTTCACTGGAATGGGCAGTGTACAAGAAGTCCTCATCATCCGAATGGTCTTCTTGCTCACTACATTGCCTTGTTGATGGGGTTTCTTTCACCAGCTTTCCCTTCTTCTGCCCTTGCTTGTAGTGTGATTATCCTGTTGTGATTGTTGATTGTTAGGTCCGGAATTGCTCGATGACCCTTTCTTGTATGTGTTGTACCAACAATCTTTCAACTCATGTCCTCTTTTGCAAATAGGACACTTCTTTTGCTTGTCCCCTTGTTGATGTTGTTTTTGGGACTTTTGGGAAGAGTGTGCTTTGTTCTTCCCTTTCTGATGAGAAGATAGTGCTTGCTCTTCTTCTTCATCCTTGTTGTAAAGTGACTCTTCTTGTTGCAACAAATTCACCAACCTCTCAAAATTGATGGTCTAATCTGACAAGTTGATTGTTGTCACAAAAATTCTGTATGAGGGAGGAAGTGCTCTCAAAACAATGGGCACAAGAGTAGTATTTGATATCTCCTCTCCCGGGCTAGAAGTGAAGCCCTCAATGCTGTAACTCTCACGCAAGAAAGCCTCAACTTTCTCATTTGGCTTGAATTTCAGTGTATGCAATTGACTTTGCAAATTTAGTATGGCGTTCTTGTTCTTGGCCTCGTACACTGTGCTCAACTTGTCTCATGCTTCTTTGGTTGTTTTGGCATCTCGAATGTGGGGTTACACGTCATCGGACACTGCGAACAAGATAATCAATTTGTTCTTCTTATTGGCCCCATCAATCGATGCTCTGTGTTGCATCGGTGATCTGGTTGCCGAACCATTTACAACAGACCATATCTCTTCAAACTCGAGTTGAGTTCGAATTTTGATCTTCCACACACGACATAGTTGTCACCACATAGCAGCTGCGAGTCAGGTAAAAAGAACTTGAGAGCATTGTTGGCCATAGTGGGCTGTTAGAATTTTCCCAACTAAATGACACGTTAGCACAATACAATTCATAAAAAAACTGAAAATATTTGATTACAACTGCTTGTGCGTGGCAATATTTGATTACAATCATTTAAGCTATATAATGACAAATAACATTAGCATTTAAAAAAATCGATTAACCTTCATTTGAGTTGTGTATTGACAACTGGCATTTGTCGAGCATTTGTTGATTTTGTTAATATGGCTATTTGTCATTATACATCTTAAATGATTAATGGTATGCTACAAAACTCAACAGCTTATCAAATGTGAATAAAATGAATCCAATGGATCTCATTCTATAAATCAGCAAAAACAACCAAAACAATGTTGCAAAAATATATATTGCAAATATCAGTCCTTATATATATCTATATGTCCTCTGCTGTTATATATATATTTTTGCAAATGATTAAGCTGTATAATGAAATATAGCCTTAGGCTTTTTAAAAATTTGATTAACCTTCATTTGCATTGTATATTGACAATGGACATTAGTCGCTTTTGTTAGTATGGCTATTTGTCATCATGCAGCTTAAATGATTATTAGTATGCTACAAATTCAACAGCCTATCAAATGTGAATAAAATGAATCCGATGGATCTCAGTCGATAAATCACCTAAAACAATGTTGCAAAAATATATTGGAAATATCAGTTTATCTGATTATATATATATATATATATATATATATATATATATATGTTGTGCCGTTACATATATGTTAAATTGCAATATTGTTTTGGTTGTTTTTGGTGATTCAGGGATTTATTTTATTCACATTTTATAGGCTGTTGAGTTTTGTAGCATACCATCTTGGATATTGATACATCTTCCCGGGGCTATGGATATGGCTTGCTTGCGGATGTGGCTAGGGTACATTAAAAATAGGCTGGATACGCCTGGATACATCTGCTGACGTATCCGGGTGTATCTTGCCTTTTTTTACCATACTCTGGCCGTATCCAACATGTCTTTTTCACATCCAAGCTGTATCCATGACATAAAATGTCTTTTTATTTGTAAATTTTCTTTTCAACATTACAAACAGAAAGTGCAAAAACAAATTTGAAAAATACTCGATGAAGGGGAGTATGATGAATATTGAATACTAGTTTGATGTAATAATTAAATTTAATATTTATTGTGAAATAGTTGTGACTTGTCATTTGCCATTCGGCTGGTTTTAAGTCTTTATAAAAATGATGAGTAGTCTTTTGTGCTTATTTAGTTTTTATATGCATAGTTGTGGTTGATTCCTATTTATTAGGTTAGTATATATATATATATATATATATATATATATATATATATATATATATATATATATATATATATATATATATATATATTTTGTATGGCCATATCCAAAGCCTTATCTAGGACCTTAAAAAAACATTGGTGTTTACGCGTATCGAATACTTCATATCTGTATCCATATCCGAAATATATTGGCAACTTAGCATACCATCAATCATTTAAGTTGTATATTTACAAATTGCGCTAGCCTTTTAATTTTTTTATTAACCTTCGTTTGGTCTGTGTATTGACAATAGGCATTCGTTGTTTATGTCAATATGACTAACCATGCAGGCTACACAGAGAACCGGACATTGGTTTTTTTAATATATTCAAACTAGACTGTCTCGGTATGGGTACGGTTTCAGTACGCTGATACGGCAAATTTTTAAAAATCTCGGGTATGGTACGCTTTTGGGTACGTTATATATATATATAAATATGTATATAAATTATAAATTTAAAGAAGCATTTGCATACTTATTGAAATTTAATTCTCATACATTGCATACTTATTGAAATTTAATACTCATAGAGTCATACAACTTAAAAGTTAAAATCATTCATAGAACATGAAAACAAATTTGAAATTTCTCGTTTAAGTATGTATCTTGTATAACAAAGTATCTTGTTGCTCTTTGGTAACGAGAACATATTGTAGTCATGTATCTTGTATGAATTTGAAATGTGTATTGATTCATTATGTTCAAAACATGATAATAAAGTAAAATAACATAATACATTTAAGTTTAAAATTAGAAATAGGATACTTTAAAATTAAAAAAATGCATATTTTTAAGTTTTATTGAGTTGTCTTTTAAAAAAGACGTGTTGAGGCTGTGGGTACGGCTGGGTATGTACCCACAGTGGCAGGGTATGCTACGGGTACGGTAACCATACCCTGTCACTGTGGGTATCTGTCACTGTGGGTATGTACCCAGCTGTAACCGTACCTGTAGCATACCCTACCACTGTGGGTACATACCCAGCCGTACCCACAACGTACCAGTTTTCGTACCAGTACCTTATATGTTTTCAGGATGGTACGAGGACCTCCAGGGCGTTTCCGTGCGGTCTAGTATTCAAAGATAATGTTGAAATGTTGAAACATTTTAGTTGTACTTATAATGTTTTTAGAAAAGTGGAAATCCATATTGGAGTGTGTGTGGGGTTTGTTCATCCTTATTTAATAATTCTCAGAAAAGAGAGGGTTTATATTGGGGTCTGTCCGCTTGTTCATCTTGTTGATGTTCTTAGAATACTTCAAAATAAATAAGTACTTCTGTTTTTCTTTTGGAATCTCACTGTAGAAACTTGAGAAAAGTCTTTTATGTTAATGGAGACTTATAATTTAAGAGTGCAGTGTGTGCTGCCATCTATAAATATGTATTTTATAAAAAGCAGCTGGATATTGAAAGGAAAGTGAGTTATGTCTGTTATAAATTATGATCTTTTATTTCTGTGAAAGAAATGTACATATTTCAACTCTCAGCTGCTGGACTTTTCCTTTATAATATGTCAAATGAAAATTTCTTAATTTGGCTGCATATAAATCCATTCCTTGCAGCAAGTTCTCTGTAAACTGAGATCCAAATTTTTGTTGTCTTCCTCTGCATTTCTATGGCAAAACTTTTGGATGCAGTAAATAATCAGAACTCAACTCATGAAGTACTTTGACTAAATTTAGAGATGAAATATTGCATGCAATTTCAGTAAATTAGGATCCTCTCATACTGAAACTTCCCAATACCCTAGCAAAGGTCCGGTATAGTAAATTCTCCAAGCTCTTTATATAACTTTAAAAGTCCAGATTATGTATTTTATTTCTAAAATATTTTGGCAGAAGTGATGCATGCTTTTAATTTGCCTTCAAGTGAAAAGTAAAATTCTGTCTACAACATTTTTATATATTAGGCTTTGGAAGACTGAGAAGGAAGAAAAGTTGTCTACGGTTGTCTGTAATGTCCCTTTTGGGCTCAAATTTGAGGAATTTGGATTTTCCCAAAACCCTAATGGAACATTGCTGGAAATTATGACAACCACATGTAGGAAACCTGATTTTTATGACAGCAATCTGATTTTATGCAAAAATTAGGGCAACAACTTGTTTTAGGTCCCCAAAACCCTAAGCAACCTAGGTAAAATTCAGATTTTAGTATTTCTCACACACAAATCTTCAAAAATATATCAACTTGAAACCCTTGATGAAATAATGCAAAATAAATGCTTCAACAACAAAATATAGATTGTTGGAATTAATTATTGTCCAAAAATAACTGAAACTTCAAAAATCCATATCTTCTAAATACTTGGAGATACAATGCAAATGATAGCTCAAAATGACCACAAAAATGGCAGCTATCAAACAAAATTAAGTTCAGATTTTCCAACCACAAAAACCCATTGAAAAGTGATCCCAAAATCTCCAAATGGGTCGCCCAAGCTGGAAATGAGTGTGGCAGCCCCAAAAAGCATGCCTTAGCTGGAATTTGTGTCCTAGCATTTTCTGAAATTCTAAAAAGAAGCTCACTTGTAAAAAAATGAAGCTCACTCGTGACTCTGGGTGAAGCGACCAAAGCAACAAATGAGAGTTTTCGTCCTCAATAGGATTGAATGAGGGTTTTTGTCCTCAAATGTTGAAAATGAGGGCTCAATGCTCTAATCTTTAAAAGAGAAATATCAAGATTCTGATGATGATCCTTACAATGAGCCCCAACATGTATCTTTATAGCCTTTTTCTTTCTTTTCCCTCCCTTTTCCCTTCCATTTGGGTCATTCCAATGTGGCATTAATTTAAAATAAATTAAATGCCTCTTTTCCCCCTTTTTAGTTCTCCTTTTGGGTTGCTCCACTTGGGAATTTAAAAATAATTAATTAAATGCACTTTTCCTCTCTTTTAATAATTTAATTAAAGTGCCAATAATTAAAATTACTTTAGCACTTAAAATTAAATTATTAATTTACTTCCTCCCCGTTTAGGCTTTATCCGACAAAAATAATGAGAATAGGCTAGGGGTCTTTTTTTTGCTTGAGTATTTTTTTGCTATTGATACCTAGGGAGAAGGCCCTAGCCTGCAAAAAAATACACGAGGAACCAGTCCCTGATAATATCATACATCAGTGGACTCTCATAAAGTGTGTTAGCACATTATCGTGCTTCATACATCCCAAAATTAATGGGGAAGAGTTATATGCATCATAGCTTCACCCATAGCTACAACTATTATATTTACAAAATATATGCTAAACCGCCATATCAGGCCGAATACCAAAATTTCCTAAAGCATTGACAACTTCATCATGAAAATAAACATTACGCAGGACAAGACCCCAACACTACAGGTCATTCCCTATGACCGCTCGACGTGACCTCCTCAATGATCTCCACATCTGAGTCATCCTTACTTTGCGTTGAGGAAGAAGACGACTCCACGCAACATTCGGGCATCACCACCTTGGCATTCGCAGGAAGCTCAATACCTTGATTCTTTGCTACGGCCTCGAGCCCACGCACAACCGCCTGCAAACCTTTCGTCAAGGCATGAATATAAAATGGATACTGATCAAACGCTCCTCCAGAATCGCATGCTCTTTATGAAGAATAAATTTCCTTGAGGAATTAGATAGGATATTAGTAGTGCTCAGCCCATGTGCCATGTCAAAAACATTCTTCCCAATTGACTGATTTGGGTCTAGCATCAACTTCCTCATACTTTCGCAAATATCGCCTCCTCTTCAAAGTCTTCAGCCACAGACCAAACTTTTTCCAACCAACTTCTCATGGCCACATTACGAATTTTCCCATCCATCCAGGATGAGAAAGACTCCCCTACCTCCTTCGCGAGTTAAGGCTCTCCGCTTCTTCCTACTTGGACCTGCTTCCATGCCCCCAAATTCTTCATCTATACACACCCACTACCACCGCAGAGACGCAAAGAGTAGTTCTCATCAAGCTTCAAAATACAGATGGATGCGAAGGAAACCCCAGCCAACACAGAATTTAAGAAGCCATCAACAAGCCTCGCACGAAGGGAGGCAAATGTGTAAGTACCTGAGATCCAAGGCCAAGGGAAGATATCCCATGCAAAGCCATCATTATTCCAATTATAGCCTTTAATGCCCGACGCCAACACACTTACTCTCCCTCATGATAATCCGCCAACCTTGCATCCTTTGAGATTAGAGACATGACATCACACGGGTAGATCTCCTCCCATACATGACATTTCAAATGGTAATTATCCCATACATCCACACCCCTATTAGCTAGGCAATCAACAACCATATTCCCATCTCTTTTAACATGGGATATTTTAATCTCGGAAAAAGAAGAGAGAATGGCCTTAATCTTCAGACATACCGGTTTCAGCTTCCAGGCATAAGGAAACCTTTCTTGGGCCATACCGATAATGACCTTAGAGTCTCCTTCGATCCATAAATAATGCCACTTCTTTTTGGCCTCTAATAAACTGAAAAGGAGAGCCATCCCTTCTGCCTGATTATTTGAGGAGATACCACAATCAACTGCCATGGCCAACACCGGTTGACAATTAGAATCTCTGAAAATGCAACCACAACCAGCTCTTCCCGGATTTCCTTTTGAAGCACCATCGAAGTTTAATTTAATTCACCCTTTCTCAGGCAGTCGCCATAAACTTAACTGATTTTCCTTACTCCTATTATCAGGATTTTTCTGCTTTAGTATTTAAAAATAAATTTTATTTTAATTATAATATTATTAAATTGCCCATAAATAGAGAGTTATTTGGGCTCAGCATAAAAATTTTACCAAGCATTTCTAATTTAGAAAAGGGGACATTACATTGTCAAGTTATATTTTGGAGTTCTGTTTATACGTAATATGATATTTATTATTTATTAGTATTTTGTTTTTTTAAGAAAAATAAAAAATTTAACCAACAAAATATTCTTTAATTAGACTTGACATAAATTTTTAAATTTTTTATCTGTTGAAAAATCCAATGCAGGCTTGGTAAGGCAGTTAATCGAGCCAACGTTAATCTCCTGGTAATCATAATTAAAAACCAGCATATGGAATTTATTAGTCATTTTTTTCCTGAAGAAAATTTAATAATTATTGCAAACAACAGAATCTACGTTAATCAAATACAAGGCATAAAATAAAAAGTTGTCTTTTGAAAACATACAAGATATATTCTCTGTTTACAGTCAATCAATTTAACCTCAGTGTTAGTCAACAGTCATAATAATCTGGAATCATGCATGTCAACTTAATCCCATATTATTTATTCATTTACTTTTTCAGAGCAGTAAACACCTTGCCCAAGTTGGGTCCATAGGAAAAATGAAATCTGCAACGTATCAGAAATGCACGGCTATGACCATAACTTCAAGAACACTTCAAGAACAATTTGAAGATGCAATTGTGTGCATGCATGCCTCTCGAGCTACATGGATCTTAGCATATATGTTTTGTTATTGTAGACACCTAAAAGTGGCCCCTTTGGTATTTTTTAGCGTTATTTTAGATGTTTTATGCACATTTGTTTATGTACCAATGAATGGTACAAATTAGGATAGTTACCATGTTCTTACTAACTTTGGGAAAGTTCGGTTTGAACCATACTTTTGGTCTGACCAAACTTACCAAACAAGTTCGGTCAAACATTATTTTTTCTTTTTTTAATTAAAAAATTAAAGCATTTAAACTGAAAGAACTACAACATAACAAAACGAAACAAGAAACACTAATATGTAAGCACATAAAGGAAAAATGTGTAGATTATTTATTATTATGTGTAATTGGTTTTTGTTTCAAATATCTCGCATATGTATAGTATTTATTATTTATATATGTTTTATATTTGTAAATTTTCTAAATGGAACAAAACGAACCTTTTGAAAAATTTGGATTTTTTTTCCCTTTCAAACTATCCAAACTTTTCGAACAAGGTAACTATGCAAATTAGGCTGTATTGGCCATTACATCGATTTCTGAAACTTGAAACCTCCTTCACATGTCCTTGTGCAAACTCTCTATCAGCCCTATGATTTTTGGTCCCACTGCTAGGAGTGCCTATATGATCTGTATGGTCTTGGCACTTTGTCTTGTGCCATCTTTCAAATCGGACGGACCCGCCTATCTTTCTCATCTTTCTTGTTTATAGTTGTTGGAAGTCGGTCATAGGTGCCAAGAGTTTGAATTTAGTCGTCTATTATAGGAAAGTGATTAGGTTCATTTGGTTATCCAGCACTTATTGAATCCTTATCAAGCATTTTATTGAGAGCACTTTTGGAGCACTTTGCTGGTGTTAGTTCTGTTTCTTGACTCGTAATTTCTCTGTATATTTTGAGGGGTATGATAAATAAGGGCAGATTAACCCTACTGCAGACCTCTAAAACTAAACCCTAATCTATATTAATCATGTGACATGTGTTGAAGTGTGTAGTTAAGGCAATCGACGAAAATTGGCAAATAGGTTCAAAGGTTCTTTTCATAGTTCACCGATCCTCACTAGAACTGTTGAAGTCTAACTGTGGCTGTCCAAAGGATCCTAACATTGACCAGGACTGTTTGTATGATCTAAACACTAATTTCAAGAGGACATGTGTTGAAGTGTGTAGTTAAGGCAATCGCGAAAATTGGCAAACAGGTTCAAAGGTTCTTTTCATAGTTCACCGATCCTCACTAGAACTGTTTTGTCTAACTGTGGCTGTCCAAAGGATCCTAACATTGACCAGGACTGTTTGTACGATCTTGGATCTGTCACCTGCTTGTAGATAATGCTTGTTAGTAAAGAGTTCACCCCACAAGTCAACCCAAGCTATGTTAGTCATTATCTTGGAGGGGGAAGGAAATGGGGAGTTGAAATTATTGTAGAGAGGTGGGATGGGAACAATTTCAAAATTTACAGGTTGGTTTGGTGAAAGGGAAATGTAATATTGCGTGCCAAGTAGGCCCTATTGCCTTCTGATTATTAGGAAAAAAAGACGTGGAAAATTGGTTTTAAGATGATGACTGCTCACGGAGGTTATCTTTAGATTATTTAAATCTAATTAAATCACTCGTGTGTGTTTAAGCAAATTCCTTATGCCTTCGACATGTATAAAGCAGAACTCGACGATCTTTTCTAGCATCCTTCCTACCTTAAAATAAAATGGGATCCTTGAAAAACGGTAAGGAGATCAGTCAAAAATTGGTATAGACAAATGCCATATATTACATATATGATAAAACTGTTTCAATTTTTATTCACCTATTTTGCTTCTATAACTGACTGAATCACAATATCAATAATATTTAAATTTTGCTGTAGAAACTTTGGAACAATTTCTAATATTGAAACCTTCTAGATCTAAGGGATATTAAGACTCATCCTCATTAACAATATTTCATAAGATTCTGTAAAGAAGTACTTCCTCCCTTATTTCCATACCTCATCCCTTCATAACTTTAATAATTTTAAATGTAAACCACCAAATTTAGAACATTTTAATATTCCTTTTGGTGTTATCATGGCACCTTTTAATGCGTCGTTGCTAATTAATAAGATCTGCAATTTGGGGAGGGGCAAAAGAATGACTGTTAGACTTATTCATGATCTTTTCAAAGTCACTTCTACAGATCGTAATTTTCTTTTGACTGTTTGATGTACGGTTAGGTTTTATGTTTTCTGCACAAAATGGAAACATAGTTTCGTTTATTTAAAGCCTCATCATCCTATTTTGTCAGTTAGTGGGCGTTTATACTTCTTCACTACATCTATAATTATGTGTATTTCTTGTATAAAGAGTTCATTTTACAGCTATAAGATCTGTGTTACTATACAGGGATATAAATATCTAATGTGATCGATATGGCTTTACAACTGTTTGTAAATTTATCTAAAAATAGGGATTCTGTTATCTTTTCTCCGAGCAGGTGGTTCCAGCACTGGACTCTCATACTAAAATTTTCTCCACACCATTCACTATGGAGGTATTTCTAGCAACTTTTAGTGGCTAGTGGTTTCTGGTATATTTAATTGATTTCTTTCTGTTTGTATTATTCGGTTTAAATTGTTTACTTGTAATAATAACAAAAGATTTTAATCTCATACTGAGGTGTATGACTCATACTTTGGTTTAAACTGTATGCAATAAGCAGTGTATATCACAGAGACTTGTAATTTAGGATAGCATATTTATTTTCGATATCAATTTTTTAGCAACATACAACATGGATAGCAGCATAACCTAAAAGAAGATAGAATGACTTACACAACAAAGAAACATATCTTTGGCAGATGCTGCCTTCCCATCCACTTACATATTATATGAAGTCATTTTGCCCGTGTCATGCCTGTAAGGCTTAAGCTTGTCATAGGATTTATAGAAACATTCTTGATACATCTAAAGGGATGAGCCTATTTTGATATTTATAGATGAGGAATTTAACTATTTTCTGGTCGTGTTGTTCTATGAATATGTAAGTAGACGATGTTCTTGTATTAGTCCCTAGTGGCTCTCAATTTGACTGCTCAAATAATTTTGGAGCAGACAAGTGCTTTATTCTACAGATTACAAAAAGAACATAAGTAGAAATAATCATCGTGACAATGATTTATAAACTTTCTTTAACCGGCCAAACATGTGAAGGCAATAATCAGTCATTTTACTAGAACTTTTTTCATGGATATCAGATATAGGCTTGATAGATTCTGATGTGTAAGTTTTGCTATCAATAGCTCATAAAAAGGCGATTAAAGGAATACAATATTCACACTGAGAGTAGACTTAATGTCTTCAACATGAGAGAGAGGTTCCAGGCTGGACCATTTGAAGTAGAACCTATTCGAGTTACACATTCAATACCAGACTGTTGTGGGTTGGTGCTTCGCTGTGAAGATGGGACGCTTTTCCATACGGGAGACTGGAAGGTAGAGGCCTCACTCCAAATAATAATAGTTGGTGGGACAAAAATTCTTTTGATTGATGAGCAGCAACATTCAAACATCATGTTGATGTCCGTGTGTTGAATCTTGTCTGCTGTTATAGATTGACGAGTCGCCTTTGGATGGAAGAAGCTTTGATCGGGAAGCATTAGAAGAACTTGCTAAAGAAGGCATTACATTGGTATGTTTTGGCAACTATCTTATATTGCTTGCATAATCAAAATTAGATGGTTATTTTCTTCAAAAGGTTTTAGAGTCTTCTCTTGGAGTTTAAATTGTTTTTGTCATAGGGAAAACAATTTCTTGCAAATTATAATTTTGATTTATCTGTTGTTTTCAAATTATGATTGCAAATTAGTTTTCAAAGTTAACACACGATTCTTATGACACACACAAAGATACATTCATAATATATACATAGTTACTTGCAAAATTGGAATTCCCGAAAACCTCAATTTAAAAATTCAGAACAGCAGCAAGAAGTTACTTATTTCCACTTAGCAAACTCCCAACAATTGCTTCAAACTCCACAATACTTTGCAAAAATGGAAAAGACCCTGAATAGTCCCAACTTGCGATTGGATCAGGCTTTTGAGGGCCTTGAACTCAATCGATTTCTGGTCCTAATCAGATCTGAACACAACTTATAATTGGCTCAATAAACCCTAGAGTGAGGGTTTAATGGCCCAACTCAATAAACCCAATATGAAGGGTTTAATGGCTGTTAAATACTTCAAATAAATTGTATAAAAATAGATGGACAGCAGCAGCAATAAATAGATTGAGATCCATTTCAAATATCACCAAAAATAATTCTGGAAATTATTTAAAAACCTTGTCTGCAGCATAACTTCAAAAATTCATATCTTTTGCTAGAGAAGTCCAAATGAGCTGAAACTTTGGATCTTGGGCCACAAAAATATGAAGAATAATATTCCAAAATTAGTTTTCGTACAACAAACACGAAACCCTAATTTTGCCCAAAAAAGTAGATTGGCCAATACATTTAGGGCATCAAATCAGCTCCAAAAATTATGAAATTAATTCCTCCTAATTTCAGCAACCAATTCCAATGTTAAATTGATCCCAAACTGCAGGTCTGAAATAAATATTAATTAATAACAGCAGACTGGAAATAGCAAATGGTAGCAACACTTCAAATGATCATATCTAGCAAAATACTCAAGCCTTTTATCATGAAACGAAACCCAGCAAATACTTTATGAAATTATCTTTCTTTCAAGCACAAGATTGACTAAAAATGAGGGGTTTGACCCCACAAACAACCCTCCTAATTTCTGCAGGAAGTCGCTGCCCTAGGGAAATAAAAACCAGCAAATATAAAATACTTTCCTCCAAATTCAGACCACAATAATGCACAGAAAATTCGCTATGAGAGCAGCAATGAGATCTTCAATGAATGAGAGAACAATAGAGTCTTCAATGTCTTCAACAATGGATCCAAATGAAGCTTACAATGAGAGAGAGAGAGCACAATGAAGAGCTAGGGCATACATCCCATTTCTCCAAGCATGGAGAGACATAAATGATCAAATCAACATGCCAAAAATGGCCATGCAACCTCCTTTTATAAGATAAGGGGTGCAACATTCAAATGGCCAACCCTTTCCCTTTTGGAGGGAAAACTAAACTTAATTAAAATATTAAAAGACTAACTTTATGTGCACTTTCTTATTTTTTTAATTAAATAATAGAAAGTAACTAGACTATGTGCACATTTTAAAACTAACTAGAGACTCCCACTTGTAGCACTAGGCATGCCAAGCTAGCTGCACGAAACACCTAGACCCCCTCGTACCGGAGTTGAGTACGTTTTGGGTACTGGTATGGGTTTGCCTTGGAGTGCTGTTGCTGTCGGTGTGTACCCACGATTGTGCCCTGGGTGTGTCCGTGGTACAAAAATCCGTACCGAGGCGTACCCAAGGCTTGTGGGTACATACCCACAATTTTTTTCTTTTTGTAAGTCCAAAAATAAATAAAAAGAGTACCCAGAGAGTACCCATAGTTTTTTTTTTTTTTAAGTGCAAAAAAATAAATAAAACATGAGGGCTTTGATTGGAATTGAACTTTGGAAAGTTTGTTTGAGATTCAATATTGCCAATAGGCTCTGAAGGGTTGAGAGAGATGAAAAGAAATTCATTTGGTTGACTTACTATTTGGGGGCTTTCTTGTTGCTCCTCATGGGTCCTTTATTCTTCAGTCAATTTGGAAGGCATGGGAACAAGTGAAGCACTTGGTGGTTGGGCAGCCTATCTTCTCTTCATTTGACATTATGTGCCAAGCCTACAAATCGATTTCATCGAATCAGAAATATAATGACAAGATCCTTGCCTTGACAAGAGGTTGTTCTGCCCTCCTTTGGTTTGAGAAAGGAATTAAAATATTTCATGACTTTAAATGTTTTTTAATGTCCAATGATATGTCTAACTCAAGCTTAAGGCATTAATAATGAATTATCAAATCTATAATACAGTCTATGTTATTAACTATTATGTTTTGAACATTATGAATCAATACAAACTCAAGTCTCAATTCTCAAAGTATTGGAAATTTGTTTTCATGTTCTATGAATGATTTTAAGTTGTATGAGTATTAAATTTCAATAAGTATGCAAATGTTTCTTTAAAGTTATAATTTTATATGCATATATATATATATATATATATATATATATATATATAAAATGTACCCAAAAGCGTACCGTACCCAAGATTTTTAAAAATTTGCCGTTTCAGCGTACCGAAACCGTACCGTATTTGTACCCGTATCCGTGCGGCCTAGATGCCAAGGGGTTACAATGCAAATAATAGACAATTGACATCGCAAAACAATTCCCTAGCTTCATCCTCGAACCCATAGGGAGATAAGATAAGATAAGAGAGGAAATGGGTTGAAGGTCTTCAATTCTTTGTCGTCGTAAATATCCTAGAAAAGGGAACATTACACGCATACTGGTTCGTCCTTTGCAAAATCATTGTCCAATTTGCTATGTTTCCCAGCTGAAACTTTGGAAGGAACAACCTAGTAACAAGTCTAACAACTACAACTCGAACTTGAGAGAGGGTGGGGAGAATAAATCTTATGAAAATGTTGTCCAAACATCACGTATTTCCTATGGTTTCTCCTCACTTTGATCCATCATGTTTACGAAGACCAAGCACCCTAACAGCTAATGCCTTCCTCTTTATTCAATGTAAGTGAGCATGAATGTGAGCCCCTCTAATGATGTACTCTTCTCTACACACAACTCTAATCGATCTGCCTCTTTCTGCAAAGAAATATTTTCTTTGAGTGGTCGGAGATGATCAATTGAAAACCATTTTGTTGACGATTCGCTCCTTTCCATACAAGCTAATTCTTATTCGGTTGATTGTTGATTGCTTGGTCGTGTTCGCAAGGCTTCGAGGGCTATTATGAGCAACCACAAAATTGAGTTTTGGTTGATTAGTCCAGGAATGACAACCCTCTTGCTTGGATTCCTCTAGAGTGGTCATTTGTTCAACTCAACTGGGGTTATTGTGAGATATCTAGGCACTCCCTTTGTAGTTGCGCTTTCACTGTTGCCTTGTAGGATTGGTGCCTCTAGAGATTAGAGTGTAAACTCCTTTCTTGGGGAAATAAGGACCTCTTCTTGGTGGGGAAATTGACTATGGTTGGAAAAATTCTTCAAGCCTCTCACATCTGGTATGTTCTTTGGTACTTGCCTAGTAAGGCTCAATTTCATTTGTTGGAACATATTTTGAGGTCTTATTTATGGGCTAATTATAGTTCGGGGTCATAAAATTTTAAAAATTGTGGAATATTGTGATTGTGATAAAATTATTCTTGACAAGGAGTCATGACTTGCTTTGAATTTTGCCGACTATGACAAACGCCATGTGGAGGCTCTTTTTCTATTGAAATTATGCATTCAAATGATTTAGTTCTTGTGGTCTAGAATGCCATTGACGAGTGTGCTTCAAACTAGTTTCCGAAAGAAGTATCAAATTTTGGAGAAAAGTTGGGTCTTGTACTCGATGATTTTTTTCTTGAAAAGATGCATGAGGGTGGGTACTGTTAGAACATCTTCATATGGTAATATTATTCGAGACCAACTCACCGCCATAGAGATACGGGAGGATTATGACGACTTGGTTGCCTTTGTTCTACACATTTTGCTGCCCTCTTATGAGACATTTGTGGAGGCTTTGCACTAATGGAAGAAGGCGAAACCTTGACTTTTGATCAGGTGGTTCTTACTTGCTGTAGGAGAAATGTAGGCAAACATAGACTAATGAGTCTCGTTACGGAAAAACATAAAGTTTATTCGTTGCTCAATCGAAGGGAAAGTGGAAATGTAACCTTGAAGGATCTACATCCAAATTCTTGGAGAAATGTCATTACTATCATAAGGTCGGGCATGTCAAATAGGATTGCTAGAAGTTACTGATATGATCCTTCCCACAACGAAAGACCGAGAGGTCAAGTAAATATGGCAACAACTAAAGAACATGATTCTAAGGGAGAGTATGCCCTTGGGGCATCATGCTTGAAAGATAGTGCTACCATTTTCTGGTTCTTTGATTCTAGCGCATCTAGACATTTTTCATGTTGTAGGGATTGATATGTACAATTTATGCAAACACAAATATTCTTTATTCATTTTTATAAGTTGATGGGGAGTCACTTGTAGTAGAGGGGATATGAGATATATGCATTGTGTTGAATAATGCTCAAAAACTCATACTAGGGAATGTTTGGTGTGTTTCTAGCATGAAGAAAAATCTGTTGTCTATTCATCAGTTTATAGAAAACCCCAACATTGCTATAAATTTCTTTGGGAAGCGAGTGTATTGTGTTTGATGTGAAACATGGCAGGATAGTTGCACTAGGCATTGGGAAAAGCATGCGTATCGGCTTGTTGACCTTGCTACAATAAGCTTAAATGCATGTGTGGAGGGAGACTCTACCATACAAAATATGTTGGGGGATAAAATTCACATACATTAGTTGTGGAGGGAGACTCCATTAAATAGGATGTGTGGGAGGATGAATTGCCTCAATCAAATGCATGGTTAGTTGTGGCGGGAGACTTCACTATCTAGGATGCACATGGGGCAGATGGTGAGATGGCAGGAGAAAGCACTCAAAGAGTTATGGAGGGTGACTCCACTATCTAGGATGTGCAGGAGGCACATGTTAAGATGGAAGGAAAAGACGCTCGAAGAATGGCACTAGTTTAAAGGACTAGAGATAAGGTTGTTAATCTAGCAAAGCATGTTCGCTTTTCTCTCGCATCCAACCTTTTTATGGTACTTCGTGCAATGCGGCAATATTCTAAAGCAGAAGGCATACCTGAATGAGAGACTGCCATGCAAGCAAAATATGACACTTGTTAAAGAACCATACCTTGGAGTTGGTGGAATTACCGTTAGGTGAGTCAATGGAATTACTACGAGGTGAACAACCTAGTGGGTAAAGTCAACAACAAAGTTGATTGTACTTTGGACAAGTACATGCCTCATCTTGCCTTTCAAAATAGGAGGGAATAGACTGCAAGGAGCTCTTTACTCCTACTATGAATACTGCGAAGATGGTCACATTTTGGTTGCTTCTCTTTGGAGATTTGGACGAGGAGGTTTACTTGGTGTAGCCTGAAGGTTTCAGTACCTAGTCGTGATCATCTAGTTTTAGGTAGGCTCCACGAGCCCTTTATATTCAAATTGATTGGCTTTTCCAAGATTTTGGATTCAACACTATGGATTTTGAGCTAAAATTATCAGCCAATGATGATTTATCAATGGTTGAAGGATCACCCTATAGAAAAATCAGTGGGCAGTTTGATATGTTTTATGCCTACACAAACAAATCTAGGTGTTGTTACCAATCTTTCTTGGCTTTTGTCCTAACCAAAGCTCATATGTTGGACAGTGGCAAAAACATCAGAGGACTACAGATTTCAAATTAGTATCTAAGGAGCAGCCTGTTTATTTAATGACCGTCTCCTTTGGTCCTATTGTGTTTGTATTTTACAGTGTAGTCATTAAGGTGGGGTATTAAAGTTATTATGTAAACTTCAACTAATTAAATATTAATTAATGTACATTAGCTATACAACTACCTCATCTGAAATGCAAGTTCTTTTATGCTTAATAAAAGACGGACCCCTTAGCTTGGGGGAATAGTTCTACTGGTGAATATACAGTTTCGTCAGGCTATGCGTCTTTAACGAGGAGTAATCCATATTGAAGGATATCTTCAAACGTATATGGCAGCCTGCTTTATGGCCCAAGGTGAGCTTCTTTGTGTGGCTATTGTTAAGGGGGAGACTCTTAACTGGAGATAGACTTATGAAAAGAGGCTTTCATGGCCCCTTTCGCTATGCTTATGTTTGGATAGTGAGGAAACAATTGTACATACGTTTTTCATTGCTCATGGGTGGTCTCCTTATGGCAGCATTTATCCCAAGTGTTTAACCTGCCATGGGTTTGCATTCAGTCCTTTGAACAACTGATTAGAGCATGGCAAAACCAAATACCTAAAGGTCAGAACCTTCTCCCAACACTGTGGTCGGGCATCTCCCTTATGCTCTGGAACATTTGGAAGGAGAGAAATAACAAAATTTTCTAGCAGAAAAGCAAGGAAATCACTTATGTTTGGGCAAAGATCAAAATTAATATAGCTGAATCTATCAAGCATAAGATATGCCTACCTCAAATTCTTACCCCAGATTGGGAACATTTATGTAATCAGCTCTCTTTGCAGCCCAGGACTTCAACAATGCCTGCCTTTCAACCTAAAAGGAAAAGTCAGATGGAGAGTCATTGGATAGCCCCTCCTTTTGGGTACGGTAAGTTGAACATGGATGGTGCCTCAAGGGGTAATCTGGGTTAGGCGAGTATGGGAGGCATTGGTAGATATTATGATAAATCAGTAGCTTTCTTCTTTGCTGAGAAATTGGGATATACAACTAATAACTTAGCGGAGATCAAAGCGGTTTATAAAGGTATGCAAGAGGCTTTCAAACTTGGATGGCAAAAATCCAAATTGAATCTGATTCTAAGGTAATTGTTAGCTTGTTATCTGATCCAAAAGAAACTCATAGCAAAAATTGGAAAATATCAAGAGAGCTGGGCAAGCTTCAAAGCTTGCAGGATAAGTTCCAGGAGGTTCAATTCAGACATGTACCCAGAGAATGCAACAAAGCAGCAAATGGGTTAGCTAACTAGGCTCTTGACAATTACAACATTACTTGTTATGGTTTGCCTCCTCAGGGGTGGTCAATCAAGCTTCAAGAGGATCTGAGGAAAATTCTGGATTCAGATTTATCCTAATGAAATATAATATGTATCCTTTTCTGTATAATGCCCAGGCTTGGACTTAGAGCTTTCAGGCCTGGCATAGTAGAATATGTAAACTTTGATTTCAAATTAATATGATGCCTTCCCTCTCCCCTCCCTTAAAAAAAAAAAAAAAGACAGACACACACAAGATTTAAGTGTGTGGTGTGCAGTATCCCTTCCAATTTTCTATTTTCTCTTTCATGCTTACAATGTTTGATTCATCGTTTTGCATTTATGATTTTTGGCTAACATTTGTGGATGATTTGTCAACTCAAATTTGAGGCTGCAATATTTTTTCATTGCCTTAATTGGACACTCACAACAAATAAAAAATGACAAACTTTATTACTTAGTGTCCGAGCAGGAAACCAATGAATATGTGGCTGTTTTACGATGGTCAAGGTTTTGGGTGTAATATGAATGTTCACTTTGTAGGTGATATTTTATTGAATCTATGTTTCACTGAAACGTAGCAATGCCACTTGTTTTTACCAAGTTCAGGAATTAACCAGCCTCCCAATGATTTATTATGATGCTTGAAATGTCAAGTTTACTTGATAGTTGTCAGGTTATGGTCCTTGCTGACATTGGCTATGTTGTCAGATGATGAGCGACTCTACAAACATTCTTTCACCTGGAAGAACTACCAGTGAAACTGATGTGGCAGAGGCATTATTGCGAAAAATTGCTTCTGCGAAGGGGAGAGTTATTACAACACAATTTGCCTCAAATATTCATAGAATTGGTAGTGTGAAAGCTGCAGCTGAGCTGACTGGCAGGAAACTGGTAGGAACCGATTTTTGTTGAAGTTTACGTTCTTTGAATATCCTGGCTTCAATTAAAGAATCTTGCCTCTTTGTAGAAGGTAACAATAGAGGAAGAATCATATGCTAGATACATTTTGAGGATCTTCTACCTTTGTATCTTATCAAGATACACTACTGGATGTTAATTTGGTCCAGGTGTTTGTTGGGTTGTCCTTGAGGACTTATCTGGATGCTGCTCGGAAGGCTGGACTAGCACCTTTTGATCCCTCAACTTTGGTAAGTAATAATCCAAGTTCAGAATTACTGGTTTGGAGTTGGAGTGGCACAGTGTCACGAATAAAACATGCTTATAGTTACTGTTAGATTTTTGTGTGTGCACACGTGCTGTTGGCCTTTCTAATACATCATGATAAACAGTAAATTTCCTAGTAGTAATTGATCATTTTTGAAACACGTGACTTGAAAGCTATAACTTGGTGAATGTTGCATTGATAAACCATTTAACATAGGCTTGCAAATTGCAAGAATGGGAACATTGCTATATATTCCTAGCCTATTTGAGAAATGAGAGGACATAAGTTTTTAAATCGGTAAAATTTAACTCTGGTACACTTTTGTAGCTTAAAGCAGAGGACATGGATGCGTATGCTCCCAGAGATCTGCTTGTTGTAACAACAGGATCACAGGTAGTCCAGTTTCAAGGAGTTAGAACTCGAATAAAGATGCTATATTAAATGTTGGTTTGCTTTCAACATTTTTTTAACAGCAGATTTTGCTTATGTAATTTTTAACTTATTATATGTACATTTTGAGCCAGGCAGAACCTCGTGCAGCACTGAATCTTGCATCATTTGGATATAGTCGTTCCCTTAAGCTAACAAAAGATGACTTGATCTTGTACTCAGCAAAGGTACTAATTACTCTTAATTGTAGTGCTTTCATAAAAGAGTATCATATCTCAAAAGGTCTCTAATTGGAACATTCAATGTTTACCTGCTTAGGACTGTAGCTCAAGTCAGTTTAATTTCCATCACACCCCCTAATATGTATGGGACATGAGATAAAGGTTGAGACACTTTGTTATTGAGTTTGTAATCCAGGAACTTGCATGACAGGATATTTGATGAGAAATGAAAGTGATATTTATCATAATAAGGATATGGTCATTCAAAGAAGCATGATAGTGATATCAATATGCCTCAAACCAATGTCACGGGATATTAATTCCTCATTGATTATTAATACCATATTCCAATCACCCTTGGTTTTACAGCAGGTGGTGTTAATAGTGCGAAATCCTGCCCTTAGAAAGATTTCTTTTATTCTTGTCAATCATCATTATGCTGTGTAATGATTTTCCGGATCTCCATCCTCTTCCTTGATTTTACTTCTTTATTCACTATTTCTATTTCTTTCTCATGATGATGAGGCCTTTTCTTTTACAAGATAGTTACTTCTTATATGGATTTTGTAGATAGTGACTTGTCCATGGTTTACCCATTAGGTTCACTTTTCTTTTTTGGCTTTATTGCTGCCTGGTTTTAGTCTTAGATATTTTACTTTTAGCACTCTTGATTAACTAATGTAACATGTTGTACGTGTCTTATTGACCTACTTTTGTTATTCATTGATATTATTATGCTCATAATGCATTCTTATATTTCCTTCATCTGCTACTCGCTCCATATTGCTCCTTGCTCTCCAACATCATCATCTCTCTATCTCATGTCTATACTTGCTGGCTAGATTTTATGCACAACATAAAACCTAGGTAGTCATGAGATAAATCTCCCTCATTTAACGGTGAGGCTCCCGTGTAAGATGTTTATCAATT
Organism: Taxus wallichiana var. yunnanensis; assembly: GCA_018340775.1. Taxonomy (NCBI): domain Eukaryota; kingdom Viridiplantae; phylum Streptophyta; class Pinopsida; order Cupressales; family Taxaceae; genus Taxus; species Taxus wallichiana. The sequence goes on along the minus strand of CM031237.1, from coordinate 227,897,391 downwards.
TGGTAAGGGTGAATCCTAATAACTATTTTCAGGGGTTTTACTTTAATTCCCATAGCTCATGAACCACAATTGGGTAATTTGGCAGCAAGTAAGCAAGCTGTGATGGGTTATTTGCAGAAGGGGAAAAAGAAGTAGGGAAAGAAGAAAGGAAGATGTGTTGAATCAACCAATAGTTATCAAAGTTGGTCTCATCCACACAAATTAAATAAACAGATAAATCACAACATTCAGCAGAACGGGAAAGAAATGACTTCTAACCTAGATCTGAGATAACACAAAGTTTATCAAAAACCTCTGAAAAGAAGAACTCAGCAAAACACTATAGACACAAAGTTCTCTAGAAATCCGCCTTTTATTCAATCCCAAGCCTTCACAACAATCACATCAAGGGTTCCAACACAAAGTCTGAAAACTCAAGAATGTTCTAATTACAAAAGCTCTTGCTAAAACAAGTTATGATAAAACAAGTTGTGATTCTTTAACCCATAGGCTCTTCCTCTATTTATAGTGCATAGAGGGCAATTACAAATAGGAAACTTTTAATTAATTCCCGCATGTGGAAGCTACGAAAAAGGAAGCCGCTGATAGTATTTTCCCTTAGACTTCCCCTTTGCATGACATGCATGCTTTACAACTAAAAATAGAACCTTTTATTTTGCATGTTTGCCACCTATTTCCAAGTAATTGACTTCTTCCAATAACTTGAAGTAATGACTTTTACACCAATCACTTAAGTTTTACAATTCAATTGATTACTCAATTACTTTGTCGGAAAAATAAAGGAAAGAAGAAGAAAGAAGAGAAGAAATTAGAAGACAAGCGCACCACTCTTAGTGTTGTTCTTCTTCCATACTCTGCATGCTGATCCAACTTGTATTGTACTTTTGCTTCATCTACTTTAGCAATGAATGATCTGAATGATATCTTTGCCTTGAATCTGAGATGCTTTTTTCTCCCATATGTTGTTGAATCCTTTCCTTTGATTCTCACCAAACTGGATCTGGAAGCAACTGATTGTGATTTGCTTACGGGTGTTGCCTCTGACCTGTCTTCTCCTCTTCTCCTTGAAGCTTTTGCAGTTCTTCTCCAGTACGTGCACCAGTAACACGCTTGTCCGTAAACAATTCAGACAAAACTCATCACCTTTTATTTTTAATTGCATATGAGCAATTCTGAATTCTGAGAATGGCTGGGTGAATGCAGATATAAGTAGGCTTCACATGAGTTCAAACTGGAGATTGGAATCAACATGCATGGGTTTTTAGAGGGATCAACTGGAGATTTAGCATGCATTTTCATAGGCTGCGTTTGGAATAAAGGAAGCAAGCTTTTAAAATTCCGACAAAACCTAGTGAATTTTAACTTATTGCAAAAGTATTGCGTTGAACTTTGAAGGAAGAGAGCAATTTGTATTTCAACGACTTGCATGGGAGATTTGTGTGAAAAATAGCAAGGGAGGCAACGTGAAAATTCAACCTCCAGGAAGCTCCAATCTCCACACTTTTAACTTCAGTCATGGCATTAAAACTCAACCTGGAAGACAACTCCAAAAAGTGCAACTTGCATAAGTGAATTAGCTAACTTTTGTGTGAAAAACATGAGGGCAAGGCAACGTTAAAATTCAACTTGCCGACACAGCTCCAATTTCCACACCTTTGTTCACTTAAGTCATGGTGTTAAATCTCAACCTCGCCGGAGCATCCCCAATTTCCACACTTTTCGCTTAAGTCATGGCGTTAAATCTCCACACCGCCCGGGTAGCTCTAATTTCCACACTTTTCACTTAAGTTATGGCGTTAAATCTCAACCTGCCGGGCAGCTCCAATTTCCACACTTTTCACTTAAGTTATGGCGTTAAATTCCAACCTGGAAGGCAGCTCCAAAAAGTGCGACTTGCACTTGGAATTAACTTCCCAAAATTGGCATGGAAAACCATGACTTCGCTTTTAAAATTGGCGTGAAAATTGAGAGGAAGGAGCAGCTTGTATTTGCGTGAAAATCAAACATGGAAGGCAACTTCAATTTCCACGATTTGCACTTTTTTCCATTTTTGGATTTTCGGTGAAGAAAACACAATAATAGAATAAAATTTTCCATTTTTGGAAAGGGTCCGGGAAGATGTAGCAACAAAAACTTGCAAGTGCCATAACTTTCACTCGTGGCTTCGTTTTAGGTGCTGTTTTTTTCTAAAAGTGCATATTTTCTCGAGCTCTACGCATTGGTGGTAGTATTTTTCTTATTTTCATAAAATCCATTATTGCACCTTTTTGGACCAAGCAACCTCTTGCAATCTCCTGAAGGAATCCTGAGCTCTGGTCACCTTTAGACAAATTAATTAGCAATTAAAAACACTGGATAGCTTTTCAAAACCCTAGGCCTGGGAAAAGGTCTGGCAGGAAGAATGAATAGGCTATGGGATTGCAGACGAAAAATGGAGAAAAACCAAAACACAGACAAAAAGAAATAAAAACAAAACCCGAAAGAAGTTGTGGGCAATTGCTTGAAAAATTTCTCCAATTAGCTGATCTGCAAAAACTCTTCCCCTCGGGTGAATGTTCTATGGTAATAATGATGGGGTGAAGTGCTTTATATAACCTAAATCCTCCAATTTTAGCTCAATCTATTTTTAAAATAACTTTATTTATTTAATATAAAAATAAATAAAATGCTTTCAGACAAAGTATGGTGAAGGAATGAGTGAGTTTTAGCATGTGGGTATTTGACGGACGAGACTCTATGACTTCCTGAAGGTACCTTTGAGCAATGCTAGCAAAAACAAACAAAAACAAGACCCTTCACTTAAAAAGAATGAAAAATTTAAATAGGGGTAGTCCCAGATTTCAAGGTGAAATCTTGGGGACACCAATACTATTTGTTCTCAATTTGTCAACTTGCTGCCATCCAATTCCACTTTTCCCCATTATATTTTCTTTTGTATCTTCAATAGCTTCCAAAAACATCCATACTCATTTTAAATTTTTCTTTCTATCACTTTGCACTTCAAATTTTGCTTTTCTTTTCCTTTCCTTGTTAATAGTATTTTCTATATCAATATGTCCCTCAACATCATTGAAGTCACATTTCAATGTCCCGGTCTAGAAGCTTCTATTCGCCAATCACCATTCCCTTATTAATAGTATTTTCTATATCAATATGTGCACAGTGTCACTCAGATTTCACCTTGAAATCTGCGACTACCCTATCCGAAAATTTTTCGTACTTTTAAAATAATGGGTCGTTTTGTGTTTTTATTGCCTGAAAGTTCTTGTATTGCGTCAAGATAATCCCAAAGAGCCATATTAGCCTTTTTCGCCAAATACCCAGATGCCCAAAATTGTTTTATTCTGTCGTCGGGATTTGTTTGCGGGAAATTTGTATTTAATTATTTTGAGTCCCGTATGAGGCTATTTGCACTCCGTTTTAACTCTATTATGAGCGAATATGTTATTATTCCTATGTGCCAGAAGGGTTTTAACTTGTATTAAGTTTTGGGCTTTATTTGTAACTTTTGGCAATTTTTCGTGTTTTTGTGGTGTCCCGTTTCGTTTTCTGTGAAATTTCTCTGGAACAATTCCTTTGCCGGGTAAGCCCGATTTTTGGCCTGGAGCAGCTAGAAAACATATACGCACATTATGCCCGGAGGAAGTCGCCATCGGAGGTCTGGATCACTGGGAAAAAGCGAAGTCGTGCACAGAAAAGCCCCTGCGGGGATGGGCGCATTTTTGGAAAACAAAGGATTTAAGCTGCAATGGGAAAAATATAAGCCGCAGGCAAGGTGGGAATTTTATACCTGCAGGTACTTTTTCCCGTGTTATAAAAGTCACTTAAGCTGCAGTGGGAAAAATAGAGGTTTGGCGGGGGGAATTTATTGCCTGCCTTGCAGGGTAAAAATTCCCATGATAAAATAATAGGAAAGTGACTTAAGTGAAATCATGGGATTTTAGTGCCTGCCTTGTAGGGTAAATAATCCCATTGTCGAAGTCAAATCACTTAAGTGGATCATGGGATTTTGGTGATTGCTTTGCGCAAAAGAAAGAATCCCATTATGAAAAAATTCTTAAAAATAGAATTACATGTGCAAAAAGTGCGCCCCCTTTGGTGAGAGAATAAAAGCCTTAAATTGATTATTTTAATTAATCTATTTTCAAAAAAGTGCAATGACTTGAAGGAGGTCAACAAGTCAAAGATGGAATAAAAGAAAGAAATTAAATGCATTAAATTTAATTTATTTAGTGGCTGCCCTCTTCCTCTCAAAAAGTGCGCTCCATTTGGGAATTGTTTAATGTTTTTTAAGGCATTAAAACATTAAATTAATTTCTATTTTTAGTGGCTATGGTCAAGGCACACTGTGAAGCTTAAGTGAAGTGATGTGTGAAGGATTAAATTGGATTAATTTAATTTATTGAATGGCTGTCCTTAAACATGCTATTTTTAAAAGAGAAAAACATGATTTTTAATTAATTAATTGCCTTTAATTGTTAGGGCAATTATTAATTATAGAATTGTGAAGGTTATATAAGCATGGGCAGCCATATGGGTGAATTATTTGATTCACAGGTAAAGAATTGCAGCCAAGAGGAAAAGTGCGCCCCCATTAGAAGAAGGATTTTGCTCAGACAAGGTGACAACAAGGCTAAAAGCTTCCAGATTTGGCACATGCTTTGAAGGAGGTTGATCTTTGTCGCATAATTGTTTCCACAGGTGTTACAGGAGCTCAGGTGTTGATTGAAAGGATTTATGCTCTCTTTATGTGCAAATTAAACACCAATTTTTGGGGCAGCAGGCTTGAAAAGTGCAGATTTTTACAATTTAAATTCACTATTCATGCTCTGGTGGCCATTTTTGTCTGAATAAATTGCAGGAATTCATTACAGGTGCTTTACAAAAGAAAAGGAGTTTTTATCAATGTCCAATACATTGCAAATATCCTCCGAATCTGAAGAATTGTCCAGATCTGCACCAGTATTGAAGAAATCCGGCCAAGTAAGAAGAAAAAGAATTATTCAGACGAAGATAGACAAAGCCATGGCGAAAAGAGATGAAAAAGAAAGCACGATGGAGTCATGCATTGCTTCCAAACTTGCAGACATAGGAGACACAGATCTAGGCCCGGAACCTCTTTCCGATTTGATTGATAGATTCAGAGTGCGGAAAGACTTCACTCATGCGTGCGGTCAAAAGCAGTGGAATTATCCGAGCTGCAGCTTTTCCATGTACAACTCGTTTGTCGAGTTTGTGATGGAGTGTGCTAGATCTTATCATCCTTCATCCAGATCAGTGCGTGATGCTTCGGGAAAGACAATAATTCGTTTGGACGCAGAGTTCATCAATTATTGTTCAAGATTCCAAAGTCTGAAAGGTGGTGACTTCTATTAGCATTCGGGATCGACAATAGATGGGAGAAACATAGAGCTGATTGCGTGAGCATAATGAACAGCCGATTCATGAAAAAGCCTAGATCTCCTTCGAAGTTCCCGAGAACTCTTCCGCGGTCCAATTTGGTGTAGGAGGTAGATGATGTTGTCAGATTGCTATGCAGGATTAATGGCGAAGCGAATGCTTACACTTTCCGTACATGGATGTATGCGTTCATCAGGACCATTGAAATCAACAAGGTTGATTCCATAATCAATTGGTCGGAAATTATTAGCAACAACATCGGTGAGCAACTCCGGAACGTGAAGCGTACTTTCAGCTTCAAGATGACTTCATACTTAGTGTATGCTGCAGCTTCACAAGGCGTCTTTTCCAAGCTGGATAGATGTGGTGTTCTTTCTAAGGACCCCATTTTCGAGTGCTACCCACAGCTTACTGCACCTGCGTGCGAGAAAGACTTCAAAGTGATCAACGATGAATTCTTCTATGATTTCATCTGCAGGCTAGACAAAGACTTGAAGGCCAACAAGGTAAGCAAGGAAGCATGGGAAGCTGTGTCCAAGATTGGCAATCTATTCATTCAATTTACAGATTTCACATACCTCAGGGTTACGGGCTATTCTGGAGAACCAATAAAGATGCCCAGGTATCCGAGTGATAGATTGATCGCCTATGGAGTGAAAGCGGGCAACTTGTGGAGTTACACGACCTTTAGTCAAAGCGGCACAAGTCTACGGGCTTCTTCCCAATCACTTTGAGATATTATAGCTGCATTAGCATTCATAGAGCTCGAGGGATGGAGGCGCAAATGTTATCGAGTATGAGCAAGAGTTCTTCCCCTGAACTTCGATGCATTTGGAGTAGCCAGGAAGACGATCTCCCAGGAGTATGCACATGTGCTTTCGTTAGAAGATTTCTTGATGAAGTGCAAAAGTGAGTACGAGGTCAAAAAGAGAGATTTGATGAGGTTGTCACGCAAAGCAAGTGTTCGACTTTGGACTAGCGCGGATACCTGCGGATCTTAAAGATGATGGGAACGTGGTACTTGACACTTACCATCAAATGGGAGGAGATAAAGCCATCTTTGCAAAATAACATGGGAGGCTGCAACACAATTGAAGAAAGATCGAGAGCCGTGTTGGTGAATACTTCAAACTAGTTGCTGACGAAGGGATATTGCTTTGATGAAGCATCGATGAATCAAATCATGGGCAACTTCGGCGCAGGAGATTCCCTCAAGCGAAAGCATGAAGGAGAAAAAGCGCGAAGGTCCGAGAAGTTGAAAGTACACAGAAGATCTCAAGAGAAAGAGAAGATCACTTCTACGACCATAGCTTTGACTCCGGCTTCTCCAGTACCCAGTACTTCACCAACTATTGCACCGCAGCAGTAGGACGTTTCCATGCCTTCATTGAATCCGGCGACGTTCGTCTTCTCTCCTCAGCCACTTCGTTCATCACCCGTTCCAGAGGAGATGTTGAAGCTGCAGATGGCAGAGTTCGAAAGAGCTTTGTCCTTGGATGATTCAGAGGATGGCAGCCATGACACTGTGGCACTTTCTGACGGAGAGGATGCAAAGCGGGAGATGGTAGTGCACTCAGCGACTTCTCACTCTTCGAGAAGTAATTTCTCGGAATGGTTGGCTTTGCAGTTGGTTCCAGAAGTGAGAATGGAGATGAACTTAGAGGAGCACGACTTGCGTATACTCCAGATCGGCAGAGAGAAGAGACAGAAGGCCTAAAGTTGCTAAAGCAACTTCTAGGTTGATCATCGAGGATTCGGGAGAGAAGTTTGCTGAGATATCAATTCCGGCAGAAGGAAAGATAGAAGAGGAGCTCACGGCAGAAGATGTGACAGTGACCAAAGTACCACTCGGTCAAGCCACCACTGAAGGATTGAAGCAGGACACGCAGACATTGATAGATGCTTTATTCCTTAGGCTTGACAGTGAGAAGGCGGAGAAAGAAGAGCTGCAGAAGCAAGTATCTCAATTATGTGAGATCATAGCCAAGGTTGCTAAACCTTCCATTCAGCCCATTTCAGAACAGGTGAGTGATCATCTTATGCAGGAAATGGAGGATGCAAGCAATCAAGTAAAGGCTATTGACGAATGGAAGGATTTGATTATTCGTCAAGCTTCTGTACAACTTGGAGAAGTGCCAGCCCGCCTAAAGGTTATGGATGATGCAGCAAATCAGCTGAAGCAACTGATGGCGAACATAGAAGGCATGAATACAGTTGCAGAGAGTAACCTGAGTATTTTGGCCGAGATCAACAAGCTGCCGGGAGATGTATTGATTGCGGAGCAGATTGTACCGGATGGATCAGTTGAGAAGGGGAAGTAGCTAGAATTTGTGTGCGTTAAGATGTGAATGAAGATGTCTTTCCGTTTGGAAAAAGGAGTTTTCTTGAAAAGGATGCAAGCACTTGAAAGTAGGACGTCATCCTTACCCGACAGTATCATTTCTTTCACGGAGGAGGATGTGGTCGGAGGCGTTACTTCTTACGTGCGGATTGTTTCTAACGAGGTGCCTAATTCCCTGGAAGGGTCTCTCCTGATGGTACAAAAGAGAATTGATAAAGCTACCAAACCTTTCACGATGAATTCTATCAGTAGACTGGTGGCGCTGCAGGCAGACATTGCGAGGTTTGGGCCGAGCTTGGAAGATGTGGAAGCGTGCATCAAAGTATTGAATGAAGGGTTGCTGCAATTCAGGATAGAGAAGGAAGCAGTGGCTAAAACAGATGGAAGGATGCTGAATTATATGTTCGACAAGTATATCAGATATCAGAACAAGAAGAAGATGTAGACATTATAGTGGCATGAATTCTTCTATTATTTCTTCTATTTTCTATGTTCCCGGATGAAATTGTAAAACTTCTAAGTTATTGGTTTTGCAACCATTACTTGAAGTCATGTGGAACCATTCTATTAGTTAAGTGATACATGTGTCACTTAAGAAGAAGTTAGTTGAGGATGATTGCCAAATGTCATCTTTACTTGTTCATGCTTTAGTTTAGTTAGACTTCCCATTTGTACTTTCCCTCCTACATTCTATAAGTAGGAGAAGAACCTCCGGGTTAATGATCAATCAGAATTTGTAAGCAGCAATCTTGTGTTCTAGACTTTGTGCTGAACCCCTGAGAGCAACTTGGAGCAAAGGAGTACAAAGGAGTAGGTTTCAGAGAACTTTGTGTCACGGTGGATTGTGTTTCTTGCTTTTAAATCTTAGATCTCTTAAGTAAACTTTGTGTTATTTTAGATCTGGATCTAGAGCTGCCTTTGTTTTATAATTACGTGTGTTCATATCTATTAAGTTTCTTCTATGTGCATGCAATTAGCTCTGTTATCTACTAATTGGGATGCACATCTTCCCTTTTCTTCTCTGTATTTCCTTTACTTCCTTCTTCTATAAAAACTTCCTTTCTTAAACAAGTTGCTTACTTGCTGCAGAACTTCTTAGTTATGGTTCATGAACTAAGTGGTTAAAGTAAAACCCCTGATAGATAATAACACATTTTTATTGACAAATCTGACACGGGAGCCTCACCGGTTAAATGAGGAGATTTATCTCATGTCGCCTAGGTTTGATGCTTATGCAGAAAATCTAGCCAACATGATTTTAGCGACTACATTTGAAACAACTATCTTTGCAGATCAAGGTTTATCTATTGAAGATCAGAGTGTTTTCCACACAAATCTCAACCTGGCTGAACGTCCATTCACCCGATCCGTGAAGGCGCAAGGAAGGACTGATCATTTCTTCCGACTGCAGGAGCAATTCAATTTCAATCATCCTCCTCAAGTTAGAAGCCGCATATCTAGTCTCTCACCAGGAAGGAGAGTGCACACCCATCCAGATCCGGATCGTATTCAGCATAATCCGGCGGCTGGAATTATCCATCAAGTCTATCAAGTCTACACAAGGAGGAGACGTGCTCAAGTCAACATGGCGCACCAAATTGTACCTGTTCCATGGGGAGCAGCTTTTGGGCCATTGAACTTGGCTCCACCTTTGCATGAGCTGCCAAAGGGATCCAAAAAGAATTTTCCGAAATTCTTTGGAGATGGAAAGCAAAACCCGGATGATCATTTGGCGGCCTTCTTCATATCTTGTGGTGTGCTTGCAGTAGAGCATGAAGATGTCTCAGTCAGGCTCTTCATTGAGACTCTACACGACTTGGCTGGAGAATGGTTCTATCGGCTAGCTCTTGGCACCATAACCAACTGGGCGACTATGCATGAGCAATTTTTGAAAAGATTCAAGCCCGCAGAGGATGCTAGCACGTTGATCACCCAACTGACGCAGTTGAAGAAAGAGCCAAGCGAGAACATGCGGGACTTTATTGCAAGGTTCCAAAGGATTTTGTATAAAATCCCCACTTCTGCCGCATTGAGCTTACGAAAATCAAGGCGTTTTTATAAACGCTCTATTACTGAAGTTGGATATCAGCTAAGAAGGGCAAGACACAGTAAATCTACTTGAAGCACAAAATGCTTTGTTGTGGAGGTTGAGGACGACTTGGATCATGGTGGAAAACTCAAACAACCATCTCACAAAGGTGATGGCGCTTCTGCGAGTACACGGTCCTTTGTTGCAGAAATTGGCTAATGACATGCTGCAGATCAAGAAGCGATCTCTCAAGCGGGAATGCAGCCCCCTCAAGATTAGCTCCTACCCGGACCTTCAATGGTCAAAATCTAAACTACTTTTTTTTTTTGTAAAATTGTGGAAATTAAGAGGTCAAATGTGGTGCACACAAAATGTGGTCTTGTTTTTGTTTCTAAAGTATAACATAGTTTGCATTTGCGTCACCCCACTTTTTTAGTTTCGTAAAATATTTTACAAATCCATTCGGTAGAAAGTTAACTAAGACCATATATTAGGTCCCGCTATTTTTTCCTATTTTCTCAATGAATATATTATTTTTCACTCAGTTTCAAAGTGGACACATCTCGAAAAATGAAATAACTGTGTACGCCCCTCTGATTTTGAGAAAAATTATCGAAAATTGATTTTGAGAAAAATTATCGAAAATTAATTTTTTTAATGTGTAGAATGGAACATAGATTGTGTTGATGTAATATTTTTGAAATTTGGATGAGCAGATCAAAAGTTACGTAAAAAAACAATACGATTGTTTTTGACAAAAATGAAGACACTATTAAAAGAAATTAAGGATCAAAACCTTAAACTATTTGGATTTTAGAAAGAAATACATCGACACAAATCTAAGACAAAACTTGATGTCGTAGTCATGTTATTTTGGAATATTGTCTTAAAACATGTGAGAAAATGGGAGTACACTCGAAATTCTTATGTTTTTGTAAAACAAGGCTTAGATATCCAAGCCAAAGGGTGGGTGGTTTCCAAGCCAAAGAAAACATAATGCACTCATTTTATAATGTGTCAAAGCATTATTTTCTTAATGAAAAACATTTATTCATAGTACAAACGTGATCACGTTACAACACATTCACGTTATAACACGAATGAGCCATAAGGTGAGTGCGTTATGTTAAAAATACCTCTCAAATGTGCTTTTGACCACTTTTTGGTCCCCCATTTCCATGCACATCCCTCAATGGCCATCTAGCTTAGTTACATCTATCTCTACATGCTACGCCCTTAGTCCTATAGCTTATATTGGATATGGAGTGTTGACCTATGGCTTACATAATCTCTCTTCTTGTCATATGTTATTCATTTATGCTTTCATATGTTTAGTAGGTCAGCCTTGGTATTGGCCATAACATAGGAATGGTATATATCATAGTTTAAAAAATCGTTATCAATGATTAATCGGCAAGCCAAAATTTGACTCGGAAATCAGAAATCGGCAATTTATCGGCATTAATCGGCAACTTTATCGCTACTTTAAAAACATTTAAATTCATAAAATAAACTTAAATTAAATAAATTCCAGCCTAATAAATAAGAATTAACCACATATGCAACAAAATAAGCTAAATAACCACAAAAAACAACTCATAATATGATTAATCCAAGGCTCCAAGCAGTACCATAATGCATTGCAATGTGTCACTGTCAACAATATCATTAAAATGATTTGTTCAACATTACTTCAAAGCAGACTAAGAGCTGGTAATTTTCTTCCAGACAGTACTCACATGCAGTTTAACTTGGCCAGCCCTGGAAATATATTCATATGTTTTGACATTAAGATGACTTATGCAAAGCACTACCGCTAGCATTTAGCATTTAGTTTACCCACTTGACTTCTCTGAAACATCTTGATTTCTGCTACAGTACACAAAATAGCTCTGTAGAGCACTTTAGCTAGCAAATAATTCAACATGACAACATGCAATAATACATCCCTCCCAAATGACAAGTACAAACCTTGGTCAGAAAATCACAAAAACGCGCTTCAAAATAACTGTGTTTTTTTTTGTTTAGACGTTTATACACTAAACAACAATTTTCAACGATTTTTCTACTGCCAATTTTCTGCGATTTTCCAGGAGTTTTATCACCATAAATCGCCGATTTATCAGCACATAAAAATTCACAATTTTTCAAAAGATAAATCATTTTCATGCTTCCAAATGATTTATTGTGATTGGTAGTAAGGAGTAATTAATATATTGAGCACTTGAGTCTTATTGTATGGTTTGGAGGTTTCCCCCTCGAAGTGGCTAAGCTATTCTACTTGCATATTGTGATCATTTATCTACAATTTGGTGTTCTTTGGTGTTATATTGCTGCTGATATTCATATTTATCCAAGTAATTTCATTACAAGTGGTATCAGAGCTTGATCTCGACTAGAACTGCGTCAAAACCCTAATTGCGAAGACTTGGCTATATCTCCAAATCGGTAGCGAATTTTTCTATAATTTTTTTGGGTTGCAAAATCAGTCAAGTAAGATCCTCTCCAAATTTCAAGATATTTTGACTTGTTTTGCAAAAGTTATATCAATTTTAGGGTTTTTGATAAATTTGCTCTATCGATTGCAAATTGTGGAATTTTTCCAAGTTCTTTACATTTTCAAAAAGAGGATAAAAAATTAGTTTGAGTTTGTTCTTTAAGTTTGTTCATATTTGGCCAAATTCCTATTGAAATCCCAAACCCTAAATCCTACTATTTTGGGGCATCATGGCGGGGCCTTCCACAAGAGGCAAAAAGAATCTTATCACTCCGGGTAAAACTCTAGACAAGGATGAGATAATAGTTGAGGAGTTGGAGTTAGAAGGGGTAACTACGGATTCCTCAAGGCTAGGGTTTACTTTGACAGACCATAGGGTAAGCCAACTTGAGTATGATCTGTGAATCCCTACAGTCTCAGATGGCCAACAAAGATGTAGAAAAGATTGGACAACGATTGGATGATTTCATGCAACAACTCAATACAAATCTGAAGGGTCATCATCTTCTTCCAAATCAGCCACAACTCAATCATACTCATATCAACCAAGGTGGATCTTTAGGTCAAAGTAATGGACAAACTAGCCATGGTGGATCTTCAAGCATGCCCAATCCAAATACAAATACTTTGTAGGCCCGTAACATGATGCCAAAAGTGGAAATGCGTAAGTTTGATGGAAAGGATCCACTCAATTGGATTAACCAAATGGAGAATTTCTTTTATCTACATCAGATCCCATCGGGAAAAAAGGTGACCATGGCATCCTTGTATCTCGAACCTGACCAATTCGTCTGGTATCAATGGTTATGTGCTCAAAGGTAGAAGAATGGTCTTAGTGTCACTTGGACAATTTTTACCGAAGAGCTGCAATTGCACTATAGTTCTAGTGTGTTAGAGAATTACTTCAGCCAATTAGCAAAGTTACGACAAACAGGATCAGTCAAGGATTATGTTCATTAGTTCCAAAACCTATCCTTACGTGTGGAGAATATTATGGAAGGGAATTTGAATGACCTATTTCTTGGGGTCTTAAAGACCACATTGAGCATGAGGTGCGTATGTTTAATCCAATTAAGGTTTTTGATTCTATTATCATGACATGTAGGGAAGAGGAAAAATTTCTCTCTAGCAGAAGGCAAACTTTCACTAACATAAAAGACCGTAACACCTTACCACCATCGTACCCTCGGCTAGTTCGATTGACACCTCAACAAATTGAAGAAAAAAAAGCAAAAGGGTTATGTTTTAACTGTGACAACAAATATGGACTAGGTCATAATGTGTCGAGAAGAAATTGTTTACATTGAAGGGACCAGTGAGGAGGAAGAAGATGAGGAAACATCAAGTGATGAAGTGGAAAAACTAGAGGAAGACTTTGAAGAGCCCCAACCGACTATATCATGCCATGCTCTATCTAGTATTAGCACTCCACAAACCCTTCAGGTCGTGGGTTACCTTAAGAAGCAGAAGGTGACAATATTGATTGATTTGGGAGTACACATAATTTCATCAATAATAAGTGCAACAAAGGCTAAATTGTTTCATCTACCTAACACTTGAATTTCAAGTAATGATTGTAGATGGTGGCACAGTCCAATGTTCAGGGAAATGCCATAAAATCAGACTTATGATGGGTGACTACACAATGGAATCCACTATGTTTGCTATTCCCATGGGCGGAGCTGATATTGTCTTAGGTGTTCAGTGGCTCACAACTTTGGGCACCATAGAGCTAAATTTCCAGGAGTTGTTCATGCACTTTCATTATGAGGGAAGATAATTTGAACTTCGAGGACTACAAGCAAAAACTCCTAGGTGGTTAGTTCTCACCAAATGCAGAAGATTCTTAAAAGGGGGTGAAGGATTTGTAGCACGATTGTTCTCCATGGAAGTTCAACCACCAATTACAGTAGCGCATCTTGATCTTCAGAAGGTTATTGATAAACATGTAGTTGTCTTTAAGGATCCTAAAGGATTGCCTCCTGAAAGAGATCATGATCATGCCATTTAGTTAATTCCAGGAAGCCAACCCCCCAACATCAAGCCTTATAGATACCCATATGTGCAAAAGAGTGAGATTGAGAAGATGGTTGAGGAAATGTTGGAAATGGGTATTATTCGTCATAGTCAGAGTATTTATTCTGCTCAAGTGGTGATGGTGCGTCTGTAATGTCCCCATTTTTGAAGACCCTTAGCCTATTTTTCCCCGTGGGCTTTGGGATGTTGCAAGGGGAACAATTTTATTAAATAATTAAATATTATTGCCTGAAGCAATAATTATTTAATTATTTAATTATTTAATTATGAAGATTATTTAATTTAATTCCCAAAACATAAAAATTAAATGGGGAATTAATTAAATAAATATTTAAGTGGTTTTTATTGATAAAATCACCCTTTGAAAAGGGGACGCCACACCTAGGGGAAATAAATTGCTTTTATTTAATAATTTCCCTCTCCTAGGGATTTCGAATTTTGTGCCTCCTTGCTTATAAAAGGAGTGTTGGGATCATTGTTAGACTCATGTTGATTTGATCATTTATGTCTCTCCATGCTTGGAGAAATGGGATGTATGCCCTAGATTTTCATTGTGCTCTCTCTCATTCGATTTGGAATTGAAGTAGATCTGATTTTGAAGACTTTGTCATTGAAGATTTGAAGACTTGATATTTATTTTTGCCATTTTGGAAAGTGGCGACTTTGCTGGAAATTTCTGTTGCATTTCTGGAAAATTCTGTTTGTTGGAATTTGATGAATTTATGTTCATTGGAAAGCTCTTTGTCCAAGCTTTCCAACAAGGGTAATTTCGTGTCAAAATTCCAAGTATTGCTCAAGATATGAATTTATGAAGATTTCTGTTATTTACCTAATTTCCCAAAATTAGGGCAGCGACTTGTTTTGGAGTTTCAGGTGACTTTTTAGCATGGCATTCGTGGATGCAAAATTCTAAAATTGATCTCATAATTTTCCTTATAATTTATGCTTCGTTTTGAGCTATGGTTCATAATTTTCGGATAAGTATTTTGCAAGTTATGAGGGTTTGATGCTGCAGCTGTATTTCGGGATTTAAAAATCAGGTTTTCCGTATTTTCGTGGTTTTCTTGTACGGAAATTTGCTCCTAATTAATATCTATCATTTCCCTTTCGTTTCATGCAATTCGGAGTTGTAAATCAAAAGTTATGGAATTTTGAATATTTCAGCCTAGGGTTTTGACGAACTTACTAAAAATAGTAAGTTCCAGATTTCAGTGCTTTTGTTGAGGGTTTATGGTTGAAATGTAAGATTCAGATTTTTATTTTCAGATTTGGCTAATTTTCCGGTTTGTTCCAAAAAGGGGACATCACGGCGTCGCAAGGATGGAAGGTGGCGCATGTGTCCAGACTACAGAGAACTTAACAAGTACACTATCAAAGATAAGTTTCCTATTCCTGTCATTGATGATTTGTTAGATGAGTTGCATGGTGCAATTTATTTTACAAAACTAGATCTTCGTTTTGGGTATCACCAAATTAGAGTAAAGAAAGAGGATATTCATAAGACAACCTTCAAAACTCATCAAGGGCATTATGAATTTCTAGTGATGCCTTTTGGTCTTACTAATGCACCATCCACATTTCAGAGTTTGATGAATTCTAGTATTTCGACCATTCCTACGGAAGTTTGTCTTTATATTTTTGATGATATCCTCATCTACAACAAATCATGGGAGAAACATTTACATCATGTAAATACAGTCTTGGAAGCCCTCGAGAAACATCAACTATATGTCAAGCCTTCAAAGTGTTCTTTTGGGGTACAAGAAGTGGAATACTTGGGCCATATTGTCTCTCATGAAGGTGTTAAGGTGGACCCTTGCAAGATCAAGGCCATGGTGGAATGGGAAGTTCCAAGAACCCTCAAACAATTACGAGGTTTCTTAGGTCTCACAGGGTACTATCGCAGATTTGTAAAGAACTATGGTAGTATAGCAGCACCACTCACAACATTATTGAAGAAATACTCCTTTCATTGGAATGAGGAAGCTTCTAGGGCATTTGAAAAATTGAAGACGATGATGTGCACCACCCCAATATTGACAACCCTAGATTTCTCCAAGACCTTCATAGTTGAATGCGATGCTTCAGGAAATGGGATCGAGGTAGTACTCATACAAGGACATCCCATAACATTTGAGAGCAGGAAAATAAAAGGAAAGAATTTGTTGAAGCCCACCTATGAGAAGGAAATGATGGAAATCTTACATGCAATCAAACAATGGAGACCATACTTGATGGGTAGACACTTCAAGGTAAAAATTGATCATGATAGTTTGAAATACTTCTTGGAGCAATGACTATCTTTAGAAGATAAGATAAGATAAGATAAATATATTAAATGTCCAACAAGTGACCACAAAAGTAGGTCAATGGGACTGCAAACATACAAGGCGGAAAAGAATCCAGCCAAAGGACCAAACGGTCCTTGAAAATAACCAGAAAGGGAAGAAGGAAGAGAAGAAGCAGGGGGAAGCCCAGAGGAGGCCTGCAGAAATCAACCAAAATCGGTCATGCGGGAGGGAAGCCAAGAGGAGGCTGCGAGAAATCAGCCGAATTCGGTCATGCAGGGGGAAAGGAATGAAGAGGAAGCAAGAGGCACCCTCAATTGACACCCAAGCTTGACTGGAAGAAGCTAGTAATGTGGTGAAGTCCTAGTATCTGGGGTTGTGGAAGGTCTGGAATGCCGATGCCTGAAGAGGGATGAACTCTCTGTGTTCGTCTGGTGGATCTCGAAGTCCAACGATGGGAGGGTGGCCTCGACCTCATAAGTGGTTGAATGTCCCTGATCTGTGAAATAGCACCTCGATTCCGGACAAATCTCGTCTGGTCATTAGGATTTGTATCACTCTGCCGCTTAGTGCCCCTCCTCGGGAGAGCACTGTAAAGAAGGAAGTAATTTGCGGAGTAGTCGTCTGTCTAGAAGAAGGTAGAAGAGACTAGAGAGACTCATCCCGAAGCCTAAGGGTCTCATGCAAATAAAGAGCAAGGCACCTCTGGTCATAGTATCTGAAAAATTCAGTGAAGGTAGGATGCTCTCTCTGAACTGGAATCTCCCTCTGATCTCGTAATAGATGGGGCACCGAAAGATGAAGTGCTCCTCCGTCTCGACCTCTGGAGGGAACATAGCTGGAAAATCCGCTCGATAGTCAATCTGATGACACTCAACACGAGAGCCTGTGAGAGCCAACTCTGAACTGACCCAGGGAGATGTGAAGGGCGTGCATCCAATGTCGGGAGATATATTGGGGTCGAGAAATAAGCCCATTATTGACTACAAGAAAATGCTCAGCATAGAAGGCCATCTTTGGTCGTAACCCACCCTGGGGGTGTACTGAATGAACTGTCTGTAAATATCATCTCTGATGATTTTGTTCAGGTCTGCTTGCCCGGAAGGAGGTGGGCGGGGGCGTCAAGGAGTAACTGTATGGTGGGAGGTGGCCTATCTGTAAACCAATAGACCCAAGTAGTCGTGAAACTCCAACATACCAACAAGTGGGAGCAACCCGAGTGATCACCGAGGAGCGATCTCCGATGAGCAATAAGCAAGGTAGGGGTACTTGTCCCGTCCAGCAGGGGAATCCGCTAGCCTCTCGAATGCGATGTATGAAGGAAATGATGCCAAAAATTGCTTCCAACCTATAGGGACGAGCGCCGAACTCTGCAAGGACGACATTGTGGGGAACTGTCTCCTTGCATCTAATGATACGCCTGAGGAGGAGGATCTGAACTCTCTCCACTGCAGCCCAATCGGACTCCAGGAGGGATGGACCCCAAACCTCCGAGCCATAAAGAACCGTGGGCCTAACAAGGGAGTCCGAAAGGGAAAGCTTGGACGAAATGTCCTGGAAGTGATGACGGAAGCATTGTCTCTCCAAGATTGCCAATGAGCCATAGCCTTTGTTAACCCAAGGTTGGAGTGTTGGTCATAAACTGAAGCGAGGTCCAGAAAAGAGCACTCCCAAGTAAGTGTAAGAGCTGGTGATCTCAAGCTCCTCTCCCTTGTAGAAGAAATGAAAATCAGATGTCTTCAGAGTATTGAATATCATAATTTTGGTCTTACCAGGAGTTACTCTCAAGCCTATTTCATGCGGTCGCAAAAGAGGGCTAGAGCATCCAGTTGTCTCTAGAGACCTTTCATAGAGGAGGTAAGGACTACATCGTCCGCAAAGAGGAGAATATAGATCAGAACCTGGTGGAGAAGACAACCATCTCCCTCCTGGATGTGATCCTAAGGAAATCCTCTAACTCATCCATGTAGATACTGAACAAGGTAGGAGACAAAGGACAACCCTGCTTGACTCCAATGGTGCTCTTGATGAAGTCTGAGAGCCCAGAAACAGTGCGGAGACGGCCTAGAATCTCCTCGTAGAGGCGCATGATGACAACTAAAGGAGTCTCGGAGATGCCAATCTCTCTTGGAAGAGAGCTTCTAGAAGGAGTCTCAAAGGCTTTCCTGAAGGTCGACAAAGCAACAAAATACCTTGGAAGAGCAATGGCGTGCCTCCTCAATGATGGCCCAAAGAGTGAGGATGTGGTCAATGGTTTGGTAGGTTGGTCGAAACCCTGCTTGTCCTCTAGCTCTGTAGTGGTTCTGGTCCAGAAACTTTGAGAGTCGCATGTGAAGTACAATAGCATAAAGCTTGGCGAATGTGTGACCCACCATGATTGTTTGGTAATTGTTCGGATTAGAGGTAGGACCTGATTTGTGTATGGGATGAATAATATGGTGGGACCAAGACCCCGAAAAACCTGTGCAAACCACTTGGTTGAAGAGATCCACTAAATAGTTGTTCAAGATGCCAAGTCCCTGCTTGAAGAGTTCTGCCTGGAAGCCCTCCTCATCCGTTGTTATTCATGGCTGAAATGGCATTTTGGACATTCGTGTGGGTGAAAATGTGGCAAGTGGAAGGTGGGGAAACAACACGAATTAGGGCCTGGCCAGGAACGTCGTAGAGAGTGGAAGTATGAGCAAACATGGAGCTAGGGTCCAGGTCCTGCGGAGGAGGGGAATGGCGGGGGAGAATAGTATGCCAGAAATGCTTGGGAGAGTGTAAGAGGGACTCGCGGAGCTCCGCCTCCGCCGAGAGATGAAGATACGTTTCTTGTGGCGGAGGAGATGGCGATAAGCAGACTTGAGAGAGGGAAAGGATGGGAGAGCATGGACAAAAGCAAAGCAAAGCTACGGTGAAGGGCTTTAGAGTCCTCATCATACCATTGGTTCATGGGACAAGTTTTCTTGCTATGATGGGTGAGAGTGATATGGGGGTAGGAATTTGAAGCAACCTCATGGATAATGGAGGAGAGGAGGTTGTACTTCGTGTTCGTGGGGAGCGGGGTGAACTGATGTTCAGGGGGAGAAGTTGATGAAGGTGAGATGAAAAGGTTTTAGGGTCACCCTCGCTAAGTTTCAGGATAGTGCGTGGAGGACAGTGAAAGTGAGGCAGGGGCCTGGGGGTCAATCTGTAAGGAGAAAGAAATGGTAGCATGATCGGCAAGAGGGATGGGGGAGACGAAAAGGTGGTGAATGTGTGGAACCAGGTTGGGGGTGGTGAGAATGTAGTCCACAACGCTAGCCCCCCCACCGTGAGGTGTACAAGTGAAGAACTTGGAGTCGGGAAAGCACGAGAAGACCATTCAAAATCAGCAACTCATGAGACTCTCCCATCTATAAGAGATGTCGGCCATAGGACGTCAAGGGCCCCGCAAAATCTTCTAATTCTCTCTCGAGTACCAATGGAATCAGGATCCATCTCAAAGACACAAAGCCCGTCACTAGTTTTGTTGTGAAGAGGGACTGGAGGTTTTGGTTCACGCAAGATGAGGATCTCCCCAACCATTGAGAATTGATGAATACCTGTATAGAGGTCGACGAACGGATCCCCATCGGGGCCATTATGAATGGCATAAGGGGAGGAGGTGGGGAAGTAGCAAATTGCTATATAGAAGTCTTTGAGGTGGGGTGAAGTCCGTTTGATCCTGACCTAGAGGAAGTGGGCAAACTCATCAACAACGACCACTGAGATGCTATTCTGGAAGGTATCTCTGACCAAGCAAGCAACTCCGCCTGATCCCCTGACTCCCTGAGCTCTTAGTCTCTTGCCTACAAGTAGAAATCCAATGATACCCCCGAACATCTGGGAGAGGACGGACAAGGCTCTCATGGGTCTCTATGACAAAAAGGTCTGAAAATCCCAGAGCGTCGTAGAGTACACCGAGGAAGACCAAAATAACCTGTTACCATTCCAACAAGCAATGGAAATACCCTGTTCCGTCGTCTCTCCCAAGCGAGACCGTCATTTGGAGTCGGACTCGGGAGCCCAACCGGGAGGGAAGGAGTCCCAGATAACAGGTTTGAGATTACGAATTACTGCCCACTTTCCTGCTTTCCTAGCTACCATCACCGCTTCACGAGATTTCTTGAGTTTGGCAACTTGGATTCTAGTAAGGTCTTCATCAAGGAAGATCTTATTGGGGAGGGAGAATAGCTTGCGTTTGGCTCTGAGTGCTTTAAGCCTGTCTTCTGCTGATTAAAACGGAGGAAAAGAGTTGAGTCCAATCAAGCCATGCCTTGTCGAGTTGCACATCTGGAAGCTCTAATGTTTACGTAAGAAGATTAGACCCAATGACCATCGGGTTTGAAGCGGGTGGAGGAGTGGGTGACCCTCTCAACTTAAGATTAAGTTCTCTAGCCCTTCTGGTCGTTTCTCTATCAGCGTAGCCTACACCACTTCTTCTATTCACGCTTTGAGGAGGGGGAACTGTGCCTTTTCCTTTCACAACTTGGGTGCAAGAGGTTGTTTGTTGTTTCAGATTCCCGTGTTGGGTTCTGAACTCTTCCTGTTTGTTTTTAAGATCCAGGATTTCAGCTTACAAACGGTCATTTACAATGTTAGGAGTGGAATTTGAATTTGATGCGTTATCTGCCAGTGATCTCCGTAGAGAGATATTATCAGCTTCAGCCTTCTCCAACCGCAAAGTAACCTCGAATACCTCCGTACAGAGAGCCCTGTTGGAGGATTCAACAATTTCTTGTCTGTGTAGAAATTTCTCAATTATGTTGGGTAGACCCCCCTCAAAATGTCCTTGCTCTGTCCTCCCTGTGATAAGATCTACCGCACGGTTGAGCTGGACGGAGACATAGTTATTGGGTGGATTGCCAGGTGGAGTTAGAGAAAGGGGGATGCAAGGGGAACCACCCAGATGAACAAATTGTTGGGAGTCTTGGCATGGGCAAAGAGCCAAATAGTTCGTTGGAATCGAACCCCTGCGCAGACACTTGTCACAACAAGGCTTAGGTTGAGGGCTTGGTTTTCGTGGCGAGATGAGGGTTCACGGGGAAGAACAACGGTAGGAAGTCAAAAGGGAATACCAACGAGATGGAAGGAGCTCGTGTGTAGAGTCGAGGTCGCGGGAAGGGAGAAATCACGAGGACAAAGCTTGTGAGGCACCAAAAACAACAAACATCGAGAGCCCTTTAGCGAGGTTGTGGGAGCCATTACCGTGTCGCAGGAGCAACAAAAATGGGTCACGAAGATGTTGGGATATGACTTTAAGATTATTTATAAGAAAGGGAAGGAAAATGTGGTCGTTGATGCATTATATAGGAAGGATGAGACCACAAAAATATTGTTATGGGCCATCTCTACACCAAAGGCAGATTGGGTAGAGAAAGCAAGAGAAGAATGGCAGAAAGATGCAGAGACCCAAACTCTCATTCAGAATCTACAGAAAGATCCAACCATATCCGAAAAATTTATATGGAAGGATGATACATTGTGGTACAAGGACAGGTTGTATTTGTGTAAGAACTCTACACTTAAACACCATGTTCTTTTAGAACTCCATTCTTCTCCACTAGGTGGCCATTCTAGGTTCTTGAAAACTTATCATAGAGTTAAACCGATTTCTTCTGGGAGGGGTTGAAAGGAGATTTTCAAAAATTATGGCAGAATGTTTGGTGTCAACGTAATAAGGGTGAGACCATTAAGACACTAGGTCTCCTACAACCCTTGTCTATTCCTAGCGAAAGATAGGAAGAGGCGTCTATGGATTTCATCACAGGATTGCCTAAATCAGAAAGGGAGTTATCATGGTCGTAGTGGATAGACCTACCAAGTATGCTCATTTTTGTGCCCTGTCTCATCCTTTCATAGCTAGTATAGTTGCCATCTCTTTTATGGACACAGTTGAAAAGGTACATGGCACGCCAAAAATTATACTAAGTGATCACGATCCGATATTTACGAGCAATTTTTGAACTGATATGTTCTCTTGTTTGGGTATACAATTGGCCTGGAGTTCATCTTATCATCCCTAGTCAGATGGGCAAACTGAGGTGGTAAATAAATGCTTGGAAGGGATACATGGCGGCTCTCTCATCATACTTTATTCTCTTTCCCCATATTTTCATTCCATCGTAAATGTAAGAGAAGGGGAAATCAAAATTAGAACTCATGCATCTATGAATTTTATCACATTGAACCCAAGGAACCTCATACCTTTTGTTATACCAATTGATTTCCGTCATGAGAGAAGACAACACATCTGAAATATCATACTTGGGGCTGCCCTTCATACCTTTGTAACTCAGAATTTCTGATATAGGATCAACACCTTCAATCTCCTTAGATTCTTCAAACCGAGCATCATCTTCCACCTTAAAATCATGCACCCATTGTGCTCCACAAACAACCTCATCTCTAGCAAACTCAACCACAAAAATATGTCACATACCTCATGTTCTTTCAATGGAATGGGCTGCTGTACTACTTTCTTTTCCAACACATGCTTATTAGCTGAACCAAGAATATTATGAAGGAAGAATGTGGTTATCCTGTCTAACATCTCTTGCAACTTGATTAGAGGATAGTCATCTTCACTCATCCAAACATGTGCATGTTGTCCAAGATGATAGGAATATGGCAACAACATAGGATAACTCAACAAACTAGAAAAATGGTAACCACTCTCATACCTTAGGATGCCAAAGTCATGAATGCTCCTTGAATTCAACTCCTCTTCATTAACAGCAGTTTGCACCTTGTTTCTTTGAAAACTTTGAGGACCAAGTGCCCTCACTAACCCTTCCAAAGGTTCCCTTATGTTGCTGATATAAAAATCAGTCATGGGTTCGATTAATAAAGCTTTTTCTCCTCTCTTTATGACTGTTGTTATGCACAGTCCAACAATTTGAAATTGATCAAAATTTGTCCTCTTACCCTTTATGGCTGTCAGAAAATCGGCATTAGTACCTTGAGAGGTACTCCCCTTCTTGCACCGGAGTCTCCAACGAAGAAATCATGCTTGCCCACATTTGTAATCCCAAAAGACAATTTTGAATTCCTTCTTTCCTTATGCAATCAATCACAAATGGACAAATGCAACATATTACTTGGATCCCATACCTTATAGTGCTCATGAACACTTATATCATGAGAGGTCTTCCATTAGTCCAAGAATGTACCCAATTCAAGAGTGGAACACTGTACCTCAGAATTCTAAAAGTAGGATCAGCAGCTGATTTCTCTTTTTTTCTTGCATATCTATCATCCTTGGACTCTTTGTTGTTGATAGAGTATCCCTTAGGATGTTGCCCATCTGTAAGTGTCATATTATGAAGCATAAAACACTTGTTAAAAACACAAAATGACTCACCACTATCTGCTGTTGTGTTTGGATCAGCAAGTTGCTTGTTATCTCCTTTCCTTTCATCATCTTGCTTCTCATGTACCTCCTCATGTACTGTTGTTCCTGACAAGGCAGCCAGCTGAATACTAACATCCATATTCGGAATTTGGGCTTTAGCCACAAAACTCTCTTCCCCAACTTGTAGATCTGAATTTTCTTCCTCCTTGGGGGTATACTCCATGATTTCATTTCTTTCTCATCCTTGCAATCTTGCACATCAAACCTTTCTAGGAACCTTTGGGTGAAATCTTCAAGGAGGCAATGGATTCGACCCCTTGGGTCTTCAACAAATGATGCCACCACTTAATATTTAGAGATGAGCATGAGGGCATCATCCTGACACATAGGATTCCATTACAAATGTCTCAAATTCCTTCAACCAAGATCTAGCAAAAATTTCATTAGTACCATCAAAAAAAAGGAACTTGGGTCCACTTCATATTGAATCTTTCTAACCTCTAGCTTCTAGATCTGATAATTTCTCTTCTTTCCTTCACAGGATGGGAGAATACTCCGCTTTGATACCACTGTAATGTCCCCAAATGGACATTTTTCAACCCCAAACGGATTTAAGGAAAATCCCAATCCAAAAGACAGATTATAGGAAATATGCAATAAAATTTTAATGCAGATCTGAATTTTAAACAACAATGGCAACTTGCATAGGAGATGAAAATCCACCAAATAAGAAGCAAAACCACTGAATCTTTCAATCAAACAAATCAAAAATTTTATAAAGATAAAATTATGAGAGAAGTACCAGATTGGGCATCAATAATAGGCTGAAATTATTTATTATAAATTTGCAAACAACTGTCCTCAGACACACTAAAAAGTACAATATCCTTGAGCCAAAATTCACACCAAGTGGCTGATTTATTATCCAAAAATTTGAGTTATGAACAACTGGATCTGATCATAAACAACTCTAAAACACTTCAAACCAGCTCTCTATGTAGGTCGCTCCACCAAGAATATTGCTGGAAATGAAGAGAATCACAGTGACAATATTCTCCTTCAAAACCCTTGTACAAATCTACAACTTTTGCCCTCTATACTACTAGAAAACTATTGGAAAACACAACTAACTCCTTGAACCGCAATGGAAACCCCTGAATGGAGAATCCTCACAACTTAAAAGAAGAGTTTTCGTTCTTCTTCTAGATCTCTAGAGGGTTTTCATCCTCAAGAGATAATCTCTAAGGGTTTTGTCCTTAGAAATTATTTTGTAAAGCTCTCAAGCTCGAAAAAAATTAGAATTTTATAAAAATGAAAGAGATATCTCTCCAAGCCAAGTCGACTTGCTTTTATAGGAAAACTTGGCTTAGTAGCCACCCACAAGCACCAATCACATGTTTTTCCCCTGCATTTAATTATTTTTGGCCTTGTCACATCCCCAACATGGGTCACATTTTTCCCTAGGGGAAATAAAAACATAAAGTGACCTTTTCCTTTTTTTTTTTAATTTCACTTTATCTTTTCTCTTTTATTTTTATCAAGTCAATAATAAATTAATATAAGTGCTTTTTATAAAGTTTTTTTATGCACTTTATAATAATTTATTAAGACTATAGTTTTCCTTTTTATCACCCCTTAGCCGTCGGGAAACAAAATTGGGCTAAGGGTCTTCGACATGTTATTTTGGAGAAAGGGACTTATCATCCAAAATGTCTCCATTTTGGCACTTTATGGGTACCATCCTCCATCACTCATCTCTAGCTTGAAGGTCAAACCTAAGGTGAGAGCAATCGAAGATCACATTCAGCACCAACACGAGGTACTCTCTAGCCTTAGAGAGAATTTGGCAATGGCACAAAACCACATGAAGCAACAGGTTGATCAACACCGTAGTGAGCGACACTTTGAAGTGGGAGACTTTGTTTTTGTATGGTTGCAACCATATAAGCAATTGTCCTTAAAACAACAGAAGAAGGATAATAAGCTTGCACCTAAATACTATGGTCCTTACCAAGTGTTGCAGAAAATTGGTAGTGTGGCATATAAGTGGAGCTCCCTCAAGGAAGTAAAATACATCCAGTCTTCCATGTTTCTTTCTTGAAGAAAGTCATTGGGCAACACATTTCAACCCAGTTAGTTCTTCCTGAACTGGATGAGGAGGGATCATATTGGAACCTAAAGGTATTCTTCAGACACACACCAAAATATTGAGGACTAGATTCATTACCAAGTATCTGATCAAGTGGAAGAATATGAATATTGAGGATGCAACATGGGAAGATGAAGCATTTCTGCAGCTAGCCAACATTGAGGACAATGTTGCTTCGAAGGGGAGGGGCATGCTACGCCCTTAGTCCTATAGCTTATATTGGATATGGAGTGCCGCCGACTGTGGCTTACATAATCTCCCTTCTTGTCATATGTTATTCATTTATGCTTTCATATGCTTAGTAGGTTAGCCTTGGTGTTGGCCATAGCATAGGAATGGTATATATAGATGGTAGTAAGGAGTAGTTAATCATTATATTGAGCACTTGAGTCATATTGTATGGTTTGGAGGTTGTCCCCTCGAAGTCGCTAAGCTATTGTCCTTGCATATTGTGATCATTTATCTACAATTTAGTGTTCTTTGGTGTTATATTGCCGCTGATATTCATATTTATCCAAGTAATTTCATTACACTACATATTAGCAATAAAACTGTAAAAGATTGAAGGAATAATTATAGAAGATGAAATGATTGGCCTTCCATGTGTGGTGGTTCATCTTCTTGCAGTTCTTTATAAAGTGGTGTCGAGTAGGAACAGTCAATTTTGGCTTGTAGGGGGTTGCACTACACCACATGAGGGTGCTGCATCTCGACCTTGTAGGGGGAATCCGAATGAGAGAGAATAGGTAGGGTTTGGAAGAGAAAAGGAAGTTGTTACAGAGCTAAGAAGCTCAAGAAATCCTGTAATGTATCAATGGAAGTATCAATAGAGGATTGTTTGAGTATAAATTTGTGAAAATGTGATGAAAATGTTTATACTCAATGAATGATAATTGATACATGTTGTATATAGTATAAAGAATGTTATTGCAGGTGAACGTGAAGGAGGTGCTTGAAGGTGGTAGAACATTAGTTAAGTCAGGTTTCATACAAGGAGAAGCAAAGTGTTATATGCAAGGTAAGAGATTGTTTTTTTGTCTATGTAAGCTATTGAATGAATGAGGAGACTCTATAAGGATTTAGAATTGTAAGAAAACAAGTTTGCACAGTCACGAAGGTTATAGAATCATAATCAGGTATGTATTCATATGGCTATTTGAAAAAGGATCTAAAACTGGTGAAACAATGTTGCACAGTCTAGTTGAGGACTGAGAAACCAAAAGGTCTTGAACATGTTACAGTGGTCTGTTATGATTGGAGGACATGGAAAAAGTTGCGAGAAGTCTGTAGAGATATTTTGGAGTTTTGATAGAGCTTGAGAAGACAAGAAAATGAAAATAACCCTAAAATACCCCTCTCAGTCTGTATAACCTTGCTGTAATGTCCCCAAAAGAACACTTTGCAAACCCAAAGGGATTTTAGGCAAATCCCATTCACTAGCAGCAATTTATAGAAATTATAGAAAAGAATATCATGCTAAGAAACTTATAGAAAATAGAAGGTAAATCAAGATATTTGCACCATAGGCTGATCCATCAGATTTATGAAGCCAAAATACAGAGTTAAAACCAGATTTGGAACCCAAAAGAGGCTGAAAATAATTTATAAAAATTCTCAGAAAACTTGCCTCAGACACAGCTGAAAGGGGTCCTTTCTCCACACCAAAAATTCTGAAAATGAGATGATCTGATTTATAAAATCAGAAGTAATAATAACAGCTGGAACAGCCCTAAAAGAAGCCACAAAACACCATATAGCAACTCCTAAAGTGGTCGCTCCACTTGGAAAAGGATGGGAAATATCACAACAAATTTCTCTTCCAAACCCTTGACCAAAATCTGCACTTTTATTGTCCTCTAACTGCTGGAAAATACTGAAAATATACTGCAATCAATGATCCTCAATGGAAACTCCAGGGTGGAGAATCCTCTCAACTAGAGGAAGGGTTTTCGTCCTTCTCTAGATCTCTTGGAGGGTTTTCGTCCTCAAGAGTGAAGATGCAAGCAAAATGCTCAACATACAAATATGAATTTAGAAGATAAACAAGTGATGCCTCTCCAAGCAAGTCGACTTGCTTAAATAGAAGAATTGGGCCTAATGGCCACCCCCAACAACCAATCAGATTTTTCCCCTTATTTAATGTTTTTTCCCACTTGCTTTTATCTCCTAAGGAGGTCGCATTTCCCTTGGATAAATAACATTGCTCATATGCCTTTTTTTTTCTATTTTTATTTTAATATTAAGTTTATAATACTTTATTATAAGTGCTTTTATAATAATTTTTTTTTATTTGCACTTTATAATGATTTATCATATCTTAAGCCCCTCTTGAGTTTATTCCTTAGCCGTTGGGGAGACAAAATGGGCTAAGGGTCTTGACATAATTATCTTAGGAAGTGGAACATTTCACCTGCCTAGGGTTTGGAAACATGGAAATTTGCATAGCTTTAAAGGAAACCATTGAATGTTGCTAGAAATTTGTGAGTAGTGAGTGGTAGGGGTGTTGATAGTAAGCATGAAGTTTCAAGATGAATGGATTAGGTATGATAGGTCAAATGATGAAAACTCAGAGTGTCATTGTACATGTAAACCCAATTTTGAGAGTTGGAATGAAGAAATTGATGAAATAACCAAGACTTCCTTTTTATTGCCCGGTGAAACTTGTACAATAGATGAAGGATGTTCTTATGAAGGTGTGAGCATAGTTGACAAGGAAGAATCTCAAGGTATTGAGAGGAGAAAACTAAGATATACAGTCCTAACCCTGTCCTTATCACAGGTATAACCCTGTCCTTATAAGTGATTATTCTAGAAGAAAAGTAAATGGAGAAGAATAGTTAGAGAGGTGTGACAAGTAGTGTTGCATGTGTTTGAAGCTTTGAGGAGAGAGTATAAGTTTAAAAAATCATAAACAAAGAAGTAGTCTTAGACAATCCTTTTACAATCATAGAGAAAGCTTTAAGAGCTTAATGTGAGCATTTGATACAAGAAGGTTAAGAAGGTGAAACTGGTGTGAATTTATGAGTGAAGAATGGACATTTGCCAATAGTAATTATGATAAAATGAAGAGGTGGAGATGATAGTGTGAGAAAACCTTAGAAAAGTTAAAACAAGGTTAAGTTAACCTAAGAGGGAAACAGAATTCTAGTGCATAGACTTTGTATGAATGAGACCTAAGGACCTAGCAAGGTTGAGCTGGAGGTTATAAGAGGTGTTAAAACCATCTAATTGTGATTGAGGATTTTTGAAATAAGCAAAGACATCATTTCATTGTAAATTGTGTATTTAAGCTTGGAGACCTAATAGAGACCTAGAGGCCTAATTGGAGAAAGGTGATAGACGGTTGAAGGACTTCCTAGAGGCGTTGGATTCTAAAAATTGGTGAAAAGCAAGAACAAGATAAAGGGTATTCAAATATACAATTGTTTTCTCATGAGACAGTCTCAGTCTTTTTGAACTATAAGCTTTAGGGAAAAACAGGGCTATAAGGAGACCTCTTTGAAAACAGTAGACAAGCAGTTGAAGGGGTTAAGCTTGGAGTTGAGAACTGAAATTTGGTGAGGAGTTTTAGGCTCATAAAGGGTACTTGAAAACGTAAGCAGAATTTTCTTAGTCCTTGTGAATTGTTCCAAACAATAAGGTTTGCACTAAAGGAGGGCTAGTAGCTCTTAACAAGGCTAAAAGGTGAATGTGGTGAAATAAGTCTAGAATCCTTTTGAAGGTTTTGAAACATGTTTATATGATGAAATTGAGCTAAGAAACATATGGAAGTAGGCTTGAATCAGTTCTGATAGGAAATTGGTACTTGTATACATTGTGGAGTTCTTGAGCTAATGCATGTTTTGATGTTTTTGATCTTGAGACTAACATTGTGGAGTTGCTTTAGAACTCGGTTTTCCCCTCTGCATCACATTCCACCTTCCGTTGACGTTTCTTCATTTCTTATTGCCCATTGGTATATAAAGATGTGTTTCTTGATTGGGAAAGAGGGTAGACTTCACCTCTCTTGCTTGAATGTCACATATATATTGATCAGATTAATAAAATATTGTTTCTTTTGTGTATCTCTGCTTTGTTTTGTGGAAAAATGTTATTTCTATTTCTATTGTCTTCATTGTAGTTTGCTTCTACTTATTATACATATGAATTCTAAAAACTTGGACAAGTAACTACCAGATATCTCTTGGGATCCAGATCAGTGGTACCATATCTGTTGGTAGTCTTGTATATCATTCCTAGCAAGATCATGTTTTCAGAATCTCGTAGTCTAGGCACACGAGCCCTAAGATTATCTTTGGTGTTGTTTCAACTGATCTCACATGGCAGATGACATAGAGGCACAAAAACAGTAAACCTTCACTTATAATATGATTGATGTTGTGAACCACGATGCATTTCAAAAGCAAATAACTTTCTTGTTCAATCAATTTTCTGAAAGCCTAAAGCAGGTGGTCCTGTTGGCTCAATCCTCCTCAGTAGATAAAATGCTTAGATTTTTGAATAAACCCTCAAGTTCAAGCTAATCTGGATGTCCTTATTTTGAAGGCAAGATTAATGCTGATATGCTGCAGATAATTGGCTCTACCAATTGGAATCATACTTTTGTATTCGTGATTCTTCATATGAAGTTTGCATTGCCAAAATTTTGCTCACATATCAAAAGATATGTGATTCTTATATTATTTTGTATAAATATAAAGAAGAGAATGACTTTGTGAAAAGTTGGCACACACCTTCATGGAAAAATTTAATTTTGGTCGCATATAAAAAGATGTGTGTTTCTTATATTATTTAGTATAAAGATAAAGAACAAAATGAATTTATGGAAACTTGGCACACATCTTCAAGACCAATGTTGAAACTCGAGGCATCCTTAAAAGGGGTTTTGTCCAATCGAAATGTGGAGGGATCGGTTGTAGATTTGTTGAATGTATGTAGAATCTTGTCCCGCGTGCGAGGATGTTTTGAATGGTACATTTTGAGGAATTGTATCATGCAATTGACTATAGATACTAAAAACCCACTATCCCTATTTTACATAGTGGTTTTTAGCATTCCAAATTGAACCCACCCATGCTCGAAGAAGATCTTGGATGTGGCTTTTTCTTAGACACCCTTTTTACGGGGTGTTGAAATTGCTGTCTTGGCGAAGTTATCAATTACCACATAGACACAATCATGACCAATGTTTTGTTTTGTCTGTTCCTAGTATGAAATCCATTGAGATTGACCTCCAAGGTTTATTACGGGTTAGTAGTGGGATGTATAGTCCCTAGTTATTGGTCGTTTGCTTTGTAATGGCATAATTATGGGTGAAAACAATATAGTATCTAGGTTGCTTGTAGAATACTGTCGAGTCTGGCATGAGAATAGAATTTTACTTTATATAAGAGCTAGATGACAAAAAAATAAGTTTATTTTGGGAACAATATCAATAGACGTAGATAGACATGAAAGTGCTGGAAAGCGAGTGAGCAATCAATAAGAAAGGATGTTCAGCCTAGGAGTAGTATAGAAGCATGTGAATGAAACTTGCCAAGAATATAGTTGAACATCACACCCTACTCCAAACATCAAGTTAATATCATAATATGGGCAAGGAGAATTGGTACAAAGTTTAGCGGAATATATGGATACCATTGTTGTGGAAATCAAATTAAACAAGGGAGATGAAGAGGAAGATCAAGTCAATGAACGAAAGGAGCTATGTAGTGCGTAGCAAGTCGAATTGCAAGAGACCACATCATTTTTACTACCAATTTGGAGCTGGATGATATATTAGGGCTTGAGTAGTATGAAGTCCCAACTGATGATAAGATTGAGATGTATCAACCCAAGAGTAGGCAGATTTGAAGCTTGTTGAATTGCAAGTTGGGGGTTAGTGAATGAGAAATTGTACAAGTATATTTGAACAATGCGAAGACAAAACATACCTCGTTCGAGATAAAGGGAATTTCATCCAAGGTTGAAACTTGCTATGATTGACTTTTGGAAGCATTAATAAGTTCAAAATACATTCATTTTTTTGGATCAAGTGGGCTTCATTAGGATGTCAAGATTCATATTTAAACCCCAAAATTCGTGAGAGGACCAAGTTGTCAAAATGAGAGGATAAATTTGGAAATTTTTCCAAGTTTATCTTGTAACAAATTTCAAAGACTAACATCATGAAGAACATACAAGATTGTAAGTCATTGACATTAAGATTAATTAGTTCGACATTTAGCAATAAGGCAATTTTTCCATTAAAAACATCATCTTTTGCATGGGAATGGAGGCATCCATATGACCCTCTTTAGGCAGCCTTGTCTTGGATGACATTCTTCCTAACAAGCCTTCCCAAACGAGCCCCTCGGTATAAATCTCTCTCAAATAACTTTCACGTGAAGGCCCGAACAATTTTGGACAACTCATCATGCATGAGTTTTGAGAAAGATGTGAATTTCGAGGAAGTCTGCACAAGGAGCATATTAATGATAACAAGCCAGGATTTGTGCACAATAATTGGGTGCAGCCTCTCAGCCATGCAAGTTCACACACTCTTCCTTGAGACTTTTGCTCCGCAACCTTGTGGCTTCTCATGGCATGCACATGGATTCATGGTATTTCATAGCATTAACACATCCTTTATTATGTGCCTTACACTCAACCATGTGGTACCTTAAATCATTACCTCGTAGTATTGTAACTTCTCGTAGTACAATGCAACTTCTTGCATCCCCTCACGTACTCACAAAGACAACACACCACCTCGCAACACTTTGTAGCTGCCCAAGGCTTCCAAAACTAAACATCTAAATGTCAACTTCTTGTTGCCATGTGGCCCACCAAGTGGCATGCCATGTCAGAGTACCTTTTAGTATATTAAGGATTGGAAATTCAACCGACACAACTACAAGAAGACCAATTGTCACTTGGCCAAGGATGTGGAATTGTTTTGTAACCATTTATTCTTGTACCTATTGTTCATTGTAATTACCTCCTTTTAATGATGTAAATATGGAAACCATTCAGTCCAAAGGGTAACAAAATGATCACATACTAGATAGTAGTGAATACCTGCAAGCTTCGAGTATATTTGTGAGCACGAAACTTGAGCAGAAGTGGAAGATAAGCAATATAAAAACAAACCTTTCCTCCAATTTTCTCTTGCAAACCTCAGATAAGATTGTGGAAGTATTTAAACTTGTAGAATATTTGGATGGTTGGATTGTGGGTGCTTTTAAATTAATCTCTAAATAAAGGAATAATGCTACGAGAAAATGATCACAGGGATTAAAGCTTCAAGGAATTCTCTAGGGATTGTCCAACATTCTCCAATATTCTCCAACCATTATTGTGAAGAGTATTGCCTATTATTTATAACAGGAGGAGGGGCCATGGAGTGGTTGCAGATTGTAAATGAAGTCATCAATGCATATTCTTAAAATAGCATTGGAGGAAGTTGCAACAGTTCAAATGAATTGAATATCTATTGAGGGCAGTAACTTTTCAGTTGGCAAAAGTTTACATCCGGGAAGGTGGTTGTACGTGCATCAACATGGGACTAAGGATGCCTAAGGGGGTGATGTTAGACATGATAAGACTTTGACATTTGAGGCAAAAGGACAAGTACAATGATATTTGCTATGAATTTTTTTATGCAAGAGCAACAAATTCATCATCATGATTTTGTTGCAGTCTAGTTGATAGTTTATTCAAAGTTTGAATTAAATGATATTTAGATTATTAATATAGTTCTAGATTGTGCAGCAACAAGAGTAAGTTTGTGGAGCATCACAGTCCCCAATCTTGGGATTGGGGAGGTTTCTAGAATGTAATGTTCATTTGGTCTTTTGTTACTATTTTATGAATAAATTGGGTTTTTGTTACACTTTCTTCTTGAGTTACATCTTTACCATGAGTTAATTCAATCTTGATTGAATGATTCATTTTTCCCACAAGTTCCCTTGGCTAAGATTCCATCAATCTTTTGTCGACAAGTTACTTCAATTGGGATCTTTTCAATCATTTGACCCGCAAGTTATCTATCAATTGAGACTTAAACAAATCGTTGTATTAAGTTACTAACTTGTTACCTTGATTGAGAGAACTACTTTTTTCTAGAAGTCCCTTGGCTGACATACAACAAATTTCTCGTCCCACAAGTTACTTTGACTTTATTTTCTTCTTAAGTACAACATTAATAGAAGGGAATTAGAATTTATCAATCACTACTTGTTATATTTTAGCTAACCTTATATTAAAATATAAGGCTTACCTTTTATTATTACATCACTATTAGTTATATATTAACTAATGTATGGTTGTAACCACCTCAACCATTTTGTAACTATCTCTTGCATAATAAAATGACGGGCACACAATCTACAATGTGTGCATTCTGGTTTCTCTTCATTCCTTCTCTGTTCACATCTTTTAACATTCGTATTAAAGCTATTAGTGCTCGAAGGGTTCACAATTGAGAAGAAGATTGTGGAGGTTTCAAAGACAAAGTGTTGAAACAAAAATGTAAAGTTCAGTCCTGTTCGAAGGAGAATACAACACGACACTTGTGAACCCTAAATACATGAAGTTCAAACTCGTCCAAAGCAGAAATACAGTCACTAGGGAGGAAGATGTAGGGTACAACATCTGGTAGATCACAACAATGTTCTTGTTAAATTACAACTTGTGCAAACCGTGACCGAGTTCTAGGGCACAAAATGAAGATTTTCCAGGGGAAAGAGTGCAAATCTGCCATTATTAAGAGTGCGTTTTCGAAGATGTGAGGGCACAATCATAGTTTCCGCCGTTGCAATCATTTACAGTCATGAAATCGCTGCCATTATTGCCATCATTATAGTTGCATAAGGCCATCATTCCCCATTGTTACACAACATGATTCGCCATTAGTACAAACATGCCCTACTACATTGTTTTCTTTGCTGTAAAAAGTCTGTTTTTAAATACAAATAAAAACTCAAAAAATTGTTGTGCGATTTAGCTGCATTATTTTTGGATATTTTATCAAATCGTGTGAAAAATGGATGACGAAGTCATTATGTTTAGTCACATAAACAATCTGAGGTCACTCCTTAGACAACTAACAAAAGTCAATATTACCGTAGATGGCGAAGATACTACCACTATTTTGTTAAATGGTCTACCTTCTAAATACAACAAGGGAAAGCTCAAAGAAAAACCAAATGGATGAAAAATTTGTTGACGAAGAATATGTATTTTAAAGAAGCCCACACTTTGAAGATGTGAAGGGATCTAGTATAGATGAAGCTTAACATAGATGGTTGCCTAGTTACTTTGGGAGTTTGTGGATTTTGGGAATTATACCCTTACGAGGGTCATGAGACAACTTGATGGAGCACTTTAGATGGTGCTCAATATGGATGGTTGTCCAATAATTCAAGAGGATCGTAATTTAAGAGTTTTGGGAGGTGGAAACTGGAAACTCAGGAATTCAGCTCAGGAGCTACGCCTTTATGAAGGTCATGAGGCAGCTTGATGGAGTTCTATGTGGACAAAGAACTGTTTTCAAAGAGAGAGCTTCTAAAGAATGCATGATTGAGGAACACATATTAATACAATCAATACATATACAACTCAAACAGCTCATCTCTCATTTGCACACAATGAGAGTTACAATCGATACTCATCCAGGTTTTAGTCCTTAATTAAGGTAGAATCAAGACAATCAGGTCTATTCCACTATTTCGAATCATCGTACTATACATATATAACAGTCATAACATTTAGCAAGATTTGGGAAGCCACTCAACCAAAAATAGAGTAGAAGTATAGATACAAATGCAGTTAGAGTAAACTGTTAAAATACAAGGTATTTGACTTATTTTGGCTCATTATCCTTCGAACATGAAGTATGGTTAAGCATTTTTTTGGAAACATGTTTGCAAAATCCAGATTTCCCCAACGTAATTCATGGTTATTAAACTAGATCTCAACATAAACAAGTCTTTCAGAACATCCTGAGCTCGGAAGTCTTTCGTTCTTGCAACCAAAATTTGTCAATTTCAATGGTCAGCTTAAAACGCTGGTATATCCTCTATTTTCCTGCAAGTTGTGAGCAACAAAATAAAGCCCAACAGGCATCTTGTAATGTTTTTTTCTCTTCATATCTTGACAAAGACCACAAGAGAAAGATTTTTACAAATTCCAAATGTCAAGAAGTAATCAACCCAAACCATACTATTTTGACAATTTTTCAATGATATAACTTCCCAATCTGCAAAGAACAATTCAATATCACACTATTTGACAACTTCTCATGGGCATGCCCAACTGAATCAAAGACAAACAAGTGCTCACAACAACAGAATCAGAATATACGAATGTATATAAAGCCGTATACCTTGTTTTACAAGTGATTAAAACTACAAATGGCCCTATAAATTAATTATTTATTAACCTGTCAACTGCTGTCATAACAGTTGGCAAACTCTCATGGCTACGGACAGCCAAAACATAAATAAATAAACACTTACGATATCAATATCAAGGTTTAATAGTATGCATAGTTGTCTGCCCTATTTTGGACAGTTATCTACAACAATGCATAGCCTTATAATTTAATTAAATAAAACTGCTGTCAATTTCTCATGGCTATCCCACCAAAACGCAGACAACCAAGCACACCATGACGGCCATGATAAAATATATGAATATGTATAGCTGTAATACCCTGTTTTACAGGTGTCTACAACTATAAACAGTCATATGCAGCAATAAATATGACATATTATCATTTCTTTCATACCTTGGGGCATCCTTGAGATCTTCGTTTCCTTTTACCTTCATGACATCTTGGCTTTGTTGTACCAATTTCTTAGCATCCTTGTTCAAAATGGGCTGAATATCATCATGATAGAACTACTGTAATAACATAGTATGAAGATGATGCAATAAATCCTTGCTACTACTAACCTCCTTATAAAGAAGATCATCAAAGTGTTTACCTTCTGTTGCTGATTTGGAAACCTCCAAAAGATTTAAAACAGCACTACCCCTATTGTGACTCATGATTTCAGACATAAAACAAGTGGAACAAGAATCAACACCTTTCACAAATTCATGCTCATCAACACTACGGCTTGGTAAATCCATCCCATATGACAATGACTCATTCTTTGGAAGATTGATAGGTACCTTTTGGACTGAAATATCTTTTTCAGTTTTTCAACAAACATTTTGCTCATTAGAAGTCATACCTTTTTCCATTTAGGAGTCTTCTCCTTCAAATTGCATGATGGAATCATCTATGGGTTGCTATAGTTGAGATCTTCTATTCTATTTGGTGCCTTTACTATTCTTCAACTTGCAGAAATATCTAAAAGACAACATGTCTCTCACTATCAAACTGAGGGCTGCATATTCTTCACCCTATGCCTCTATGTCACTTGGTGGATTTTGCTCAAGTGGTTCCTCTTTTTGAAGAAACTTGGCCCTTAATATTTGAGATGGCTTGAAGGATATCTTTGCTGGTCCCGATGAGCTTCCTTCACCATTGCAGGATATATTATGCCCTTGTAGAACCTTAGCCAGGCCCTTGATTGTGTAACAACCTCTTTTTAAGACTTCAATACAAGGAATTTTTTTAACTTTATGCTTCATTGATTTAAATACCCATATATTTAAATCTAGCATAATCTTAATTTCATATCTCATGTTTCCTTGTTCTAAATTAACTTAATTTAGAACCAACATCATCTTAGTCAATCCATCCTATAACAAGTAAACCTTATGCAGCTGTATGAGTCGGACTAATACCGATCCCTCATATCCATTTCATTAAAATATGTATACTAAGTATACCATGGTTTCCTTAGTCCTTCAAGGACATTCAAGTGTTACAGTCTAAAGTGCCTATTTGGGCATCTATTACGGAATACCCATCCAAAATCCTGCAACTTTAGATCTAGGTGAAATTTGGACCTGCAATCAGTGACTTGCATTACCTTGGCTATTAACTAATGTATGGTTGTAACCACCTCAACCCGTTTGTAACTATCTCGTGCATAATAAAATGATGGGCACACAATCTACAATGTGTGCATTCCGGTTTCTCTTCACTCCTCTGTTCACATCTTCTAACACCTTACTGATCAAATCAACATTTTATTCCATAGTTTTACTTTTCATTATCAACCGCATTAAACTTAGCCAAATGACTAGTAGTAATACAAGGTCAATGATGAACATAGTCTCAAGAGTACCCAACCCTAGAAATAGAGGAGCCACTGAGGCAGAAGATATTTTATCAAACAAAAAAATCAAAGGCATCCATTCAAGGAAAATTTAGGGTTTCTAAATGCTTTGCATACATGTAATGTTCCCTTTTCCAACTTGAAAGCATGGTTTTGGACTTCTTGCCATTCCCTTTTCCATGGCAACAAAGTGAAATGAGTTGGGAAAAGGAATTGAACTTCCTTTGCATTTCTTTTCTAATTTTTAATGTTCTTTTTAGTGTTTTTCCTCTTTTATACAAGGTCGGTTGGCTTGGAGATAATTAAATGCCAATGAAAGATTAAATTAAAGTCTTATGAGGTCGGTCATGCATGAATTAGACCTTGGCACCAAGATGGGGCTATAAAAGAAGATGGACTTCATTTGCGCTATCTACTTTTGGCGAATTTACTCTAAATTGATCTTTGGGTGTAATATCCCCTTCCCAATCGAAGACCCTTAGCCTATTTTGTCTACCCGACGATTAAAAGGGGGAACACAAGGGTGACTTAAGTTTTGTTATTTTATTATAAAGTGCAAAAATAAATAAAATATTATAAAAGCACTTATAATAAAATATTATAGACTTAATAAAAATAGAAAAGTGAACCAAATGATAAAAGCACTTAGTAAAATTGTTTATTTCTAGAAAAGTGCGACTTGCACTAGGAGGCAAAAGAAAATAGAAAAAGGCAAAAGTTCATGGGCCAAAAGTTATCCTCCCAAGGAAAATGCGACTTGGTCTAGAGAAGAAAAGTGGTTGGTGGAAGCATTTAATAAGGAAATTGTGATTGGTTGTTGAGGGTGGCCACAAGGCCCAATCCTTCTATTTAAGCAATGGGAATTGCTTGGAGGAGACACTTGATCATTATCTAATTTCTGAATTGTATCTGAAGCTTGGAGCTTTTGTCTAAATTATTCTAAGGACGAAAACCCTTGGAATTTACCTCTAGAGGACGAAAACCCTCTTAGAGCATTTGAGGATTTCCTACCCAGGGTTATCCATTGTGATTACAAAGATATTTCAGTTTATTCCAGCAGTGAATAAAGGAGTTTTTTGCAGGTTTTTGTATCAAAGGTTTGAAGTAAATTTGCATTTGTGTTTTCCAACCATTCTACTTATGGAGCGACCTACTTTTGGGATGAATTTGGAGCGTTTGGAAGGGATTTTGACCTGATTTGAGTTGTTAATAAATCTGATTTTTTTGAATTAAATCAGCTTGTTTTTATAATATTTTGGTCGTTGGTTTCACTCGATTTCACCTGAAATCTCGACTACCCTATCCGAAAATTTTCGTACTTTTAAAATAATGGGTCGTTTTGTGTTTTTATTGCTTGAAAGTTCTTGTATTGCGTCAAGATAATCCTAAAGAGCCATATTAGCCTTTTTCGCCAAATACCTAGATGCCCAAAATTGTTTTATTTTGTCATCGGGATTTGTCTGCGGGAAATTTGTATTTAATTATTTTGAGCCCCGTATGAGGCTATTTGCGCTCTGTTTAACTCTATTATGAGCGAATATGTTATTATTCCTATGTGCCAGAAGGGTTTTAACTTGTTTTAAGTTTTGGGCTTTATTTGTAACTTTTGGCAATTTTTCGTGTTTTTGTGGTGTCCCGTTTCGTTTTCTGTGAAATTTCTCTGGAGCAATTCCTTTTCGGGTAAGCTGATTTTTGGCTGAGGCATTTGGAAAACATATACGCACATTATGCCGGAGAAGTCGCCATCGAAGGTCGGATCACGGGAAAAAGCGAAATGTGCACATAAAAGCCCCTGGGATGGGCGCATTTTCGGAAAACAAAGGATTTAAGCTGCGATGGGAAAAATATAAGCCGCATGAGCGGGGTGGGAATTTTAGACACACTGGCAGGTACTTTTTTCTGTGTTATAAAAGTCACTTAGGCTGCAGTGGGAAAATAGAGGTTTGAGGCGGTGGGAATTTATTGCACGCCTTGCAGGTAAAAATTCCCATGATATAATAAAAGGAAAGTGACTTAAGTGAAATCATGGGATTTTAGTGCCTGCCTTGCAGGGTAAATAATCCCATTGTCAAAGTCAAATCACTTAAGTGGATCATGGGATTTTGGTGCCTGCCTTGCAGGGTAAAGAATCCCATTATGAAAAAATTCTTAAAAATAGAATTACATGTGCAAAAAAGTGTGCCCCCTTTGGTGAGAGAATAAAAGGATTAAATTGATTATTTTAATTAATCTTTCCTCTCAAAAAGTGCGCCCAAGCTTGGAGGAGGTCAACAAGTCAAAGATGGAATAAAAGAAAGGAATTAAATGCATTAAATTTAATTTATTTAGTGGCTGCCCTCTTCCTCTCAAAAAGTGCGCCCCATTTGGGTATTATTTAATGTTTTTTAAAGCATTAAAACATTAAATTAATTTCTATTTTCAAAGTGGCTATGGTCAAAGCATATTGTGAAGCTTAAGTGAAGTGAAGTCTTTGTGTGAAGGATTAAATTGGATTAATTTAATTTATTGGATGGCTGTCCTTAAACATGCTATTTTTAAAAGAGAAAAGCATGATTTTTAATTAATTAATTGCCTTTAATTGTTAGGGCAATTATTAATTATAGAATTATGAAGGTTATATAAGCATGGGCAGCCATATGGGTGAATTATTTAATTCACAGGTAAAGAATTGCAGCCAAGAGGAAAAGTGCGCCCCCATTAAAGGAAGGATTTTGTTCAGACAAAGTGCTAACAAGGCTAAAAGCTTCCAGATTTGGCGCATGCATTAGAGGAGGTTGATCTTTGTCTGCATAATTGTTTTCACAGGTGTTACAGGAGCTCAGGTGTTGATTGAAAGGATTTATGCTCTCTTTATGTGCAAATTAAACACCAATTTTTGGGGCAGCAGGCTTGAAAAGTGCAGATTTTTATAATTTAAATTCACTATTCATGCTCCGGTGGCCATTTTTGTCTGAATAAATTGCAGGAATTCATTACAGGTGCTTTACAAAAGAAAATGAGTTTTTATCAATGTCAAATACATTGCAAATATCCTCCGAATCTGAAGAATTGTCCAGATCTGCACCAGTATTGAAGAAATCCGGCCAAGTTAGAAGAAAAAGAATTATTCAGACGAAGATAGACAAAGCCATGGCGAAGGGAGATGAAAAAGAAAGCACGATGGAGTCATGCATTGCTTCCAAACTTGCAGACATAGGAGACACAAATCTGGGCCCGGAACCTCTTGCTGATTTGATTGATAGATCCAGAGCGGGAAAGACTTCACTCATGCGTGCGGTCAAAAGCAGTGGAATTATCCGAGCTGCAGCTTTTCCATGTACAGCCCAATTGCCAGAGTTCGTGATGGAGTGTGCTAGATCTTATCATCCTTCATCCAGATCAGTGCGTGATGCTTCGGGAAAGACAATAATTCGTTTGGACGCAGAGTTCATCAATTATTGTTTGAAGATTCCAGTACGAAAGGTGGTGACTTCTATTAGCATTCAGGATGCTGACAGTAGGTGGGAGAAGCATAGAGCTGATTGTGTGAGCATCATGAATAGCCGGTTCATGAAGAAGCCTAGATCCCCTTCAAAGTTCCCGAGAACTCTTCCACGGTCCAATTTGGTGCGGGGAGCGAGATGATGTCGTCAAATTGCTATGCAGGATGAATGGCGAAGCGAATGCCTACACTTTCCGTACATGGATGTATGCTTTCATCAGGACCATTGAAATCAACAAGGTTGATTCTATAATCAATTGGTCGGAAATTATTAGCAGCAACATCGGTGAGCAACTTGGGCGTGAAATGTACTTTCAACTTCAAGATGACTTCATACTTGGTGTATCTTTGCTGACTTCACAAGGTGTCTTTTCCAAGTGGATAGATGTGGTGTTTTTCCAAAGACCCCATTTTCGAGTGCTACCCGCAGACTTCATCGCACCTACAGTGAGAAAGACTTCAAAGTGATCAACGATGACTTCTTCTACGATTTCATCTGCGCAGCTAGACAAAGACTTGAAGGCCAACAGGTAAGCGAAGCGTGGGAAGCCGTGTCCAAGATTGGCAAAAATCTATTCATTCAATTTGCAGATTTCACATACCTCAGGGTTACGGGCTTTTCTAGAGAACCAATAAAGATGCCCAAGTACCCGAATGATAGATTGATCGCCATGGAGCTGAGCAGGCAACTTGTGGAGTTACACGACCTTCAGTCAAAGCGGCACAAGTCTACGGGCTTCTTCCCAATCACTGTGGGATATTACAGCTGCATTAGCATTCACAGAGCTCGAGGGATGGAAGTGCAAATGTTATCCGAGTATGAGCAAGAGTTCTTCCTTGCACGGCTGAACTTCGATCCATTTGGAGTAGCCAGGAAGACAATCTCCCAGCAGTACGCACATGTGCCTTCGTTAGAAGATTTCTGGATGAAGTGCGGAAGTGAGTACGAGGTCAGAAAGAGAGATTTCAGAGTCATTTGTCAAACAAAACAAGTGTTCATGCTTTAGTTAAGTGATACATGTGTCACTTAAGAAGAAGTTAGTTGAGGATGATTGCCAAA
This sequence comes from Taxus wallichiana var. yunnanensis, assembly GCA_018340775.1. Classification (NCBI taxonomy): domain Eukaryota; kingdom Viridiplantae; phylum Streptophyta; class Pinopsida; order Cupressales; family Taxaceae; genus Taxus; species Taxus wallichiana. The sequence goes on along the minus strand of CM031237.1, from coordinate 227,854,534 downwards.
TGTCATCTTTACTTGTTGTTCATGCTTTAGTTCATTTTGAGTCTTCTATTTGTACTTTCCCTCCTACATTCTATAAGTAGGAGAAGAACCTCCGGGTTAAGGATCGATCAGAATTTGTAAGCAAAGAATCCGAGTTTTAGACTTTGTCTTTGAACTCCTAAGAGCAACTTGGAGCAAAGGAATACAAAGGAGCGAGGTTTACGGAGAACTTTGTGTCACGGTGTCTTGTGTTTCTTGCTTTGAATCTCGATCTCTTGATAAACTTTTTTTTATTTTAGATCTAGATCTAGAGTGCCTTTGTTTTATAATTTTGTGTGTTCATATCTATTAAGTTTCTTCTATATGCATGTAATTAGATCTCTTTATCTACTAATTGGGATGCACATCTTCCCCATTTCTTCTCTGTATTTCCTTTACTTGTTTCTTCTATAACTTTCCTTTCTTAAAGCAATTTGCTTTACTTGCTGCAAAACTTCTTAGTTATGGTTCATGAACTAAGTGGTTAAAGTAAAACCGGGATAGATAATAACACATTTTTATTGACAAATCGACACGGGAGCCTCACCCGATTAAATGAGGGAGATTTATCTCATGACCGCCTAGGTTTGATGCTATGCAGAAAATCTAGCCAACGATCGTCAAAGGTATTATCTTTATTAATTTCTAAGTACAGTCTGATCTGCTGATTTAATAAAATTATACCACCCTGCTTGTACCTCTAAATCTGTACTTTCTTTCATATTTTGGCTTCATAAATGCAATATGGCAGATTGGGGTAAAAATCTCATAATATAAGGGCAGATTTCTGTGTGTTTTATTCCATGCCCTAGTCACATTTCTCATAGATAATTCAGATCTGCATCAAAATTTATTGTTCTATATTTTATAACTTGCATTTGGGGTTTGGGATTTACTAAGAATCAAAGTGGGAGTCGATATCTCCATTTGGGGATATTATAGGATGATTTTGATTGTTCTTAGTTCTCTCCATTTTTGGGTGAAAATCCAATTGTGTGGTTCTTTCAAAAAAGGACGGAAACCGTCTATCCTTGATTAAAGTGAAGTCATATTGCAAATTTGGGCATTGAAGAGGGAAGGAAGTCATCTATAATCATTTGCATGCGGTGATAAGCCCTCTCTAGTTGGAGTGATTTGTGTTAGGGTGTGATTTGGTGCATTCGGGGGAACATAACTTCTATTTTCTTTCATATTCAGATTTGCCATTATCTAAGTAGCCGAAATGTTTTGGATATGGGAGCGGGTACAGAGTATCCGATCGCTGAAAGCGACAAAAAGTTTTTGACCCCAGAGATGCGGCGTAGGATACAATAAGTACAAAAACTATATAAAAATTAAAAAATATATAAATTTCAGCCTTCTAAATAGGAATTTAATTATTAACCACATATTATGCATATGAAAGACAAGATAAAAGATAAGTTATAAGCTAAATAAGTGAATAACCACAACAAACAAGTTAGGATACCGATAAAACGTAGAAACTTAAAAAGTTAAATTTAAATACTTAAATCGAACACAATGTGAACGTCATGAATCTCATGATATATTAAATTCAATCATAGATCAATATTCAAAGTTCAAACTATCTTTCATTGTCAATATTCATCATATTCCTCGTCATCAAGAGGATCAAGATCAACTACATCATCATCATTACATGGTTCATTAGAACCACATGGGCTTGAAGCACTCGCACTAGGGCCCTTTGCCGGTTGCGCCCCTTGTGCGTGTAGGTCTCGTGGTGCCGAGAACTCCCCTCATCATCATATGCTCAATGGTGGGAAATGGAAACATCCAAGTCAACTATCTCTCGGATCAATGTCCCAATGTCTTGTTGACTTTGCCTTGTACTCTCATTTGCGCCAGGATAAAAGGCGCAAGTTGGAATGTATGTATACCAAATCTTCAGCCCTTTATCCCCCAACTGTTGCGTTTACGTGAGTGGATGAAATTATATGTACTCCGGTTGTGCTCGAGAGGAAGATGAACTTCTGCAACCTATTAAGGCAACCTAAACTTCAAAGTCAATGCAAAGTTCAACTTCAAACTTAAACACTCAAACTTAAATTTTAAAAAGCAGAAAGAAAAGAGAATAAAAAAATTAAAAACTTACCTGTGCCACGACCTTGATTGCAAGAGGCTGCAAGTAAACCGATGAAGTACCATGGAGGTACCACCACATATGAGCATCCATCTTGTATTTGCAGCACCAAGAGCGAGAAGGCTATGACCCGTTTCTACTATGAAATTGCCAATCTATAACATAACACTGGTGTTGGGCCTCAAGATTAGGGAAGAGCCTAGCCAATGCTTTGCCATATATTCCTCACCGACTTCCGCATCCCTGTATGGTGCTACCCTCCCTGGCAAGGAAAGGATCTCTGTGTCATAAAATCTAGGAGTCAATGCAAAAACTAGTAGATGTAATGGGGTGGTCATTTTGTTACACCGCTCAATAAGGATTGACTTCACTTGTTTGAAAAATATTTCCTTGGGATCTTGTTCATTTGCATTTATGACGGCTTTTATCTTTTCAATCGGTGAGTCGATGCCGTCATATATCTCTGCTAGACATGGCTGATCCATGTCGAAACCGGATCATGTTCATAATGGGCTCTATAAAACTCAACAGATAATCCACTCTATCCCACCAAGGGTCCTCCAAGATTAGGTTCTTCACTTTTTGAGCTGTTGAGTGTTTGATTGCCTCCATATAGACCAAAGATTGGATGTTACCATCCTAATGAGTGCCTCTCGCACCTTCATTAGTCGTCTCAAGACAATTGTGTGTGATGTAAACCGAGTCTCAAAGCAACCTAATAAGAATGATGAACAAAAATTAAAAATAAAATTGAAAGCTAAAAGAATAATAAAAAACTTATATTTAAATCTTAAATTAAAAAGAAAGAAAGAAAGCTTTTCCTTACCTTCAGTAGCTCCAACTGCGAGAATGATCTAAAAATGCCCCGTGACATGTGGTGGTTGGTGACAAACATTTGGATCTCTTCAGCTTCTGCATACACTTGTTGGATCCACTCTATTTTGTTTGCCATCTTCTTTAGCATTAAATTCAATGAATGCACGACACATGGTGTCCAAAAAATATGCCCATACCGTGCCTCAACTAGCATCCCCATAACTTTGCAATTTTTGGCGTTGTCTGTTATGACTTGGACAACATTTTCAGGCCCCACTGCCTCAATGGACTCAAAGAGAATGTTGGCTATGAATTGGGCATCCTTCACTTGCCCCTCACAATCAACCGCTTTCAAAAACATTGCCCCCTTAGGGCATACTGCAATCATATTGATTAAAGGGCGGTTTCTTGCATCTTTCCATCCATTAGAAACAATGGACAGACTTGTTTATGTCCATAAGTTCGTAATTGGTTGCAAGGAGGTTTTCACATATTTTTTTTGTTTATCCAAAAGGGTGGTGCGGATCTTCTCATATCCTAGTGATTTATATCCTTTTGGTGCCTCATTGATGGCTTTGACCATCTCACGCCAATAAGGTGATCTCACAACATTAAAAGAAAGCCCATTAGCATATACACACCTTGCAATGTGTTCATCTGCAATTTCCTTGCTCTCATTCTGAAAGGCCTTTTCCAATGGCCCTCTTGTCTTACTTTTCTTTCGTGCAAGGGAAACATCCTCATCTGTGGAGATAGAAGCCACACATGGATGTGGCATGGCCACAATTGGGGATCAACTAGGTGATGGAGCAAGCTGGAGGCCTCATTGAATGAGAGGAACCTCCTTTTGGCCAATGGATGAGCCGCTCTCATAGCCACATTTGCCTCTGCATTTTCCTGTTCTTTGATAAATGCCAAAGCTTTTGCTTTTGGCACCTCAACATTATTCCCCCCCTTGCATACTCTTATACCATTACCCGTTATGGCACACAAGTGGCTTTTCACCCTACTGTAAGAGCCTTTGAATACTCCATCACAATCATTGCATTTCCATTCAAAAGAACCACCACCTACAATTTGTTGAAGTATTGTTACATGCCTCCATAACGGTGAATTTGGGTCAAAGTCCCTGACCAAAGATTGCCCAGAAGAAGCGAGAACTTGTTGTTGCCATGTAGAAATACCTCAAGGTTAAAAAAAAAACAAAGAAAACAATGGCATGCAATTACATTGTGATTGAACAATGAAAATTAAAAAAATTAAATTGAAAGAGCAAAAAAAAGATGAACAAAAGCAAAAAAATGTAATGTGTGAAAGATTAAATAACAAAAAAGAAACAAGGTTGGAAATTAAAAAAAAACTTACCTTCACTTAGTAAACCACAAATCCTTCACAAATCTTCCTCCTTTACAACTCCTCACACTCCTACAAGCTTAGCAATAACTCCTCAAACCCTAGACAAACACAATGCAATTTTGGAGAGCCAAAGGTAAGTTTCTTTGCTTTATGTTTTGTTTTTGTGTTGTTCTTTTGTTTTATTGCTTAGAGTTATCTTTTAGGGTGTAAATTAGAATAATATTTAATTTTTTAAGTTAGGCTTTTAAAACATGAAAAAAAAAAAAACGTTTTTGGTTGTGGGAGCGTGCAGGAGAGGCGGCGAGGGGCCTGCGGAAATGGCCGGGTTTGGCTTGTTCCATACCCGGCCATTTCGGCAGTCTCGCCGCTCCTTGCCCGCTCCCGCCACCACTTCAGCTCCTGCCACTCCTGTACCCGCTCCCAAAGTGCCCCAGTGTCGTTTCGGCAACGTATGCCATTATTTTTAAGGCCGGGATCATTTATATTTTGTGGAGTTTGGGGTTTGAAAACCCTCATTTCAGAATTTTCTTTGAGTTGTACTTCTGCTGTTTATAAATAATTTTCCAGCTGAGTATTAGCTTATTTTTGTGGTGGAAATAGTTATAAAATATTCCTAAATGGTTTATAAAAATTGTGGATGAATTGTAGGGTGATTTTTGGGTGAAATCTTGTGTTTTTCAGACTCTTGTTATAAAATCTGATTGCTGTTTTGTACTGATTAAATTTTCAGTTTGCTGGTCCTAAAATCAGAATTAATGTTATTGGGGTTTGTGTGATTTCCTTCTTTTTCAGTTGAAGTCCAAAAAGGGACATTACAATACATTTCATGGAATGAGGAATACTTGGGAAAAAAATTGCAGATCCTAGATGTCACACCTAGCTGTCCATACTGTTCAAGCAAAGTTACAATTTAGGGTGTAGAAGGGCAGTTGAGAGAAGGAAGAATATAGGAGACACACAAGAGTGACTCCTAGCAGATCCTTTTGGGGAACACCTATTCAATGCTTTCAGTCTCTTTACTAGGACACCCAAAGACTCATTATTAGTGAATAGTGAATACACAAATATTGATAACACTGCAGATTTTCGTTCTAGAGGGGATGAGGACTAGGTGTTTCACATCATCTCATATTTTTTGTTTCTCTTCTAAGGGGCAGCATTTTAAATTTTATTTATCTTCCAATGATTATCTACTTGTGAATGGGGTCATGTATCTTTTAGGGTTTACCTTTGTTATAGGGCTTGCATTCTCTTAGTTGATCTTTTGTTTTCCAAAGTTTTTAAGACTTACATTTCTTTAGGCACTCTTTTCGTTGCTATTACTTTTTCTGTATCTTTTAGTTCCACTGACCAGTTTTGATCTAATTAGGTACTTTTTTGTTGCTATTACTTTTGAATGCAAATTTGATTCCCTGATTAGTTTTTGTCATTCATGGACATTGATCTAATTTATGTCTTTCTCAATCATCAGCAAAGAATCATGCCAGCGATTTCTGCTTGATTGCCATGAATGGCTTCTTTGTCAATGCTTTCTGTCCTTTTCTTGATTTTAGAACTTTTCTTTCTCTCACTTACTGTAATGACGAATGGCTTTCTAAATGGACTGTACAGGTCATACCTGGGAATGATGTTCGTGTGATGAAGATGATGAATCGAATAGCAGAAATTGGTTCTACAATTGTTATGGGAAGGGGAGATAATTTGCATACATCTGGTCATGCTTACCGTGGAGAATTGGTGAGGGACATGTTTCTCTCAAGTGCTTCCAAGTTAAAAGGACAATATAGCCCAATAACGACTTAGTTAACGTCCACAAAAACATTTTGTTCCCTTTCTTAAATTGGATGTGTAGCCATTACTGGAACAATGTTTTACATGGCCGTCCAATTGGCCTTCCTCTTTTAACACGTAAGTAGCTTTTCAAACATTTTAAATTTCTGCCTTTCCATGTTTTTGCCTTGACTAAGTTTGGAACTTACTTTCATAGCTTTAAAATCATGTCTTCGTTATGGCATCCTTTTCCTATCTGTTATGTGCAGTGAGTTGGATATTACCAGTGGTTTGGATGTGTTAAAGAGGACATATTGAGATATCTATTTTCTTGGCTGATCATATGGAGTAGAAGTTAAAGACATTTTTTGCAATGAGTGCAGAGATTTTGTTAACCTTAATTTATTCTGCACATAAACTTAAAAATAAGCACAGGAAGCAGAGCAGAACACATTTGACAAAGATATCTTGAAGAAAATTGCAGTTTGACAAATATGATGATATAATTTCTTATATCATTTACCAGCATTACAGTAAAATTAATATTAAATAATGGCCTCAGGTTTATGATTAACAACTGATATGTTGTTCATTAAAGATGTGCAAACTTATTCAAGCTGTAGACTGCATTTTGGGTTGTTTAACAGTTCTTGACTAATCCAAACTAGCTTCTTGTTACTGACAATTAAATTACCAGGTATCTGATATTTTTTGTTTATCTCATTTTGTGCATATCTTTAGGAGTGCATATGGTATTTTCAAGTATACTTCAGGTTTGTAAGCCTCGGGGTAGAACTTCAAAACAACACTCTTCTATTTTCCATACAAGGAAAAAAATTGAATATTTAAATGATCCGAGAAATGTCATGGTTGAAATGTTGAAATCTTAGAGGGGCAAATGCAAATGTGTGTTCAATTTTAATAAATATTTAACTTGGATAAACTACAAAGACCTTAAAATCTTAAAGAACTTTTGAAGGACGTACCAATCTAATTTATAGTCTTAACCTAAATACTAATTAAAAGCTTATTTCTTTTATTAATTTAAATTCATAACACGTAATTAATAAACGGTTAGTGCATTCAATATTAACCTTTGTCACCTAACATTGGCATCTTTGAACTGTAATTGTTTTATCTTTAAATATGAATCCAGTCCACAATCTAGAGTCCCTTGTCTGGTCCTGATGATTGATCACGGAGTGTGATCCAAAACGTAGATACAAAATTCTGCATACAATTGTTTCCAGAAGCTCGTCTCTTTACCAAGGTATTTTTTCAAAGTAATTTGGAGCCTGGTTTTGTTGTTGTAAGGATATTATGTTTTGATGTTATCACACACAGGCTAATTAGGATATGAAGAAAAATACATCTACCTTTGCTCAAGATAAGTCATGGACAAAGCCAATTTATTTAAACGTTCATGATATAAGAAAATATATTACTTATCTTACTACACGTATACATGTATAAGGGCATATGAAAAGTCGCATGCCCTTACAACATTGGTAGAGAAGTAGACATTCCGTTCATACAAATGATACCTAGAATGTAAGAACCCCTTTAGAGAACACTGAAAGGGTTATTTTTTTAAATTGTTTTTCCAAAGTTGTCTTATTAATCTAATCTCCCATGTTTAACAATAACAACTACTGACTGCTAATAAGATGGCTAACTTCTGGAGGACGTATTATTTTGATTAAAGTTGTTTTACAGGCTATCCCTATCTACTTTTCTTCCCTTTTGAATATTCATGTGAAAGTTTTACAACTGAATTCCATCAACTTGAAATTCTTGTGGACAGGAACTCAACAGGTTAGGAAATGGCATCTTGTAAAGTGGAAAACATTATGTTCGCAAAGAAAGATGGGGGATTGGGTTTTAGATCCAGTGTGTTGAATAATAAGGCTTTAGCTGCAAAGCTATATTGGAGACTGCTACAAAATCCATATCATCTATGGGCCATTAATATTAGAGGAAAATATGCGGAATGAATGATGCCGCAAGAGTTGATCCGACATTCTTTACCATCTCAGGGATCTCCGATTCTTTCGGTTCTCAAAATGGGGGAAAAATTATTAAAAAACATTTTTTTTGGAAAATTGGGAAAGGTGATCAGGCCAATTTTTGGATTAACTTGTGGGATGGGCATCCTCCTTTGATTGAGCGGTATCAGGACTTTAGAAATATTATGAACACTCTTCATGGTAAGTGAAAGGAAAAGGTGATCCATTATATTGATCATCATCTAAGGGGCGAGTGGATCTCCCCATCTTTGTGGCAAACCTCCTTGTCTATGGGCCAAATTCAATTTTTTCAAAATCTCCTTCAAAAGCAGAATCCTTCCAATGCGTCCGAAATCGATACTCTTGCACGGGGAAAATCTTCGGAAGGGAATTATGTAATGTCCCTCTTTCGGCATGACCCTTGGACACTTGGTGGGTAGCTTATTTGTCATCTTCGTAAGCTAGTCCCGTTGTTTAGGAGACGATGTGCATAGTAGGTAAGGGTTTTATCGACGATCCGGTGGATTATTTGATGTTAGCAATGAGTTCGATTGGTCTTAAGAACTCACTTGGCTCTTTTCGAGGTTATTTAAACCACGGTGTGTTCTCCAAGATTCTTGGAGAGAGTATCTATTTATAGTAAGTCACCCAACTGACTTCATTTCTCATTATTCGTCATCGGCACCGCTTCTGCTCAGTCAGTTTCGATTCCGGTGCTTTCCGACGATTTCCGCACTTTGGGAGCATTAATGGCTTATTTTAATTATTTTACTCAGGTTGCTTATATTTGTACGAATTACTTGGCGAGCACCTCAGTATTATAGCTCGTCGGAAAGAGAATGTGAAGTTCTAAATGATGAGATGCTAATTCAGTGACCTTGGGCACCAGGAATGATTAATTAATTAAATAAATCACTTTCCGGAGTTATAAGGTGTAATTAATTAATAAAGTGATTTATTAATTATATTTTCTTTTAATGAAAATTCTCGGAAAAGGTTATAAAAGGAGGATTTGGCCCATTTGCTCGGGACACTTATTATTTTGAACAAAAAAACAAATTCAGAGCAGCTCTTGCTAATTACTCTCGAAGGACGGAAACCCTTGGAGATTACGGATTGGACGGAAACCCAATTCGAAGGAGGAAGATTCAAACAGGGTCTTCATTGTGCTTCACATCAGATCATTTTGATATTGTTTTACAGTTAATTGCAGCGTGTGTTTATCAGTTTACTCATAGAGGAATATTATTACCATCATTGGGGCGCCATCTTTCCCATTTGGAGAGCGCAGCAGTTAGAGGAGTGAGAGGGGTGTTAGCAGCAGTTGTGTAACAGGTGCAGCCACTATTGGCTCCTTCGCATGCGAGAGTTCTGATCATTTCAGTACCATTGATATCCATTCATTTTATCACACAAAGCTGGACTTTCGGGTATGCAATTTAGAGATGAATTTCATTGTATTTGGAATCCATAAATAAATAAATAAATCCTTTCGTTTCCAATCAGACTTGTATTGTTTATGCATTGTGGGAGTTATGTTTGTCTGCAATCATTTGTGGGACTTTCTATTGGCCGTGTTCTTTCAATTAAAGAGAAACAACAAAAATATCAGAAATTGAGACGACATGACAAGTGTTTGACGAAATGTCAATGCACTAAAAACTCAAAAAATAAAATAAAATTTGGAGTTGGAATTGGTTGGGATATTTCAAATTATTTTGTAGTGAAGCACCTAGTACTTTGATGGGCACTCAACCACATCCTCGGAAAGATATTTTTGTTGATCTCTGATGACCGCCATGTGGCCTAAAGTAAGATTTTTATTTGGCTCCTATTATACAAGAGGGTTCTTACTGGAGACAATTTGATGAAAAGAGGTATGGTGGGACCCTTTTGGTGCCCTCTGTGCAAAGAAGCGGATGAAACTTTGATCCACCTTTTCTTCGATGCCCTTTTGTAATATCTCTACGGAATATTTTGGCGGATTGGTTATCTGTCATTTGGGTCTCTTCGATGAATGTAGTGGAAATTGTTAGAGCTTGGAAACACTCGACCTACGATACTAAGGACCTTAGCAAAGGAAGCTTGATTGCCATTTCTCTTATTTTGTGGAATGTATGGAAAGAGCGAAATAGATGTATCTTCAAATCCGAAAATAGAGACATTTGGTATGTCAAGGAATTAACACGAAGTAATATAGTGGAAACTATTGAGCATAATTTGAAAATTCCTTCCCCTTACCTGGAAAATGGAAATTTTTACTACAAAAACTCAATTTGGAGGAAAGCAAAGTAAAGACTAAGTCATGTACTAGACTATTGGTGCCCTATGTTCAGAGAAAATGGCAGCCTCTTCCGTTTGACTTTGTTAAACTAAGTACTGATGGAGCAACAAGAGGTAATCTTGGTCCAGCTAGTATAGGAGGGGTGGCTCATGATTCTTTGGGAACTCCACTTTTCTTCTCTGGTCATCAATTGGGGCACTTCTCTAATAATGTGGTTGAAATCTTGACAATTCACAAAGCTCTTACGGAGGCTGACTAAACGCGAATGTCTTAGAGTTATAGTTGAATCGATTCTAAGGTTATCATCAACCTTCTATCAGTTCAAGAGCAACATAGATCCAATAATTGGTTAGTCACTAGGATATAGGAGAATATTAAAGTTATTGCTCAACAATTTGAGACCATCATATATCAACATGTTCCTAGAGATGAAAACATGGTCCTTTACCTCATCAACTTTGGTCCGTTACCTCGACGTTGTCTCCAAAGAAGCGGAAATAGATTGAGCAGATCCTTCACTTACAATAATCGATGGCTAATTTGTAGATATGTTCTCTTTCTTCTTTAATATGTTATTGGAATTCCAAGGATATATCTTGGAGTATGAGTATCATGGCTTGACATTGTAATTTGTATAATTTATTTCTAATAATATAACTTTGTTTTTTCTTAAAAAAAAAACAACCGCTTAAAAGGGAAAATTGTTGTCAAACTTTCAAAAGCTGCATTCAAGGATTCATTATGAAATCTTGTAAACATTTGCATAGTGTTGAGGGAAACCCACACGAGACCTAGACTTTGAAATCGTCTTTATCACTCTCATTTGCTTTTCTATATTCAGTTATAGACTAATCTTTACCCTTTTCATTATTTATCCACTATAAGACGCTTTCTAAGATACTCTTTTGAGCTTCATGTGCCTACATTCTCTCGCGGTCATCTTTTGGGTGTAAGCCATCTTGAATTATAGTTAGGTGTGGTATTGGGTATAATCTCAAAGGTACGATCGTGTAATGCCACACAAGGTATACCCATTCTTGCTTTCTAGATTTAGTTCTCATCCCTATCACCGATTTGGTCAGCACAACATGATAAGGACTTGACAGTTGACAATCTCATCCAATCTTTGACCCATAGAAACAAAGGCAAGCTTGTTGAACATTTAGTGAGGAACTTATTATGCCATTGCTAGGTCATACATTATACGTAGTTTACAATAACATTGGTATCTAACCATGCCGAAATCATGTTAAGGTTTAAAGAGGTTAATAGTTCTTTTAGCACAAGGTCCGTGTTGACATACCATAGTGGGGAGAAAATATTGCACTTATAGAAGGTAGGAGTCATATCATCATGCCATGATCCATCCGGTCAAATTCATGAAGAACTATTGCAAGTGTGAGAGCCTAAGAAAACAAGGCGGAGTAGGCCATGTAGCCAAGTCAAAAGAATGCTACAAACTTTCCCAAAATGATGATTTTGTTCCATACTTGAGCATTCATGTCCTAACAAATCCTACACGAGCATTGCATTTATTATATCAAGGTTCAATCTTCTTTGGCATTGCCTATATAAAATTTGGGATAGGAATGTGAGCAAGTGGAGTTGCTTTCACTTGATGACAATGGTTTTATCATGTCTTTATGAACTAAACATTGTTGCTTGTTTAGGTTTCCCAAATTAAACCTTCAATGATCCCTTGTAGGGTATACATAGTGTAATGTCCCCAATTTCGAAAGCGAGATGGCCTAGGAGGCTCTTCATCCGTCTTAGCCTTGGTCATGCCCAAGGGGCTAGTGATGTTGATGGTTACTAGGTATGGTTTGCACCTTCATTTCACTTATAGGTTATGTTTCGATGTTGGACACGTACTTTGAGGTGACTTAAGTGAAATAAGGTTGTGTGATGCTCCCCTATGTTACTTTATTATTCAATTTCTTCGTTGGGGGTATCTTAAGTGTACTTTTGGGTGTAGTGGTGATAAAGTAACTTAAGTTATTTTATTATTATTCTAATTTTGCGTTGGGATAACTTAAGTGTACTTTTGGGCATGGTGGTTGTTGGCTAGATTTTCTGCATAGCTGAAAACCTAGGCAATCATGAGATAAATCTCCCTCATTTACCGGTGAGGCTCTCGTGTAAGATTTGTCAATTAAATATGCTAGTATCTATTTGGGGGTATTACTTTAACCATGCAGCTCATGAACCATAGCTGTATAGTTTTGCAACAAGTTAGCAACTATGAAAGAAAGGAAATATCTAATGAAAAAGGAAAATAATAAAAACAGGAAAGAAAGAGGGAAGATGTGCAACCCAATCAATAGATTACAGAGTTGATTGCATGCACATAGACATAACCAATAGATATTAACACACAAAATTATAAGCAAAGACAACTTTCAGATCTAGATCTAAAATAACACATAGTTTATAAGTAGATCTAACACAAAAAGGCTAGGAACAAAGTGCACCGTGACACAAAGTTCTCCATAAATTTGCTCCTTTCTATTTGGTGTACCCAGATTTCATCCTGAAATCTGTGACTACCCTATTCGAAAAAAATTCGTACTTTTAAAATAATGGGTCGTTTTGTGTTTTTATTGCCTGAAAGTTCTTGTATTGTGTCAGGATATTCCCAAAGAGCCATATTAGCCTTTTTCGCCAAATACCCAAATGCCCAAAATTGTTATATTATGTAGATTTGTCTCATGGAAATTTGTATTTAATTATTTTGAGCCCCGTTTGAGGCAATTTGCGCTCTAATTTAACCCTGTTGTGATTGAACATATCATTATTCCTATATACCAGAAGGGTTTTAACTAGGAATAAGTTCTGGGCTTTATTTGTGACTTTTGACAACTTTTTGTGTTTTTGTGTTTTCCGTTTCGTTTTCTGTGAAATTTCTCTAGATCAATTCCTTTGCCGGTTTGGCCTGATTCTTGGCCTGGAGTAACTGGGGATCATATACGCACGTTGTGCCAGAAGGAAGTCGCCATCGGAGGTCCGGTTCACTGGGAAAAGACGAAGTCGCGCACCAAAAAGCCTCTTCTGGGCTGGCCGCATTTTTGGAAAACAAAGAATTAGAGTGGACAATGGGAAAATTAGAAGCAGCAGGCAGGTGGGAATTTTGTACCTACCTTGCAGGGTACTTTTTCCCATGATAGAAAAGTCACTTAAGTTGCAGTGGGAAAATTAGAGGCAACAGGCAGGCGGGAATTTATTGCCTGCCTTGCAGGGTAAAAATTCCCATTGTGGAATAAAAGAAAAGTCACTTAAGTGAATCATGAGATTTTATTACCTGCCTTGCAGGGTGAATAATCCCATTATGAAAGTCAAATGACTTAAGTGACAATGGGATTTTCGGGGCTGCCTTGCAGGGTAAAAATTCCCATTGTCATGTGTTTTTAAAAATAGAATTCTCTTTAGCCAAAAAGTGCGACCCCTTTAGGGAGATAAAGGCAGCCTATTAATTAATTAATTTAATTAATTCCTCTTCTAAAATTGGCGCCCAAGCATGGAAGAAAGTCAACAAAAGCAAAGGGGAATAAAGGAGGTTGAAATAGATTGTCTAAAATTAAATAAATTAATTTATTTAATGGCAGCCCCTTCATGAGGAAAAGTGCGCCCCTTTTGAGAAGGAAATAATACTTTTTAAAGTATTAAATGATTATATTAATTCCTATTTTCAGTGGCTAAGGTTAAAGCACACTGTGAAGCTTAAGTGGAGTGAAGAGTGGATGATTAAATTGATTAAATTTAATTTATTGGATGGCTGTCCTTAAACATGCAATTTTAGCACACCAGTTAAAGAGAAAAACATGATTTTTAATTAATTAATTGCCAGGAATAGGAAGGGCAATTATTAATTATAGAATTATGAGGGTTATATAAGCATGGGCTGCCATAAGGATGAATTAATTAATTCACAGGTAAAGAAGTGCAGCCCAGAGGAAAAGTGTGCCCCATTTGGAGAGGATTTTTGCTCAGAAGAAGGTGGATTTAATGCTAAAAGCTTCCAATTTTGGCGCATGCATTGAAGGAGGTTGATTTGTGTTTGCATAATTGTTTGCATAAGTGATACAGGTGCTCAGGTGAAGTTGGAAAAATTCATGCTCACTTTGCATGCAAATAAAACATCAATTTTTGGGGCAGCAGGCTTGAATAGTGCAGATTTTTATGATTAAAATTCACTGTTCATGTTCCGGTTGCCATCTTTGTCTGAATTACTTGCAGGAATTCATTACAGGTGCTTTACAAAAGAAAAGGAGCTTTAATCAATGTCCAATACATTGAATATATCCTCCGAATCTGAAGAATTATCCAGATCTGCACCAGTTTTGAAGAAATCCGGCCAAATAAGAAGAAAAAGAATTGTTCAGACAAAGATAGACAAAGCCATGGCAAAGAGGGACGAAAAAGAAAGCACAACGGAGTCATGCATCACTTCCAAATTTGCAGACATAGGAGACACAGATCTAGGTCCGGAACCTCTTTCGAATTGATTGATAGATCCAGAGAAGGAAAGACTTCACTCATGCGTGCGGTTAAAAGCAGTGGAATCATTCGAGCTGCCTTTCCATACATAGCCCAATTGCGAGTTTGTTATGGAGTGCGCTAGATCTTACCATCCTTCATCCAGATCAGTGCGAGATGCTACGGGGAAAACAATAATTCGGTTGGACGCAAAGTTCATCAATTATTGTTTGAAAATTCAGTGCGAAAGGTGGTGACTTCCATTAGCATTCAGGATGTCGGCAAAGTGGGAGAAGCATAGAGTTGACTACGTGAACATAATGAACAACAGATACATGAAGAAGCCCAGATCTCCTTCTAAGTTCCCAAGAACTCTTCCGTGGTCCAATCTGGTGCAGGAGGTAGATGATATTGTCAAATTGTTATGCAGGATTAATGGCGAGGCGAATGCTCACACTTTCCGTACATGGATGTATGCTTTCATCAGGACCATTGAAGTCAACAAGATTGATTCCATAATCAATTGGTCGGAAATCATTAGTGACAACATTGGTGAGCAACTCCGGAACGTGAAGCGTACTTTCAGCTTCAAAATGACTTCCTACTTGGTGTATGCTGCAGCTTCACAAGGCATTTTCTCCAAACTGGATAGATGTGGCGTTCTTTCTAAGGACCCCATTTTCGAGTGCTACCCACAACTTACTGTACTGCGTGTAGAAAGATTTCAAAGTGGTCAATGATGAATTCTTCTACGAATTCATTTGCAAGCTAGACAAGGACCTAAAGGCCAACAGGGTGAGCAAGGAAGCGTGGGAAGTTGTATCCAAAATTGGCAATCTATTCATTCAGTTTGCAGATTTCACATACCTCAGGGTTACTAGCTTTTTTGGAGAACCGGTTAAGCTACCTAGATATCCGAATGATAGATTGATCACCATGGAGTTGAGCAGACAACTTGTGGAGATACACGACCTTCAGTCAAAACGGCACAAGTCTACGGGCTTCTTCCCAATCACTGTGGGACATTATAGCTGCCAGAGCATTCATAGAGCTCGAGGGATGGAGACGGAGATGTTATCCGAGTATGAGCAAGAATTCTTCCCGGCACGGCTGAACTTCGATCCATTTGGAGTAGCTAGGAAGACGATCTCCTAGGAGTACGCACATGTGCCTTCATTAGAGGATTTTTGGATGAAGTGCAAAAGTGAGTACGAGGTTAGAAAGAGGGATTTCAGCAGATTATCAACACGGACAAGTGTTTGACTTCGGACTAGCGCGGATACCTGCGGATCTTAAAGATGATGGGAATGTGTTACTTAACACTTACCATCAAATGGGAGGAGATAGAGCCGTACTTCAGGATAATGTAGGGGCTGCCATACAATTGAGGAAAGGTCTGGCGCTATTTTGGTGAATACTTCAAATTGGTTCACGACAAAGGGATCCGCCTTGATGAAGCATTGATGAATCAAGTCACGGAAACTTTGGCGTAGGGGATTCCTTCAAGAGGAAGCACGAAGGAGAAATCGGCAGAAGATCCGAGAAGTTGAAAGTGCACGAGAAGATCTCAATCAAAGGAGAAGATCACTTCCACGGCTATGACTTTAGTTCGGCTTCTCCAAAGATCTACTACTTCACCATTGTTGCACCTCAAAGAGGACACTTCCATGCCTCCACTGAATCCGACATTCATCTTCTCTCCTCAGCCACTCCATTCAGCACCTGTTCCAGAAGAGACATTGAAGCTGCAGATGGCGGAGTTCGAAAGAGCTTTGTCCTTGGATGATTCAGAAGATGGTAGCCATAACACTGTAGCACTTTCTGATGGAGAGGAAACAGAGCGGGAGATAGTAGTGCACTCAACGACTTCTCATTCTCCGAGAAGTAACTTCTCAGAATGGTTGGCTTCGCAGTTGGTTCCAGAAGCGAGAGTGGAGATGAACTTGGAAGAACATGACTTGCAGCTACTCTGGAGTCTAGGCGGAAAAAAGAAGGCCTAAAGTTGCTAAAGTAACTTCAAGGTTGATCATCGAGGAGTCGGGGCAGAAGTTTGCTGAGATGTCAGTTCAGTGGAAGGAAAGGAGGATGAGCTCACGGCAGAAGATGTAACAGTAACCAGAGTACCCCTCGGTCAAGCCACCACAGAAGGATTGAAGCAGGATACACAGACATTGATAGATGCTCTATTTCTTAGGCTTGACAGAGAAAAGGCGGAGAAAGACGAGCTTCAGAAGCAAGTATCTCAATTATGTGAGATCATAGCCAAGGTTGCTAAACCTTCCACTCAAACCCCATTTCGAAAGGTGAGTGATCGTCTTTATGAGAAGATGGAGGATGCAAACAATCAGGTGAAAGCTATTGATGAATGGAAGAACTTGATTATTCGTCAAGTTTCGTACAACTTGGAGAGGTGCCAGCCCGCCTGAAGGTTATGAATGATGCAACAAATCAGCTGAAGCAACTGGTGACGAGCATAGTAGATATGAACACAGTTGCTGAGAGTAACCTGAGTACTTTGGCCGAAATCAACAAGCTGTCGGGAGATGTATTGGTTGCAGAGCAGATTGTACCGGACGGATCAGTTGAGAAGGGGAAGCAGCTGGAGTTTGCAGTATCTTTCCGTTTGGAGATCTGCAGAGTTTTGCTGAAGAGGATGCAGGCACTTGAGAGTAAGACATCATCCTTACCAGACAGTATTATTTCTTTCACTGAGGAGGAAGTGGTCGGAGATGTTACTTCATACGTACGGATCGTTCCGACCAAAGTGCCTAATTCCCTGGAAGGGTCTCTTCTGATGGTACAAAAGAGAATTGATGGAGCTACTAAACCTTTCACGATGAATTCCATTAGCAGACTGGTGGCACTGCAGGCAGATATTGCGAGGTTTGGGCCGAGCTTGGAAGATGTGGAAGCGTGCATCAAGGTGTTGAATGAAGGATTGTTGTAGTTCAGGACAGAAAAGGAAGCAGTGGCTAAAACAGATGGGAAGATGCTGAATCACATGTTCGACAAGTATATCCAATATCAGAACAAAAAGAAGACATAAATGTTACAGCTGGCTTGACTTCTTCTATTCTTTCTTCTTCTATTTTCCACGTTCCCGGATGAAATTGTAAAACTTTAAAGTTATTGGTTTTGAAACCATTACTTAAAGTCATGTGGAACAATTCTATTAGTTAAGTGATACATGTGTCACTTAAGGAGAAGTTAGTGGAGGATGATTGCCAAATGTCATCTTTACTTGTTGTTTGTGTTTTAGTTTAGTTGAGTTTCCCATTTGTACTTTCCCTCCTACATTCTATAAGTAGGAGAAGAACCTCGGGTTAATGATCAGAATTTTTAAGCAAAGAACTTTGTGTTCCAGGACTTTGTCTTTGAAAACCTTGAGAGCCACTTGAAGCAAAGGAATATACAGGAGCAGATTTTCGGAGAACTTTGTGTCATGGTGTATTGTGTTTCTTGCTTTTTATCTTAGATCTTTTAATAGACTTTGTGTTATTTCAGATCTAGATCTAGAGCTACCTTTGCTTAGAATTATGTGTTTATATCTATTGGTTTCTTCTATGTGCATGCAATCAACTCTGCTATCTATTGATTGGGATGCACATCTTCCCCATTTCTTCTCTGTGTTTATATAATTCCTTTCTTCTATAAATATTTCCTTTCTTTAAACAATTTGCTTTACTTGCTAGAATCTATTGATTATGGTTCATGAACCGAGTAGTTAAAGTAAAACACCATATAGTTATTAGCATACTTTAATTGACAAATCGACACGAGAGCCTCACTGGTAAATGAGGGAGATTTATTTCATGATCGCTAGGTTTTGTGCTATGCGAGAAAATCTAGCCAACACTACCATACCTTTCACGATGGATTTAATTGGTAGACTCATAAAGCTTGGGCATATGTTGAGGGATATGGGCCTGAGTTAGAGAAAGTGAAGGCTAACGCTGTTGCTTTGTCCAGAGGGTTATTCTGATTCAGACCGAGAGAGATGCTATTGTTAAAAGCAGATGGGAAGATGTTGAATTACATGTTTGACTGGTATATTCAATATCGAATAAAAAGAAAGTATAGGTGTTACGGTTGGCGAGATCTTCATTCTTCTCTTATTTTCTATGTTCCTAGGATGAAAATGTAAGATTGAAGTTAGTGGTTTAAAAACCATTACTTTAAGTTATTATTAGGTTTGGCGTGCCTAGTAAAATAGTAGCAAATAACGCTCCTAATTTGTCTTCTCAAGAGCTGGTCGAGTTTTGCTACACTCATGGAATCCAGTGGTACATTCCTCAATTATTACCCCGAGGAATGGCCCAAATTTGAATCAAGCAACAAGAATCGGTGACTATCATGCGAAAATTAGTGACTGAAAATCAAAGGACTTGGCATAAAGCGGATTGCGTGGGCATAATGAACAACATGTATATGAAGAAGCCTAGGTCCCTGTCAAAGTTCCACGAGGACTCTTCCGCGATCCAACTTAGTGCGGGAGGCGGATGATATTACTAAATTGCTTTGCAGGTTAAGTGGAGAAGACAATACTCACAACTTCTGCTCATGGATGTATGCTTTCGTGAGGACTATTGAGATCAACAGAGCTGATTCAATAATCAATTGGGAAGAGATCATCAGTGACAACATCGGTGAGCAACTCCGGAGTGTGAGGTGACATACAACATGCATGTCATGCAAAGAGGAATCTAGGGAAATACTACCAATTTGTTTCCTTTACGTCTTCCACATGCGGCAATTCATTGAGAGTTTCCTATTTGTAATTGCCCTTTATGCACTATAAATAGAGGAAGAGCCTACGGGTTAATAGATCACAATTGGTTTTAGCAAAACTTGTTTAGCAAGAGTTTTTGTAATTTGAGCATTCTCGAGTCTTCAAACTTTGTGCGTTGGAACCCTTGATGTGATTGTTGTGAAGGCTTAGGATTGAATAAAGGTGGATTTTCCGGAGAACTTTACGTCTACGGTGCTTTCGTTGATCACTTCTATTTAAGGTTTTAGATAAACTTTGTGTTTTATCAGATCTAGGTTATAAGTCATTTCTTTCTCGTTTTCTGAACGTTATGATTTATTTGTTTATTTAATTTGTGTGGATGAGACCAACTTTGTTAACTATTGGTTGATTCAACACATTTTCCTTTCTTCTTTCCTAAATTCTATTATTTCCCCCTTCTGCAAATATTCCAATCACAGTTGCTTACTTGCTACAAAATTGCCCTTCTGTGGTTTACGAGCAATGGGAATTAAAGTAAAACCTCTTAAAATAGTTATTAGGATTCACCCTTACCAAATTGATAAACATCTTACATGAGAGCCTCACCATTAAATGAGGGAGATTTATCTCATGACTGCCTAGGTATTGCGTTGTGCATAAAATGTAGCCAATAAGACGACTAAATATAAAGTTTCCTCAGCCCGAAACACATGCAAATTAATTGATCTTGGCTTCCAAAATCTGATTATGGAACAACAAATCAGATCTGGTCCAAACATGCCCTAGATCACTCATAAATGTCCCCAAGGTAGGTTGCTCCATTGTAGAAAACTGGAAATGCAAGGTAGAATTCAACAACAATATTCCACCTTCAAACCCTAGCTAGATTCAACACAAATATGCAATTCACCCCTCAAATACTGCTGGAATTTTGAAGTAGAACCTTGAAAATCAATGGAAACCCTTGAGTAGAGCTTCCTCTCAAAAAGGGAGAAGATTTTTCGTTATTCTTCCTAGGCTTAAAGAGGGATTTTGTCCTCTCAAGAAAACTATTAAGGGTTTTCATCCTTTGGAGTAAAATTGGAAAGCATGCAAGCTTAGACCAAAATTCGAATTGATAAGATGTCAAAAGATACCTTCTCCAAGTGTGGCGACTTTCTTTTATAATTTCTCTCGGCATATTTGCCCACATAGAGGCCCAATCAACACCCTTCACTTTATTTAATATTTTCCCTTGCTTTACTTTATTTAATATTTTTATCCCCTCCCTATATGGGTCGCATTTTCTCACTAAGGGGAAATAAAAATAAAGTGACTTTTCTTTTATTATTTTATCACTAATAAATTATTAAAGTGCTTATAATAAAATTATTTTGCACTTTTAACTAACTTATTAGGATTAGTTTCCCTTTTTTTCCTTTTCCTTGGCGTCGAGAAACCAAGAATAGGCTAAGTGTCTTTGAGTTGTTATGTTCGAGAAGGGGTATTACAAAGCAGCTTAATTTTGATGCAAAATCATCGTGGATTCGGAGGTTGCACAAAGTTTGGCCAATCTAAGTGCATGGCTTGTCATTTACCAAGGGCTTTGTAATGTCCCCTTTTTCAAATTGATGCCAAATGAAGATTTCTTACCATTCTCTTCCCGTTGCCAAAAAGTTTAGTGAACAAGGGAAGTAAGTGAGCTTTGTTTCTAATTTCTTTTATTATTTTTAATATTTTTCTTTAGTGTTTACCTCCTCCAGGCAGGTCGGTTGGGATTAGGAGTTTCCCAACAAAGAATTAAAAGATAAAGTGAGCTTGGAGGTTGGTCCTCATCTATTTGGCCTTTGGTGCCAAGCAAGGGTATAAAAGAGGTTGTATGACCTCATTTGGAGGTCATCTTTGGCGCATTTTACACTTACACTTGGTTTGTTGGGCTGGTTGCTCAATACCATTCTATTTGGGGATGAAAACCCTCTTGTGTGGCATTGAAAGAGGACGGAAACCTTCCTTGTGGCTTGGTGGAGAACAAAAACTCTCCATGTTGGTGAATTAAAGACATCTCTTGAAGACTTGCTTGCTGATTTGGATCAAGGACATTAAGAAGAAAGATTACAAAAGTTTTGCATGATTTTTGGAGCTCTTCCCTAGGGGAGCGACTAGGGTTTGGTGCCTTCTAGGGCACATAATTCATATATTCTTTGATATTTTGATTCTCCATAATTTATAAGGCTGGAATCCATAATTTGGCTATTTTTGGAGGAGTTTATCTATTGTTTTCAGCCCTTGTTTGTGGCTGCCCTGCTGCTGTCACAAATTTAATTACAACAGTGTATCATCGCTGGTTTCTCCATTTCTTTGTTGCAAATTGGATGGATATTGGTTGCTGTAATTGAAATAATTATTTAGAAGTAATTTCAAGCTATTGTGCATGGTTTTATGGTGCATTTAAGTCCCTATACAGTTCGCTGCTAGGGTTTTAAGAAATATTACAGCTGCTGTTATAAAAATCAGAATTTACTTCACTTGGGTTTGTGTGGTTTCCTCTTTTTCAGTTTCATCCCTTGAAAGGTACATTACAGGCTTCCTATTGAAGTTCGGCTTTCGAAGAGTGGCTTTATAGATGGTTTCTGCCCCTATTGTGCTAAACTAGAAATTGTGAAACACCTCATGTGGGAATGCCCCTTTGCTAAAACTTGCTGGCGAGACACGCAAATTAGGTTGGCAATTGTTTTTAGCATATTATTCAATGGCCGTTCTCCCTACTTGGAGACTCAACTTCGCTGATCCAAAAACCCTTTGTAAGTCTATGGCAATGTGTACATGTATCCACCCTCTTCATCCTTTGGAAACTTAGATGCAGGTACATTTTCAAAGAAGAAGAGGGCACATTGGAGAATTTTAAACAAGCTTGGCAAGGTGAAGTTAGAATGCAATTGCTTGCGAAAGGACATCTTTTGCTTAAAGAAGCTAGGCAATTTGATCCCTTCGACTATTTTGATTTAACTGTGAGTCTTTAGTTTAGGAAAGTGTAATCCCTTCTGTATATATCCTGTATTTTTGCTGAATCTTTGTACAGGTCCTTGTAAATATTTTTTGTTAATATATGCAGTATATATTAATTTTTTTCTTTATAATCTTTTAAACTTTATCAGTAGATCCCACTTAGCATGTCCAAGATTAGGGCAGCAAATTTTTGAGCCATAGAGAGCAATGGGATTGGTTAGAAAATCTATAGCTTGATCTTGGATAGAATATCTTGGAAATGAAGCTAAATACATCATCCTTTGAGAATGTCTAAGTAAGCATATTATTTGCATGCACGAGGTTGAAATATTATCGTCATACTGAAAACAGGCCCAATAAACTGGGAAGTAGTGACTTCTATTAGATGTTGTGTAAAAGCAAAGCAAAGCCTCTAGAAGGCCTCTTTATTAGTATTGTAAGCCTAAATCCTAGTTTTGCCATGATTCATGCATTAGCTGTCTAAGTTCTCAAAACTGATCAAAAGCATTAAGATGTCTTTGCAATTCCTATGGGGTAGAAACCGACAAGACTACAAAGGCAAAAAGGGCGAAGTAAGATCAAGATGCACTCTAACCATACAAATGGCACTATGACTAACTAAACACCGCTTATAGTTGGTGGTTACAAGTCACCAAACTTCATACCTTCCATATTGATTACAGCACGATAATACAAAAATAGCATCATTTCCAACTGACAATGCATGGTTCCATAAACTTTACCATTATAGGTTCTTTAATACTTATTTCTCCCTTATGCATTTAGTTGGAACTTTGATTTTTCTTTTTGTTTTGAGATGGAAATTCAAAGTATTCTTTGTGTCTGGCAAAGTTGATTAAAAACTAAACAGAAAACTGAGCATATGCGACTGCTGTTATGAGATTTTTCAGAATTTTAAACTTGTCCTCTTTCTGTATGTAGGAGGAAGCCCTTAGACTGGCAAATCCTCAGCATTTCTTGCCTGTTCATGGCGAACTGGCTTTTCTTAAAGAGCACGAACTACTTGCAAAATCTACTGGAATACGACACACAGCTGTAAGTCGATATATAGTTTATCACATTTTAAATTTTCTTCTGATATGAAAAGCTGCCATTGGGGGACTTGCAATGTTCATAGATTAATTTTCTCATGGCAGCTTGCAGGATGTGGTTTCCTAAACTTTCCTTCCAATAATTTTCCTCAGGAAGTTTTTGTGCTGTACTCAGGAGAAATAAATTTCAGACAGACATTGTTATTGTCTATCTAATATTTGTTTTTAGGTAATAAAAAATGGGGAGATGCTTGGTGTTTCTCATCTTAGAAACCGAAAAGTCCTTTCCAACGGTTTTTCCAATCTTGGAAAGGAGAACTTGCAGGTTAGCTGTTTCCTTACAAGGCTAATCTCCTTATATTTATGGGCATTTTTAAAGGTGTGAAACTTGTATTTCGATATGGTTTTCAAAGAAATAACCACCATGTGTCATGAAACTATAGTTAATGTACAACGATGGAGATAAAGCATTCGGAAGTGCTGAAGAGCTGTGCGTTGATGAACGGATGAGAATAGCCTTAGATGGAATTGTTATTGCTAGGTAAGGATAAGAGGATATTTCTAGGAGGTGCTAGGCATTTAAAGGGGTAAACAATGTTGTTGATCTATTTTTGTTTCAGCCATTTCTTGTGGTAATCTATGCCTTGATATTCTATATTAATTTTCAAATTCTGAAAACAAAGTTGAAAGTATTTTGGAGCTATATAGAAGATGTCTGAAGCCAGTAATAAAA